>CM041781.1:197355143-197507009 GCA_023374045.1 Limonium bicolor | reverse complement strand
GACGTCTGTCCGAACTTGTAAGTTCGGACAGGTCATCGGGCGCGTTTTGTTTTCGAAGGTTTTGAAGTGTCCGAACATCGGTCCGGACATGTAAGTTCGGACCTGACGCGAGGACGAACTTTTGTAAAAGTTTCGACGTGTGTCCGAACTTGCAAGGTCGGACGCAAGTTCGGACACGAGGATTGTTTCGGCTTCTGACTCTCGACTTACGTCCGAACTTCGACGTCCGGACGTAAGTTCGGACTTTGGCATTTCTGTGACTTCTGATTTTCGGCCTCTGTCTGAACTTGCAAGGTCGGACGCAAGTTCGAACATGCCACTGTTTTGAGCATAACTTCCCCGTTTTAGCTCCGTTTTGAGTTCTGTTTGCGGGGTTGGATTCCCCTATCTGTGTACGAGCTTCTTATGCTATTTATATGCATTTTTATGCACTTGAGATCTGTTTTGTGAGCTTTTGGTTTTGGGACCTAGTCACTTTGCTTCTGAGCCTTGGATAGTCGGGTCGGGCTGTCCCGTAGCATGCTGCGCAGGAATTCCTTCTGTTTGTACTCCTTAGGGTCTCCCTTAGGACGTTATTTGACCGACGGGTCTGTTAGCTGTCTCTACGGCTTCTGTTGTGGGATCCTCGGATCCATAGGACCTCATGTGAGTCCTTCTGTTGTGTTAGCTTGTTTCTAGTGTCCCACTCTTCCGTTTCTGTTCTGAAAGTCCGACTGTGATTTGAAGTGTTAGTCCCTTCTGCTCTGCTTCTGTTTTGTGGTTTCATTCTATCTATTTATAATGCCTCCGCCTTCTCCTCTGTTTACAAGTGTTCTTCTGCTTCTATTTTGAGTGGGCTTCCTTGAGGAAGTCTTCTGCTTGCTGGGCTGTTTAGCTCACCCCTTTACTTTGTTGCAGATTGAGCTCGTGGGATCTTCTCTTCTCGTCCCCTTCTGGAGCTTCGTTATTTTATGTGTCTTTAGACTTTGTTTGCTTGCGCTTTGGACGCTTTAGTACTTTGTGTAGCCTCCGGGCCTCTCCCTTTGTATTTGACTTATAAGCATTTGGATCTTGTAAACTCTTTTGGTATTTATACAAGTTCGTTATTTGGTTTTGGGATTCGTTTTGCTTAGAGCCTTGCGACGTTAGGTAGTAGACTCGCGGCGTGTAACGGCCCTAACTCCTAGGCCGGTTTTGGGGTCGTTACATTTAGTGGTATCAGAGCCAGGTTGCTCGTTCTTTGGTGTTTGTGGGGTTTGTCTGCATGTGTGGGTGTCTGAAAGGTCTGTTGTGTGCTACTTGTCGGTTTCTGATTAATTTTGATGTTGTATCTTCAGTATGCCTCCCCGACGTTCAGGACGTGGTGCAGCTTCAGGCGATGCTCCCCAGGGGGACATTGCAGAGATTGTGCAGCAGGTGGTGACCCAGGTGCTGCAGACTGTAGGGGCCACTGCTGGTCAGGCGGCAGGAGCCGGTAACGCGGGGGGCAACAACGTGAAGGCGCTTCAGGAGTTCCTGAAGCTGAAGCCGCCTTCTTTTGATGCTAGTGGCGACCCACAAGAGGCGAGCCACTGGATCACTGCCATTGAGGACCTTCTGCGAGTCATGGGATGTGAGGAGGATCAGAAGGTTGGCTTTGCCACCTTTATGTTTCAGTCAGAGGCGAAGGAGTGGTGGAAGTCGGTTGAAGGGAAGTACCCCCACCCATGGACTTGGGAGCAGTTTAGGGGCTGCTTCAACCAGCAGTTCTATCCCGACGTCTTTTGTGATCAGAAGATTGTAGAGTATGGGAGACTTCGCCAGACGAAGGAGATGTCTGTGGACGACTATGTGAGGAAGTTTATTTCCCTTTCGAAGTTTGTGCCTGAGCCGGATGATAACCGGAAGGCTAGGAAGTTTGAGGCTGGGTTGAGGGGCGACATTCGAGCTGCTGTGGCACCTTTTCGCCACAAGACCTTCAGGGATGTGGCCGATGTGGCGTTGGTGGTGGAGTCTGAGCTGCAGGCTAGGCAGCGGTATGAGAAGAAGGACCAGAGGCCCGATAAGGGCAAAGATCAGAAGAGGAAGGGTCGTGTGGAGGAGCCCGAGAGGCGTGAGCAGACTTCTTCTCAGAAGAAGAAGTATAGAGGAGACCGGGGTTCTTCTTCATCAGCATCCCCTGCTGTGGAGAAGTGTGCGGAGTGTGACCGTTTCCATCCTGGGCGGGAGTGCTACAGGAAGTCCGGGGCGTGCTTCAAGTGTGGCTCGTTGGATCACCGCATTGCCCAGTGTCCACAGGCTAGAGGTGGAGGTAGCAGTGGCGGTTCTGAGGGCCGAGGTGCTGGTTCAGGGTCCGGGCAGAAGGTTGATCAGAAGAAGCCCCAGACCCAGGCACGTGTGTATGCTCTAGCTGGTGGGCGTGGCCGTGACTCAGACCGAGTAGTGTCAGGTATTCTTCAGATCTCTTCTCATCCAGTTTTCTGCTTGTTTGATTCAGGAGCTACCCACTCCTTTGTGTCTGCTGATTTAGCGGGTAGTCTCGGGTTGTCTGCTGTGCCCTGTGATGTGGATTTGTGTATTTCTAGCCCGTTGAGTGGCGTGCCTGCTTGTGTACTTGATTCTGTGTGTAAGTCGGTTCCGGTAGTGATTATGGATAGGAACTTGTCTGCTGATTTGATTCCTATGCGTATGTCTTGCTTCGATGTGATTTTGGGCATGGACTGGCTAGCAGAGCACCATGCCCATATAGATTGTGCGGCTAGGAGGGTGGTGTTTGATAGACCGGGTGAGACCCGTTTTGCTTTTGTGGGGAACTCCATTCCTTGTGCTCCTGTGTTGGTGTCTGCTATGCAGGCAGTCCGTTCCTTGAGGAAGGGCTACCAGGGTTTTCTCTGCTTTGTACCTGAGGTTAAGGAGGGATCCCGGTTGGAGGATATACCCATTGTGTGTGAGTTTCCTGAGGTGCTCCAGGACGATGTGCCAGGACTACCACCTGATCGTGAGGTGGAGTTTTCTATTGAGTTAGCGCCAGGGACTCAGCCTATCTCTAAGGCTCCCTATCGCATGAGTCCGGCAGAGCTTAAGGAGCTGAAGGTGCAGCTGCAGGATCTTCTGGATAAGGGCTTCATTCGCCCTAGTGTGTCTCCATGGGGAGCACCTGTGTTGTTTGTGAAGAAGAAGGATGGCTCCTTCAGATTGTGCATTGACTATAGGGAATTGAATAAGGTTACCATCAAGAATCGGTATCCTCTTCCCCGCATTGATGACCTCTTCGACCAGTTAGCGGGAGCGACAGTCTTCTCGAAGATTGACTTGCGTTCTGGATATCATCAGCTGAAGATTAAGGCCGAGGATGTGCCTAAGTCGGCATTTAGGACTCGATATGGGCATTACGAGTTCTTGGTCATGCCTTTTGGTTTGACCAATGCCCCGTCGTTCTTCATGGATATGATGAACAGAGTCTTCAAACCTTTCTTGGATTCTTTCGTAGTTGTGTTTATTAACGACATCTTGGTGTACTCCAAGAGTGCTGAGGAGCATGAGGAGCATCTGAGGATGGTTCTACAGACGTTGAAGGAGAAGGAGTTGTATGCTAAACTGAAGAAGTGTGAGTTCTGGTTGGATAGAGTGGTGTTTCTTGGCCACGTGGTTTCGAAGGATGGTATTTCTGTAGACCCGGAGAAGATTAAGGCGGTTATGGAGTGGGCGAAGCCCACGAGTGTGTCTGAGGTGCGCAGTTTTCTGGGATTGGCTGGGTATTATAGGAAGTTCGTGGAGGGCTTTTCTAAGATTGTATCTCCCTTGACTCGTCTTCTTAGGAAGGATGTCAAGTTTGATTGGAGTGAGGCGTGCCAGGAGAGCTTCCAGGAGTTGAAGAAGAGGTTGACTTCGGCTCCGATTTTGACGTTACCTTCCGGGACAGAGGGCTTCGAGGTGTTCTGTGACGCTTCCCTCAGAGGGTTGGGGTGTGTTCTGATGCAGCAGGGAAAGGTGGTAGCGTATGGGTCACGACAGTTGAAGCCGTATGAGAAGAATTATCCTACCCATGACTTGGAGCTAGCTGCTGTGGTCTTCGCCTTGAAGATCTGGCGGCACTATTTGTATGGGGTGACGTGTAAGGTCTACACGGATCATAAGAGTCTCAAATATCTGTTCACGCAGAAGGAATTGAATTTGAGACAGCGGCGCTGGTTGGAGTTGTTACATGACTACGACCTGGAGATCCTCTACCATCCGGGTAGAGCGAATATGAATGGATGGCTAGTCATCAATGCCTAGAAGCCTCACAGGCCAGGACCGAAACCGGTTATGAGTTAGATAAACTCTAATAAGAATTCTTGGTTTAGGGATTAACCACCAATATGGTTAAAATCCTCTAACCAAAACGCATTGTGTACCAGACCGCGTGGAAGTTAAAATACTTCACGACGGCAGAACATTTTAAGCTAATGTTCAGTGATTGATTACGTGGGCGTAATCCCTTTTAAGGGGGGTAGAGCGTAAAGTCGCTTAGTGTGTTTTACCGTACAAGTGTACGTGAACTATGTTGTGCATTGCACAAAAATAAATTGTTATGATGGTTGGCGCGTGTGTTATATAAACATACGCATTTATTTGTGGTTAAATTGTGGTAATTGCGCACAGAAGATGCGAATACCATTGTGGGAAGTGTGTACTTTGTTAACGGTGGTGTGTGAGAGTACAAGTGGAAGGGAGTAAAGAAACTCCTGGGGAACTAAAACCCCGATGGTGCATAAATGTAAACCATGTATTGTATTTCGATAAAAATATATATATATATATATATACAATGTTGTGATTTATGAAGGATTATGAGACCGACATAGAACCTAGTGAGAATTAAATTCCCTAGGTAACTTGAATTAAGTTGGATTTGGGTGATGATTGATAGACGGAGTTCTATCCCTTGGAGATGTAATGACTATGACTAGAAGGACTTAAAGATAGAAAATGGGGCATGTCTGAACTAGTTGTTGGTTGAAAATGAAGTGGGAGGTGGAACTTGATTATCATGAGATCAAGGGAAGCCGAACACAAATTGGGGTGGAAAGATAGTTCAACACTGATGCTGATCACATCAGGGTTGGATGACTCTTGAAGCTCCCTGTAAGTGGTCATAAATAACTATGTTTAGAAAGATACAAAGAGCATAGATCGGACTTGGAGTTGTTGGTGTTTTCAAAAAGGATTTTCAATTGGTGTTTTCAAACAATCGATTAATATTTTGAATAAAAGATCTTCTTATACTTAACGTAGTAAAGAATATTTTTGTAGTACTTGCTCACGAGCCGAGGACGTATGAGCCTTTGTCTTCGGACCGGTGACATGAGAAGTACATATGTTAAAAAATTAAGTGAATGTTTTGATCTCCCAGAGGAACGGGGACCAGAAGGTGTCCATCGCGACCGGGTTCTGCGGGATCACAGTGTATATGTACTCAACATGGGACTCGAGCCCATGGAGAGATGGAAAAGGTATTTCTGTTTGATATACATACTATGACATGTTGTTTGGTATGTGTGATAAAGGTTATTTTGACTTTGATCTCCTAAAGTGTATGCTGTCAAGACCTATGAGTCTAAATGTGTTGTGTTACCGGGCCTACGAGTCCAAATGTGGTTATGTCACCCAGACCTAAGAGTCTGAGGGATATTGTGTTAGTGCAAGTGTGGTGAAGGTACCCGGACCATTAAGTCCGAGGTTACCATGTGAGTATGATATTTTATGTGTAAGGTGGATATGTTGCCCGGACCATTAAGTCCGAGGTTGGATGTAAAGGGTGGTTGGTAATGGAAGTTTTATGACTATAAGTAATTCCCGTATTCTAATCCAATGATGTGAGGAAATGTGAACTTCGAGGACGAAGTTCTTTTAAGGGAGGTAGATTGAAATACCCCAAACCTTGGTATGTTGTGTAAATGTTAAACTATGGTAGTTAAAGGCTAAAAAGTGCCTTAGAAACATAAATGAATCATTTAAACCATGGTAAAACACAATAAAACACTAAGACACGGTTTGAGCAAAACATGCTCTAAGGTTGGAGTGAACTTGGTTAGGACCCAAAGAGCCTACCAAGACTTGATAATGTTTAATTATGACTTTATAAGGCTAATTAAGTCCTTAGGAAACTTTGGTAGACAATGAAACCAAACAAAACACAAATAAATACCTTAAGGTCAAAATGGGCTAAAATGTGCTCTAACCTTGGGATAAATGTGTATAAGGCCTAATGGTCAAACCTATGCCTTATTTATATGTTAATGAACATATTAAATCAATTACCAAAGAAAACCAAGCTTGAAAACAAGTTAAAACGCAAAATGTGCTTTAAGGAGTCTTAAAGCACGTTTTTGAAAAATTGTCTTGTAAATGAGTTTTGAGTGGCTAAATGTCCATCATTACTCTTTAATTAACATGTGTACTATATAGTATCACATTTGGGTGGCTATATCAATGGGAAATCAAAAATTTCACTTCTATGTGCCTTGTTTTTGGTGAATAGTGATTTTTATAACTAGTTTGTAACATATAATGTTATAAGTGAGACAATTGACTAATAAGGTCTAAAATACCCCCTTGCTACTATTTGGGGCCGGTTTCCTTATAAGGGAATGAGTCATCCCTTTGTTAAATTGATAAGATAGAAATTGATAAAGTAAAACACTATTTACTTTACTTAAATCTAAAACTAACAAAGCAAACTCATTTCCTCATTCTCTCATTCCTTTCTTCATTTCCCACGGTGGTCTTCTTCTTCCCTCCTCTCTCCATCGGTTTCCAACAGAGCCATACCATTCTCATCCTTCCTCACTTGTAACTTATGACTCCATGCTCCGAATTTAATTCCGAGACTACCGTTCTCTTAGTTGGAGCAAGCTCTACAACCTTGTCCTTTCAATCCTCAAAACCACCATTTTGGTGCCAAGGAGAACTTCCATGGAAGGAGCTTGAGCTAACATTTTTATGCCTTGTTGATCACCTTTGCTTCAAGGTAAGGAAAAACCAAAGGAAACTCCATTTCCTTCATTTTTGGTGTTGACCGAAAATGCACCTTGTAATGGTGTCTTCTCTTGTCTTGTTTTAGCTTCATTTAAATCTTCCAAGGGCTAGGAGGAGTCCTCTCTTGATACTCATTCAAGCTCTCCTTCCATTCAAAGGTAAAACAATTACCTTGAAGTGTTAAAACAATATATGTAACTAGGGTTTACAATGAGATGGAGCTTAAAGCTTGAATACTCATTATGTTGTTTGTATAATGTTTAGTAGTTGGCAAGGAACCAAATGCCTTACCGGTTTTGTAAGGAAACAAGAAAGAAATTTGGGAGGAAAAGAGGTAAATATGCTATCTTAATGTGGTTTAATGCCTTAGGAGAAATAAGCTTATAATGCTTGTTAAAACTACCTAAAGAGCAAATGGTGAATGACCTAGTAAAGTGTTCTCAAGGAGATTAGTAAAAGAACATATGTATTGGTGTATGTATTTGCAGGTCAAAGGCATTATTTATGTGGGAAATTCAGTGTTTATGGTTTATGCAATTTAAGGGCCTAAGAGCCATGTTGTTTAAGGGCCTAAGTGCCAAGCAATTTAAGTTATGCACTATATTGTGATGTAGTGCTAAATGTGTGAAGTCTTGTGTATAAAAATGTGTTTGATGGATTTTAGGTGTTCTCGAATGAAATAAGGTAAAAACCTAAGTGTTTGGATGTGGGTAAATACAAGAGAAGCTATGGCGAAATTTGGTAAAATGTATAAGGAATTCTAAGTGCTTAAATGAACTTGGGTGAACTAGGAATGGTTAGGAATGGATACATGTTTCATTAAGGAAGAAAACATGCATTAGGGTGTTCTAAGGTGCTACAAGGATTTAGGCATTATCTTGGAAGTTCTAGAAATCCAATGAGTATTTTTAGGATGTATTAAAAGTCTTGGAGAAGTTTGTTTAAGGTTTAGGTCATGTTGATGAATAAGGAGAGAATGATGTTTAGGTAAGGTTTTGAGAAAGGAATTTAAGGAGTTGTGAAAGAGAAGATTTGGTTAGTAAGAGAAGATGCTTGGGAGATGATGTTAAGGTGTAGAGGAAACACCTTGGTGTAGTTGGTCATTATTGGTGAATTACCACTTAGAAATCTTAAGGAGAAAACATCCCAAGTGCTAGGAATTTTGTAAGAAATTTGTGAATGATAAGATGGTTTTGGTGAGTGATTTAAAGAGTTTAGCACATGGCTAAAGGTGTGTTTGAAGTGCCCAAATGAGGTTAGGATAATACTAGGATATAGGGGTGAAGTTTGGAGTTGAATGTGAAAAGGAAAACAAGGATTTGGGGCAGACCGGACTTGCGACCGGACTTGCAAGTTCGGTCGGGCCCAGTTTACCCTGCGAGAATAAGTTTCTGGAATGGACCGGACATAGGACCGGACTTACAAGTCCGGTCGGAGTGGAAAATTTTTGGCGGAAATGTGTTCTGGAATCGACCGGACATGGACAAGTCCGGTCGGCAAGTCCGGTCGGACCAAAAATGTGGTTTAAGGTTATGAAATGATATGAGATGATGGGGATTGATAGGTAATGATGTTATAAGGTTGTTAAGGACATGTTAGGTGAGTTTAAATGGCAATTAAGTGGGTGAAAAGTTGTATCAAAATGTAAAAGTAAACAAGTTAAAAATGTAAAGTTATGTAACTAAGTTAACGGGGAAAGTTAAACATTAGACATTAAATAATCAAGCAAACCCCGAAGTTAAAAAAACACATGTGATGTTAACAGTTGTTCGAGAATCGCTCGAGGAACATAAGTGGACGTGGTAAAGTGGACTCCGGTGACAGGTATGGTTTTCTTGCAACCTGTGTCCTACCGGATTACACCGGCTTGTATGCCAATATGTTTTACTGAGTGTTTGCCACCTTGTAAGATTAAAACATGTAATGAGTTTATAGTAATTCATTTATGTGGCGAATTTGGCATCCGATACCATTTAACCTCAAATATGTGTTAAACCTTAGCTAACCAAATCTAGGAACACATGAGAGATCGGTATTCGGAGTTAACGACCCAAACCTTGGGAACGTGCTAACCACGGCTATATGTGAGTTAGTTGGATATTGTTGTTGTGTGCAAGTGTGTGAACCTCCCTTGTGTGCTTAACTCGGTTATAATACCGTATGGTGTGTGGATGTGGTGGGCTCCATAATGGATCTCTAACTACTTATTTATAAGTATATATGTACTAATGGGGGGTGAGGAGTCCGGTTGTTCCGGCCACGCGTGTGATGGACGGGAGTCGATATCATATCCGGTTCGGCTCTCTTGGTGTATGTATAGGTGGTATTCCAATTTGGTTTCTACCTTCCCTTAGCTTATCCAAAGCTAGTTACTGACTCACGTCGGGCCACAGGGGCATACGTATGTTATTTCGGTGTGCTTGGGATCACTATATCCGACACACCTTGGGTATAAGTTAACCGTTCTATATAACTGGACGGTAACGAGGTTGGTAACGAGCTTAACATGGGATCGGCAAAAATCCCTAGGCTCACATGGTATACTAACTATGGTGGAAGGTTCCTTGTGAGAACCGATTTTATGGTGTTATGTAATGTTATGGTGCTATGCAAATTCCCTTGCTATGCTATGGTATATATATATTGGATGTTTTAAATGAATGCGATGTCATCATATGTACGTTGAAACAAGAAAGGTGTTGTTATGTTTTATTATGTGAGAAATGAGATATGTTGTATGATATGGAGTGTGTGGATCATGGAAATGAATCCCAGTTTGCGACAAGAGGCATTTAAGGATAACCCGATTAATGGGTACATGTCGTTCGTTAAGGAAGTAGCTCCGTTTTAGAGGAGAGCCACTCTAGGGTTTAAGGAATCATTGGATGGTTGGTTAAGTGTGGATGTTTTGGTTATAGGTTGAGCCCATTGAGGCGAAATGTTATGTGTTGTATGTTATGGCTTGTATGCATGATTTAAATATAATCAACTGCATGCTAAGACGACAATTAGTTGTGCGTGGCCCGGTAGCATGTGGGTGCGGGATTACCATACCAGCAAAGGTGCTGAGCCCCTTGGGGGCCACCCTTTCTCTCCTTTTCTATTTCAGGTACAAGGAGCTGGAAGCCGTTCGAGAGTAGGACGGGGTAGATGTTTATACAAGGGTAGCCATTTAAATGGCGTAAGCATTGTAGGGTAGTAAGACCGAAATTGTTATCGGCATGAGTTTGTAAATACTCGGTACGGTTGGAATGTAATAAGTATATGGGTTGTTGTTAAGGGAAGCTAATATTACGTGTAGTTGCTCGGGAGTCTAGTCCATCAGACCGATACAAGTACATGTATTAGCCTTGTTAGCCACGTGGGTGGTTAACGGCGTGTAACACCATTGAAATAAGTAATGTGATGAGTTGAGATTCCGCTGCAGATTGTTGTTAAGTGTACGGTGGTGGTTGGGGTGTTACAGTAAGTGAAATTATCAATTACTTAATAAGATAATATATTCTGAATAATCTCCATACCTTATATTCAAATGACACATTAATATTTCCAGTGTCAAAAGGTAAATCAATATAGTCTCTTATGTAACATAATTCCATCTAATTAAAGGTTTAAAGATTTTAAGTATCAAATTCCTATTTACAAACCTTCTTATAAATTCTAACTACTAAATACCTCACTTAACTATTTACTCACATCATGAACATTGGTGTTAAATGTATTTATATGGCTTAACTAGTTGTAAGAAACTTAAGGATTATTATTTAGATTAAATTCCTAATCATAGTTTAATGTAGTTTTATATCATAATCCCTTTTAATGATTTTATCTTAAAATATTAAGTTATTACTCAATACTATAAATATTAAGAAATGATTAAATCTAGACTTATTTATCCTCTTCACATTTAGACGTAAAAGTAACTCATTTACTTTATTATTGTTTATATAATATGAACATTTAAATGTAAAAGTATTTCATTCACTTTATTATCAATTATATAATAAGATCCATTTGTGTAACACTTTATGTAAACTAATTACAAATATTCCTAAATTCCAACTTATTAATTTCTTAACCCAATTATAGATTTACATTGTGGACATTGACTAATATATACATGTATTTAATACTGTTTATATAAATCTTAGAAATTCAAGGGTAACTAAAAACTCAATTCATAACCATAGATTAATACCACCTCATATAGTATTCTATTATTAGTATTATGTAGAGGTTTTATTTTAACTCATTAATTCCTGCATATTATATTTCTATAAGGTATTTTATTTCTTTTATTTATTTATCGTATATATATATCCTTCCTATTATATTTCTCACAAGGAATGTTATTTCCTTTATCTATTTTTATTGTATTTATATATATATATATACATATACCTACATATATTAAGATTTATCCAGAACACTCTTTAAGAAATTCTATTGTATTTAATTATACCTAATATCTTGTAGACATATCCAAAACTGATTTATGGTTTATAAAATAAAGTATTTCCCTTAGTTTTAGTTAAATATATTAGCTTCCATATTATATATAATAAATAAAATGTAGTTTAGTTAAATTCCTTGATTCTCTATAAGTTACTTCTTAATTCCCTTTTATAAATGCGTAAAAATAATATAAATATATATTTGTTCCTTAGTTTATTTAAAATGTTAACTCCCATATAATATAGTAAATAAAATGTAGGATAATTGAATTCCTTAATTTATATAAGTTCCTACTTAAGTAAGTAAAAATACATATAGGTAAATAATTTCATTTCTCTTAAAAGCTAATACAAAAACATTTATAAACTTACTGTTATAAAATGTTAATTTAGTTCCCTTTATTTTCCCCAACTTAAAAGTTAATTAACAAACCATACTTTAATTTTTGATTACATTAAAAACCTTATATTATAGGTTATTCTTATGAAAAACTCATAAACACAATTTTTAAAACCCTTTACCATTGCCCAAAAATTCCCAAATTTAATATACAGTAACTATAACATTTTAGACATATTATAAAATTTTTATTTCATAAAAATATCTTTTTAATTTAGCCAAATAATTCCAGAAAAGCCGTAACTTGTAAAAATCATAACTTACGTTTAAAAACTCCAAAACCATCATAATTTACATCAAAATAAACTACATAAAATAAGGAACCTATGGTTAAAATTTCAAGTCATAATACCTCCGGGAAGATATTTAAATTAACCCAACAAGTTAAGACTATTTACTGGTTTTTTTAATAGAACTTAAACAACTTATAACCACCAGATCTAATCTTGGCCGTCCATTTCCTTAAGTCCAGATCGGACGGATGCTGAAGCCCCAGTTCTTCATCGAATTCAAAATCGAAGTCGAGTACTAAATCGACGATATCTCCCAATCTACAGAACCAAATTGAGTGATTCTTGTTTCTATGGTTTCGAAATTCAATTAAGGTTCTAATGATACCAATTTCCCCAATTATAATGCACTATACGATGGAATTCGAGTTCAGTTCGAATGTTAGGGTTCTAAACGGTTTCCGAATTCAATTCTAACAATTTCTCTCAATCTAATGCATAATAGATGAAATTGATAGAGGGGTATGAACGGGTATACAAAAACGAATGACATTGTCGGAGGAATTGATCAAAAACTCACCGGAATTGCGCCAGCGAGGAGAAACGAATTCGTTTTGCTGGAAAATTGGTATTTTATATGTAGTTCGAGTTGCCTACTTCACGGACCAACTCGCACTAATTGAGAAGGGTTCAATCCACAAAACCTACCACATGTTAAATTATACATGTAACTCTAAACATTGGTGAAATAAGCATTGAAAACGAAGAACTAGGGAGAAAGTTATGGATCCCGAAATATCTGAGTTTACCATATCGTTTCTGGAAAAATCTGGGCAAAACGCGACCAGATCAAGGTCGGAACTTTAGACGGCACTCAAAAATTCCAAACGAGGGGAAAGTTATGGAGGTCGCAAGATAGGGCAACAAACTGATTTCTGTTGGCGAAAAACAAGGAGAAATTCGACTAAGTGTTGGGCGGCCTGTGATTGACTGACACGTGGCATCTCTTAAAATTTTGGCTCTAAACTTCAATTATCATAACTTTGGCTAGGATGATCCGTTTTGACGTTCTTTTTATCGATCTTCATGGTTTTTCATAACCTATTTATTGGTATAGGTTTCATGACCTGGTTTGACCATTCTCAAAAAGTCAACTCTAGCAAGGCTTAATAAGCTTTAAGGTTTCTAGAATTTTATATTGACTTTCATATTTCAAAACAATGTTCCAACACTTCCCAAAATCTTTATAATATATATGGAGTGTTTAATAATTTCCCAAGATTATTGACTTATAAATCTTATTATTAAATTCATAATACTATACAATAATATATAATAATTAGGAGAAAACCCCTAAATAAATCTCACAACCCCATATAATAATTTAATATTCATAATTCCTTATAATAATTTAATATTCATAATTCCTTATAATAATTTAATATTCATAATTCCATAATAATAATTTAATACTTAATAGTATTATTAAAGGTTTAATAAAAGAAATCCCCTAAATTAATTTAAATTAATTTAGGGGTATTTCAAGTTGCGTGCCAAGTTTCCTTCCCTTTTCGAGCAGTGAGGTATGTTGAATTTCGAGGACGAAATTCCTTTTAAGGGGGGAGTGATGTGATACTCCGTATTTTACGTTTTCAGATTTTATGACATTTCGGTTTATATCATTGCTTATGTTATGTGTTACCTTGAATAGCTGGTGGGACACCGGAGTCTTTAAGTTAAAAGGCGGGGGCAAGGAGGTCATTTCCCTCCCTTTTATTTGGTAAGACTTATTAAGAGGGATAAGTCAATATTTTATTTCATTACAATTCACGATCATTTACAAACCGCTCGTTCATTCTCTCGACAGTTTCTTGAGCGCTTCTTCTCCCTCTACTTCCTGCTCATCCATTGGTTTGGTTCTGGAATCTGTGTGTTGCTGCTGCATTTGGTTCGATTCTTGATCTGTCGTCGTTGCCTTGTCTCTGCGGTAATTCAGGTTTGATTTCTCCTTTGGTTTCGGTGGGTTTCGCTTCTGTTTTGAGAAGGATAGTTTTCTGATTGTTGAACTGCCTGGTTGTGAATTCAGCGTTGATCTGGGCTTCCCCTCTACTACTGTTCGTCTAGTTGCGTGTGGGCAGTGTCTTGACTGAATCTTCTCTGCGAATTGAATTAAGTGGGGGATGGAATCGGGGTTGTTTGCTCACCCTCGGGGAACGGTTTTATTCTAGCGTTCTTCGTTACAATTGTGTTGTGATTGTGTGCTTCCTCTTCGGTTTTGTGTTGTTGATCGATTGGCTAAACCCCCGAAGGTACTGATTTACAATTCTATGAGTTTTGTGTGAGTTTCTGATGATTTTGGCTGTTTTCTGCGCGTCTGTTCTTCTCTGGATTCGACAGTTTCGCTCTGTCCGGACGTCTGTCCGAACTTGTAAGTTCGGACAGGTCATCGGGCGCATTTTGTTTTTGAAGGTTTTGAAGTGTCCGAACATCGGTCCGGACATGTAAGTTCAGACCTGACGCGAGGACGAACTTTCGTAAAAGTTTCGACGTGTGTCCGAACTTGCAAGGTCGGACGCAAGTTCGGACACGAGGATTGTTTCGGCTTCTGACTCTCGACTTACGTCCGAACTTCGACGTCCGGACGTAAGTTCGGACATTGGCATTTCTGTGACTTCTGATTTTCGGCCTCTGTCCGAACTTGCAAGGTCGGACGCAAGTTCGGACATGCCACTGTTTTGAGCATAACTTCTCTGTTTTAGCTCCGTTTTGAGTTCTGTTTGCGGGGTTGGATTCCCCTATCTGTGTACGAGCTTCTTATGCTATTTATATGCATTTTTATGCACTTGAGATCTGTTTTGTGAGCTTTTGGTTTTGGGACCTAGTCACTTTGCTTCTGAGCCTTGGATAGTCGGGTCGGGCTGTCCCGTAGCATGCTGCGCAGGAATTCCTTCTGTTTATACTCCTTAGGGTCTCCCTTAGGACGTTATTGACCGACGGGTCTGTTAGCTGTCTCTACGGCTTCTGTTGTGGGATCCTCGGATCCATAGGACCTCATGTGAGTCCTTCTGTTGTGTTAGCTTGTTTCTAGTGTCCCACTCTTCCGTTTCTGTTCTGAAAGTCCGACTGTGATTTGAAGTGTTAGTCCCTTCTGCTCTGCTTCTGTTTTGTGGTTTCATTCTATCTATTTATAATGCCTCCGCCTTCTCCTCTGTTTACAAGTGTTCTTCTGCTTCTGTTTTGAGTGGGCTTCCTTGAGGAAGTCTTCTGCTTGCTGGGCTGTTTAGCTCACCCTTTACTTTGTTGCAGATTGAGCTCATGGGATCTTCTCTTCTCGTCCCCTTCTGGAGCTTCGTTATTTTATGTGTCTTTAGACTTTGTTTGCTTGCGCTTTGGACGCTTTAGTACTTTGTGTAGCCTCCGGGCCTCTCCCTTTGTATTTGACTTATAAGCATTTGGATCTTGTAAACTCTTTTAGTATTTATACAAGTTCGTTATTTGGTTTTGGGATTCGTTTTGCTTAGAGCCTTGCGACGTTAGGTAGTAGACTCACGGCGTGTAACGGCCCTAACTCCTAGGCCGGTTTTGGGGTCGATACAAAACTAGTGTCAGAAAGTAACTAAAGCAGAATATGGATTCAGAACCCGAAATTCTGTTTTATTACAAAAAAGTAACGAGACTCAAATCCTATGCTTGTCCATCACAGCACCTAGCAAGTGAATGAAAATAAGTCTTACCATTAGTTTTCCAATCAAGAACAAAATGTAGTCTTTAATTTACTGCAACGGTAGAGTCACAGACTAGTCAAAGAGAAGACACTATTATCTTTTCCTAAGATAGAAAAGAACACAAGTTAGGGTTGGGAAAAAAGGAAAATAGCAATGGAGAACTTGAAAACTCCACCAAGCAAGAAAATATGAACAAGTCTCACCATTGTGTTTATAGTCGAAGGATGAGACTGAGTCTCGTGTTCCCAACACTAAGTAGATTCACAGTAATTTCTCACCAAAGAACACAAGAGAGCTCATGCGACCTAACTAAGAAAGCTTATATCTATTCAAATGACTTTGTACACAGTAAATTAAGAACAGTGAAAACTGTAAGTCAAAATAAACATAACATGCAGATAAATACAAACAAACACACCAAAGAAAGTATTCAATCGCAGTGGCAAACTACATCCTCGTCTGTCTATTGTACATGATGCACCAAGCAACTTAACAGCCCATCAGATACAATTCGAATTTCATACTGAATTTCTATCATATAACTCGAAGAAGAACCCACATTGATATCGGTTCTAAAGAAGTTAACATGTCGCAATGGAGCGATTCACAATATTGTTACACATGATAGAAATAAATGGTACTGAAATACTTACAACAACTTTGGAAAATTGGCAACGAGATATAGTGTGAAGGAACCCGAAATATTCCTGACAAATTTCAGACCTGGAGAGTACAACCTCAAAATGCAGATTGAAGGTCTACAGAAGTTAACCAAATAAGCCCCAACCGGATTCGAATCAGCTCCTGCGCTCCGCAGAAGAGCACCGACAAAAGACTACAGTTTCTTTCCCCTTTCAGTGGAATAATGTAAATTCGAATCAGAGATTGACAAACCCTAGCTCACCTTCTCCTGGCCTCACTTTGTGCAACGAAGACTATCTGTTCGAAAGCAGCACAAGAGAGCATATCAGAACGCTGGTTAGGGTTGGGATATAAACTTGAGAAGAAGCCTCACAGATTGGACGCAAAACAAAGAGAAAGAAGTAGAGTTGATGTAGCAGCCTGCACATTCACAAAGATTTACGCCAAAGAGCCTGAGGGCACCTTTGAATGCATGTTGAAGGTTGTTGAACGGAAAGGTCGGAAGAGTGAGCGCGAGATGAAGGGGGAAAACGAGCAATCTGCGTAATAGAACCGGCATAGATAAATTTAGGAGGTAAGTTTCTTTTATTTTGTTTTTACATCCACAGAGGAATCGAACGCGGGCACATACCTATTTCTTTAAATCCTCCGCGTCTTGTGAGTGCAAATAAAACTACTTATTTATAACAGTTGTCTTAACCAAACAAAAAACACATAACCATAGCAATAACTACTCTATATTATAACAGTTGTCTTCGATGAGTAGTAGTAGACATAATTTGTAGTAGTGAGCTCCTTCAATGGTAAATCTCCATGGCACCGAAATGGAGCTTTTGAAGATTTGAAAAGCCAAGGTTGTAGAGCTTGGCCTAACTAGAAGAATGGTAGTCTTGAAAATAAATTTGGATCATGGAGCGAGGAGATATAAGCTATGGAAGTTGAGAAATGGTGAAGTTGCTGTAGCATAACCGATGGAGAAGGGAGAAGAAGATAGATGACCGTGGGAAATGAAGAAGGAAAAGAGAATGAGAAGAAATTGCTTTTGGAGATATTTGTAAGTTAAAGCAAATAGTAACTAGCTTTATCACTTTCTTTCTTTCTTATTAAGCTAACAAGGGGATGACTCATCCCTTGTCAAAAAACCGGCCCCCATTATTCATCTAGGGGTGTTTTAGTCTTTGTTGACCATTTAACTTACTTATATTGACTTATGTCATAAACTAGCATATTTGGTTACTATTCACAAACTAAGGCACATATTTGTGAAATTTTGATTTCCCATTGATTTAGACTTCCTAATGTGATACTAAGTAGTACACATGTTAATTAAAGAGTAATGATGGACATTTAGCCATTCAAAACTCATTTACAAAACAATTTTTCAAAAATGTGCTTTAAGATCCTTAAAGCACATTTTGTTGTATTTAACTTGTTTTTCAAGCTTGGTTTTTTAGTAATTGATTTTATATGTTCATTAACATATAATTAAGGTATAGATATGACCTTTAGGTCCTATACAAATTTATCCCAAGCTTAGAGCACATTTTTGCCCATATTGACTTAAAATATTTATTTGTGTTTTGTTTGGTTTAATTGTCTACCAAGGTTTCCTAAGGACTTAATTAGCCTTATTAAATCATAATTGAATATTATTAAGTCTTGGTAGGTTCATTGGGTCCCAACCAAGTTCACTCCAAGCTTAGAGCATGTTTTTGCTCAAACCGTATTCATGGTACTAATTGTTTTCACCATGGTTTAAATTGTTCACTAATGTTTCTAAGGCACTTTTTATCCTTAATATACCATAGTTTAATGTTTAAACAACATATCAAGTTTTGGGGTATTTCAAGAAGGCATTTTAGTCAAAAGAGAAGGTAACAAATTCTAAAGCCTTAATCTGTGGGATGATGTGTTGAAAATGGAGTCCATGGGACAAGGATCAACCGGCCATGACTATAAGAATCAGATAAATTTGACAATGTGGTAACATTAAGTGAGAAAGTGATTTAAAGACATGAAAATCATGTCCCTTTGGAAGTCACAATCGGCAGGTATAGGGAGGGTGAGTCATCCTTGTTCTTCCCTGATTAATATAGTTAACTTAGGCCTTTTTAATGTTATGAACTCGTATCTAATCATTTCTACAAGTTAAATGTGTAAAACGCGTTTTTTCGGTACCCGAAAAGTGCGTTTTTGTGCTCTAAGGACATTTTGGAAAATAAATTGTTCCAACGAGTTCCAAGTGTTTATAGACATTGTTTAAGGTCATTATGTATACTAAGGTGTTACATTGAGTTATATGGGGTTATATCAACTCATGACACAATTCCCGCTACCGGGACATTCCGGACCAAAACAGGAGCATTAAGAATTTCCCCACAAGAATTTGTGTTTAAATGAAAAAGTGGCATGGGGATTATTTTGTATAGCATATAATTATGGTATGACATTTGGTTTGAGTTTAAAAGGTCATAGGACTCATGTATTACAAGGTCGCGCTTAATGCACGTTTTAAGGTGTTTTAAGAACGTTCCTGTTGTTAAGATGTTTAGTGCGTATTTTTGACCTTTTATGAGTTCTTATGTCTTTATGATATATATAATAGGTGTAACATAAGTTGTTATATTTATTTAAATGTGTATATCAATTTATTTTAGCATTTATAAATTCTTAGGCATTCGTAACATATTTACGTTGCTCGTTTGTATACACGTTCGTATTGATCTTTCCTTGTTGACGCTCTCTCTATCGAGCTCGATATGTAAGGAGTTTAGTCCTTGTTAATAATCGTACATAAACGTTTTGTACGAGTACATTAATACGTTTAGTAAAATTACGCCTGTTAGCGTTTATGGTAAAACGACTATTTTTACGTGATGTTTGCATGCGTGAGTTTGCATGCGCACGCGTAATAATATTTACGTAAACGCTTGCATGCAGGAATGAGCATGCATACGTGAAATGATTTATCCTTAGATTAATTCTTCATTATTTGATAGTTTATCGAGTTATTTAGATTTGGGGTATTTCAGTAGCTTTGACCTTGCGCTCATTTTTGCGTTCATGGAGAGATGGTAGCCGGACACGAAATCTCTCCTCGTGCCATTCAAAGAGATGACAATTACTCTCCACGACATATATCATATATGGAGACTTCCATCAACGGTCGAACGTTTGCATACCAGCTAGAGGCAATCGGCGTCCACCCCACTGACCATGCACTGCCTATGGAGGTTGTGATCCCATACATTGTGTGACTGTTTGAAATGACCTGGATAAAGGACTTACTCAAGTGTAAGTTCCTGTATAAGAACCAAGTTCCACATAGAGCGCTGCACGACCACTGTGGGGATGAGTACTGTATAGTTGCCCAGGAGGTTGATAAGATGATATTTTATATATTTTTACTGTCAAATCTTGTCTTTATTGTCGTTTTCCCTGATTTAGTACTTAATTAAAGTCCATTCCTATATCTAAAAGAAACTTTCTGAAAAAAAGTTAATTTGATGTTTAAATGACTTAGGATGGATATGTAGGGATTTTGACATTTTCACGGAGGAGTTAAATAAATTAAAGTGCCTACACTAACTCCCTATTTATGTGCAGGTAACTCCAGAGTCTTCCAAGTGTTATCAATGAAATAACTGAAGAGAGTAAGTTAAAAGAATTCAGAGGTCTCTATTTAATTCACGAAACTGAAGGAAATTGAAAAGAAGACATCAATGAACAAGCAAAGAGCCTTGAGTTTAACTAATAAATACCGAAGACTTTGGTATAGAATTCCATCCAGCCATCCGCTCAGCTTTCAATTCACATTCACATCTCTTCCTATCATATTTTTCACGCCGTAAAGAAGACTCACACAAAAGAAACTTTGTAACACCCCATATGGGTAACTGTTCAACAACCTAGCTCTCAAACCATTCAAGCTTGAAAACTAGCCACTTTAGGCCCTCAATCCTCACTTGAGCTTAAAATTGGAAGGCCTTGTTGTTGTAGTCAACCCATATGTATCATTATAAACTATTCACATCACTACTCATATCCTAATGTAGGATGGGATATTTCTGAAATATCCCAAACCTTAATTACTTTAACTAATGTTGAATTAATTAAATAAAAATAATTAATTTGAGATTAAGGAATTAAATTCCCTTTAAATCGTATAAGTGAATAATATAATATTAGATTAAACCCTAAAGTCATTAGGAAACATAAAACAAACCTAAAATGACGTTAAGGAGGTTAGGAAAAAAAGAATATAAACGAAAATAAAACTAATCAATTTACCTTAAAAAACATGCATGATTATTTTAGAAGTGAAAAACGAGATCGTGGACACCTTATAATATTATTTGGGTAGTTTTTGAGGCATTGAAAAATTGGTTAAACAGTCCAGAATAAAAGAAGTCGCGTTTTCGCCTAAAATGGCGAAATGCAAACCAATTAGAAATTAAATACTAAATAATTAAATTTTAGATAACAATAATAATTATTGTTTGAAAGTATAAATTTAGAGAACATAAAATAGTCCGTCTCATAAACAGGACATCATGTCACAAACGGCATGAAAAACGGGTCTAAACGAGCTAGAAACGCAAATATAAGTAACGTTAAAAAAAATAGCAATGGGCCGACCCGCCCAACATGACTGGGCCGGCCCAGTCTGTCTCTTCACTCACGTACCAACCGGTTCCCAAACAGGAGCCCAGTCTCCCTCCTCTCAGATAGCATACAGCCAAAAACAAAAACAAAAATACAAAAGACTTCTCTTCATTTACGGTAATAAGCAACCCTAACTGCCGATTGTCTTCCTCTCTCGATCTTCACTCACGAACGGCGCCACCTCCCTTCATTCTTTTCTTCTCTTCACAAATCACAACCCTAAACTGGCGATTTCCTTTCTCTCAATTTCTTCACTCACGGTATCACAACTCTGGCCAAGGGATCTCTGCGTGGTGGCAATGCGGGCACGCACAATCAAAAAGGGAGTCCTATCTGCAGCGGATTGAGCCGGGAGGAAGCCGAGAGTTAGAGCCACCGCCTCTGGGGATTCAAGGTGTAAATCAGTAGATTTTGTTTTCATTTCTTGTTTTCTGTCCGGTTTTGACTTAGATTCGAAACCGAAAATTAGGAAGCAAACCCCATTCTTCCCCTCTGAATTTCAGGGCCTTAGAGCCGAATTTATCCTTGCAAACTTTGTATGAACTGAACAATTTCTGTAGTGGAACTTCTCTGATATGGAGTTGCTGATATTTGCGAAAATTTGTACCATCTCTGACTGCAATGTGGTGTTTGGTGATGATTTTTGTATGCGAAAATTTAATGTTAAGGTTGTTTGAATCTTGTAAGCTAGAAACTGAAAGTATAGGATCCTGCTGAATTTTCTTGCTGAACCGAAAATATCTATGTTCTTGTGGTGGTGTACATATATCCAGAATCGGGGATCTTGCTGTATGTGTTGGAAGTCCGAAAATATAGGGCTTTATCCGGGTATTTTGACAACGAGATTAAGATTTTCTGTTAACCATGTAATCTGAAAGTTTAAATTAATCTAGAAGTTTGGATTAGTGGAAACAGGAATGGAACTAGAGGAGATTAACTGTGAATGTTAAACCATGGTATTAAGTTTAAGTTTGTTGTTGATTTTAAAAATTTGGTTAATTTTGTTTGGTGTAATTAGCGACTGTTATTGAGGTGAATTGAGTTAGGGTAGTTCTGGAAAATTATTCAAAGGTGAACATGAATAATTTGGTGGCAATAGTCGTATCCGAAAATTAAGTTAGAAATTGTAACCATTGGAAAATTAGGGGTGAAATTGTAAATAGGACTAAATGATGGACGAAATGGTGATTTAGAGAAAATTCAAGAAAGAAACGTGATTATAAGGAAATGGGTGTAAAACGTGAGTTATAGAAATTTAGGTGATTTGTACTTTCTGAAACTGGTCACTTTGGAAACGGATGGAAATTTATTTTGGTCAGGACTTAAGTCAAGACTAGGCAAGTCAATATTGAAATTTGGTTTAAAAAAACTAGTTAATTAGGATAATTAACTTGGGCCTTAAATAATCTGGGTTAAAACAAATAATGTGAGTGAGATTAAATAATCTTGACAAATCAATTAACTAGGCTTAGGAAAGTGGGCTAAAAGAAGCCCACTGAAATAACAAAGGAGAAATTAATCTGGGTTCATGAATCAATCAGAAATAGATGTTACTTAGAACTAGACAATAGGGCTTCTAGCTAGATGATTATATTTTGTAATGGAATTAAACCCAATTAGGATCTGATAGGAATCCACATATTGAATTGGGTCAGTTTGGATGATCAAATGGTAAATTAGTAACTTGTAAACGGGACTAATATTTTTAGTTAGGTTGATGAGTTAAAATTGGTAAGGAATTTGTTAATAAAAATCAGTATTAATTGTAAGTGTTTAAATAGATATTATTTATACATATATAGATATGTAATGGCATTATATTAGGAGTTTCGGGAGCATACATGTACATGTAAGCAAGTAAATATAAATATATATAATATATATGTTAGACGATTCGAATGAAATAGATTTTTATTAATCATACGGGATTTAGAAAGTTAGGAGGTTATGGATGTATATATTCTTGCAACATTGAATTTATGGGAACATACTTATGTATGATATGTGTGTAGTAAATGTTACATGACGATTAGTGTAAAATAAGTATGACGTTGAAACTTAAGACAAATACATAAGTGTATATATATATATATATATAATTGAAGGGTCGGAACTCTGGAACAATTAATTAGAGGTTGGAATGATACAATTAATTGAATGCAACTATTAAAGTTAAAAAGTATTTTTAGAGTTGATATGATGTTGTTAAATATATATATAGATAGATATATATAGACTTGAGAGGACTTATATATAAATATACACATGTATATATAATTGGTAAGTTTAATTAAGAGAGTTACATATGGTAACGGAATGTTTAGGAGATAACTAAGTTATTAACCTACCTGGCTACTATGTTATAGGATCTAGATAGTCGGAGGTGTTCGACGGATTGGGCGAGCATCGTTTTAAGAGCTAGCCAATCTCCAGGTGTATGGTATGGTTTTCTTGTGACCTGCTTGCTAACGAGGTGTCCCTCGGCTTGTGTGCTATTTGTTTTTGTGTGCCCACCAAACAAGATAAAGCATGCAACCGAAATATTATGTTTATTGTATTGTTGTGTGATGTTTGAAAACTAACACAACTTACCGTGAGAACTTACTAACTAAAGTTTAGTAAAGAATTGTGTGAGATTAAGGAACACTCCCAAATATTGTTTTCTTAGTAACCGAAAGAGGTTAACTAACCATCATTAACTTGAGACTTTCTACTAACTAGAACTTGGGGGGAGTGAGGAATCCGGAATGGTACCGGCACATGTGTATTGGGGGAAGTCGGTATCCTTATCAAATACCGACTTCCAAATATGACTTGTCTCCGGACTCGTCGCCTAGAGTCGACATAAAGACTCGGTCACCTTGATTTCTGTTCAAGGTGGGAGGCACTACTGAGGAGGTGTGGTGGGATCTACCTAAATCCCAACTAATTCTAACAAATATTGTTTATGTAAACCAATGGAGCTGATAACTCATTAGTTAGGGTTACATGACCCGATAGATAAACAATGAATTAAGGAACAACCATTCTAATTAAAGAATGGTTGACTTAATTGAGATAAGAACTGAGATAAGATTGGAGATAAGTTACAACCATTTCTACTTAAAGAATGGTTTGTATTCTAAGACTGAGATGAGGATTAAGATTGAGGTAAGATAAGGTTGGACTGAGATTAAAAGGAAACATAACTTAAGGAGTTAAATGAGTAACTCACTAATTAAGGGAACACTTTTAAGTCGTTCATTGTGTTTGAGCTTTGATTGTTCATATGTGGCTTGTTGTTTATTGCACTTTCTATTATGTTGTGCATCTACTCAACCTCCATGCTATCGACAATTAGTCGTCGTAGCCACGTTAGCTTGGGGGCCATGAGAGGATCATACCAGCAAAGGTGCTGACCCCCTCGGGGGCTACTGTTTATATTTTGCAGGTGAATGACAGAAGACGACAGTCCTGAGAGTAGGATCGGGTAGAATTTACTTCGGGTTGTCTTCTTTTAGTTGTACGAGTTGTGCCTGTACACTCGTTTAGTGAATGGTATGAGATGTTAGTAAGTTATATAGGATGTAAGGAGTTTGTAAGAGGGTTAGGTAATTGGCTAAGGCTTGTAAGTACTAACGTTCGGTATATTCTGTCAGTCAGACCGTGGCAAGGTCCTGGAGTGTATTAAATTCCGCTGTGACATTTATATATATGTTGTTAAGGTTGCGGTTACCACGATTGGATTGAGATGGGGTGTTACAAAAAGTGGTATCAGAGCGTAGTTACGCTCTGATGACATGAATTACCAAACTTAGGAGAATACTGAGGTTGAGTTTGAGTTATGGGTTAATGGTTGAGAGATAGATTGAGAGGTGCATTAGTTAGGACTTCCCGGTGCTTACCGGATATCCATAGTACCTAAACCCGCCCTCCACATCCCTAACCTTGAATACGTGGAACAAACGCCAGAGAGAAGAAAGCCTTCTCCTACTCGGGAAAACCCGATCTGGCAGTTAGTTATCATTAAGCAATATGAGAAACACACCGTTGTACAACAATTTACGAGAACTTGAACGTTTTAATTGGAGCGCAACGTGGGAATAGGCGCTACCAACGGAATTCTACCAGTAAGAGAACGGATATTACCGGCAACATGGGTCGACATGCTACGCAGTCGAGTTACCACACCATACCAATAATAAGGAAAACACTACGAGTGCAATGGAGAGGAAAAAGATAAGTGACATGAGTACCGGACGGTGGTCCGAATGAGCATAACAGTGGGATAATACAAGCATGAGAGTTAAGATTACTGGGAAGTCTAGTTAGAAACGGGAACTCCACACCCCATACACTGAGAAAGGTTACAAACCTGGCCGACTTAGCACAGACGACGATAAAAACGCGTACCAATTTGGATATTAAAATAGGACTACGATGTAGTGCCTAACGGAGAATTGCTACCTAGTAACCCCGGCATAATACGTGGAAATGGGAGCGAGGATTATGACATAAGAAAATAACAAGGGGTTCCCTCAGGAAGAGGAACACCCTGACAACTGAGAGGACTGTCAAATCAACCAGGAAACTGCCGGATGGCTAGTTACCCAAAATAAGAGAACATCGAAGGAGTCCCGAGGACTACCAATTACATGGAAATTAGGAGGAAGTATCACTACCAATGTACCCAGTACCAATAGCCCATCCTGCATGGCGCACTTGCTGTAGCAAGTGCTACCATGGTTAAACTATACGGAAAGCCATCATGGCGAGATAGTAGAACGCTACAGTCGTAATACATATTAGTACCGGATTGTAAATCCATAAGAACGAGAGAATGAGACCTTGGAAGGGCCTGACGGCCTGACCATGATGAGATGAGTTAATACACTAGTCAGCAGGGAGCTGAACTTGGACGGAATACTAAACGACATAAATATTAGCAACGGTACAACCTACTACAACAACAACCGACAGTACGGTAAGAACACCAATCCCGAACCCCAAGAGGAAAACCTAAGAGATCGCTCAATAATCTGACCAAAACACTACATAAGTAACAACATACAAGGAATGTATTAAGAGATACAATGAAGGCAGTCGACAGAACGACTTCCAGTAGGAACGGGATAGAACTCCCGAGATGACCATTAAGAATACCAATAACAACCATCTTCGTTGAATATGTTAGTAAACCCCGGAAACAGGGACATAGGGAATAAACTTAAGTTATAACCGACTAAGGATTAAAGACATACAATCCCGACAGAGGGAAGCTCAGAGGACTACCCCCATAGAGCGGGCATAGTCGAGCCGAATAAACTGATTAACGACAGTTAGTATTGTTTGCCTAACCCAAGTATGATTAATCATTGACAGTGGTGAAGCCAACGAAAGTTGAACACAACATTGAGATGGAGACACATGTTAGCTAGAATAAACATCCAACGGAGACACAGTAAGGCCAATGCTTAATACGAATTAATTCTATGTGAGTGAGAGTATCGTTGCAGACACCGAATAATGTCGGTTTACCTAAGCGAACTTCCATTGTGGGAAGCAGGATGCAACAGCTTACCCTAAAACCCGGTGCTACATTTAATGATGTAACCTGACATATAATGGAGTTCAAAGAACTAGTAGTTATGAAGTTAATCTACTAATGAGCTAGAGTACAAACAGTGAACTGACCACCGGCTCTCACTCAAGAGAAAATCAAACACTAAGGAGCTAATGAAAAATGGGTTAGCAAAACAATCACACACGAATTATAAGAGCTCTTATATATTGCCATGGGATTATTGTTGTGTGCAGGTGGCTATGTGAAATTCAGTGTTTAAATTATGCCATTTAAGGGCCTAAGTGCCAAGCAATTTAAGGTTTATGCAATTGTATTGTGAATTGAAGTAGTTGAAGTGTAATTGGTGTGTTGTGAATGTCCACTAAGGACGTGATTAACTTGGGTTGGTTTGAGGAGAAAATCTATGCATTTGGGCATGATAATATAGTAGAGAAGTTATGGCAAATTTTGTATAGAAACCAAGTGTATTAAGTGTTAAGTAAGTTACTATGGCCTAGGACTTACTAGGAATCGTTAAGGTATAATTGAGTAAAAATGAGTGAACTAAGGTGTACTGAAGAGGTAGTATGACCTGTAATTTAATTGAGGAGGAATTGCCAGGAAGGGCACCAATGAGAATTGAGAGATAATACAATAGACAGGGGCGTAGAACAAACTACCCCTTTTAGGGTGGGGATACCTCTCCTTAATGTGAGGCCTTGAGTGGGAATAAAGCCCTTGAGAAGGGCTTTCACTTATTAGAGATGGAATACTCGTTTATTAGAGAATGGAAACCTTAAACCTTGAAATTACCTTGGAACATCCCAGTTACACATAAATAATAAGGAAGACTACATAGACAGACCTCGTATCCGACACCCAGGATTTAAGAAGCAGTAATCGTCAGAGATAAACACTATGAGTACAATATGGCACGTCAAGTGACCAACACTCAGAAGAGCTTGTGACTCAATGGATGAATTCTTCTGTAACCAGTTAAATTGCTTGGTAAATAACATCATAAGGGATGGAAGAATGTAAGAGTGAACGATTGAGGAGATGAGATGGCAAACAAAATGTGCATTAACGCCAGTAGTCTAGATCATGCTACGAAAGATTTTTACAGGAAACACACTGCTCATTCCTTAAGGAACTCGAATTGCATTCCTAGTAGATCAAACACGAGAAACAAAATAATAGGCTATATGGAAGGAGACCTCAATTACTAAAGGATCGAGTCCGTACTCAATACAGAAAGAAGCTAGAGCATATCGTACCTAAGAACACAGTAGATGGATTTCCCTTGATTAAGTTCAAGAAGAACAATAAGTGTTATTATGGAACGATGAAAGAGGAGATTGACACATAATACTTCATAATTAGCGATAGCTAAACGTGTGACGGACACTACGAGTATACTAAAATGAGACGTGGGACAACTGCACTTCACAGGAGCTTGCGGGCCTGACAGACTCATTCATGAGTTAGTCGGGTAAGTAGTAATGTATCAGTAAGGTACCCCATGCATGTAGATGAGTGGGGTAAAGAACACGGGAAGTAGTTGACTCCGTACCATGAACAACGACGTAGGAGCAGACAAGAGCAGCTACTACCACAACAGTTGAAGAAAAGGAATTTAGTTGAACCAACAACACAAAGGAATCAGAGAACAAATAATTAAGGACTATGAAGTGCGAAGAGCACGGATTGTTAAGTACAGACATTGGACATGTTTTAAGACGTTAGAGATTAAACTGTAAAGCGCAATAAGCACTAAACAGTAGTTTCAGATTAAGAATCATCTTGAGAGAACACCAAGAATATGAGCGTTAGATTTTCAAAGAGAATGGATAGACGAGTTATAACTCATTAAGGCCGTGTATATATAAGATAACACGTGTCCACTGAGAAACCAATATTCCTAAAACTGTAAGGAGGCAGAAGGATATACAATACTATAAAGGATAAGAAACGCAGTTAAGCCTAAGATTATTAGAGTCGCGCAACGGAAGCTAGCGGATAAGTACCTTTGAGGTTAGACCAAACTAAGTTAAGAAAATGGTATAAGTACCGTTAAGAATCCTGGATACAGAGACTGAGCCATTAACATAGTTATGACCCTTTGATCGAATTATAAGTGACATAGATGACATGGAAGCTATAATGCTTAGTGAGAATTAGACATCTTGAACCTATGTTCAAGGATGATATAATGTTGATTACGTGGGCGTAATCCATTTTAAGGGGGGTAGAGCGAAAACCGCTTAGCGTATGTTTATGTACTGAGTATGTAAACTACAGTGTGCATAGCACAAAATAATTTGAGAATTTATTTATACATAAACATTTTGAGATTAATTATGGTTATTGCGCACATAAGATGTGAATACCATACATATTAAGTATCTATCTTGTTAACTCCGGTGTGAGTACAAGTTAAGAGAATTAGTGAAGAGGATTAAGGAGACTTAAGGAATAAGGAATATATGAGATATGAGTCGATATGAAAGTATGTGTGAGATAAGAATAAGATAACACTGTGAGATATTATTCGATACGAGTATGAGGTAGGAAATAGTAATCCTATGAGGTATAAGATGGTGAGAATTGGTATGAGACTGATATAGAACTTAGTAGGAATGAGAGCCTTGAGGTAATTACTAAGAGATGAACTGGCTATGATTGATGGACTGAGTCCACACCTTGGAGATGTATTGATTACGACTAGAAAGACTAAAAAGATAGAAAATTGGAAATGAGTGAATTATTTGATGTTTGAAAATGACGTGGGAGGTGGAACTTGATTTTCTAGGGATCAAGGGAAACCGAACACAAATTGGGGTGGAGGGATAGTTCAATACTGATGCTGATCACATCAGGGTTGGATGATTCCTGAAACTCCCTACCAGCGGTCACAATTAAATCACGCTAAAGATAGAGGCATTAGGATAAAACGAAATTGGAGTTGATTGTACTTTAAATTAGAGGAATTATTCCTCACATGACCTCGTAAAAAGGATTTCCTTTTTACTGAGTCTCGCCCATGAAGTCGAGGACGCATGAGCCTTTGTCTTCGGACCGGTGACATGGGGAGAACAGAGTTGTTTTGTATTCTGGCCCATGGTGGCGAGGACGAACGAGCCTTTGTCTACGGACCGGTGACATGGGAGAATACGATGAAAATTATGTGATTGTTTTAATCATCAAAAGGAGCAAAGGGAATGTTGAGTGTGATACATGCCGACACATGTTGTGTGGTATTTGTAGTATACATATATGGCAAACCATATGAGTCTATAGGTTTATATATACATAAGCATGATCTATATGATCTATGGTACGAAGTTACCTGTGTACTCTAATGATATAAGATGCATGGGAACTTTGGGGACAAAGTTATTTTAAGGGGGGTAGATTGAAATATCCCAAACCTTAATTACTTTAACTAATCATGAATTAATTAAATAAAAATAATTAATTTGAGATTAAGGAATTAAATACCCTTAAATAAGTATAAGGGAATAATATAATATTAGATTAAACTCTAAAAGTCATTAGGAAACATAAACAAACCTAAAATGACGTTAAGGAGGTTTAGGAAAAAGAAATATAAACGAAAATAAAACTAATCAATTTACCTCGAAAAACATGTCATGATTATTTTAGAAGTGAAAATGAGATCGTGGACACCTTATAATATTATTTGGGTAGTTTTTGAGGCATTGGAAAATTGGTTAAACAGTCAGAATAAAAGACGTCGCGTTTTCGCCTAAAAATGGCGAAACGCAAACCAATTAGAAATTAAATACTAAATAATTAAATTTATAGATAACAATAATAATTATTGTTTGAAAGTATAAATTTAGAGACATAAAATAGTTTCTCATTAAACAGGACATCATGTCACAAACGGCATGAAAAACGGGTCTAAAACGAGCTAGAAACGACAAATATAAGTAACGTTAAAAAAAAATAGCAATGGGCCGACCCGCCCAACATGACTGGGCCGGCCCAGTCTGTCTCTTCACTCTCGTACCAGCCGGTCCCAAACAAGGAGCCCAGTCTCCCTTCCTCTCAGATAGCATACAGTCCAAAACAAAAACAAAAATACAAAAGACTTCTCTTCATTTACGGTAATAAGCAACCCTAACTGCCGATTGTCTTCCTCTCTCGATCTTCACTCACGAACGGCGCCACCTCCCTTCATTCTTTTCTTCTCTTCAAAAATCGCAACCCTAAACTGGCGATTTCCTTTCTCTCAATTTCTTCACTCACGGTATCACAACTCTGGCCAAGGGATCTCTGCGTGGTGGCGATGCGGGCACGCACAATCAAAAAGGGAGGCCAATCTGCAGCGGATTGAGCCGGGAGGAAGCCGAGAGTTAGAGCCACCACCTCTGGGGAATCAAGGTGTAAATCAGTAGATTTTGTTTTCGTTTCTTGTTTTCTGTCCGGTTTTGACTTAGATTCGAAACCAAAAATTAGGAAGCAAACCCCATTCTTCCCCTCTGAATTTCAGGGCCTTAGAGCCGAATTTATCCTTGCAAACTTTGTATGAACTGAACAATTTCCGTAGTGGAACTTCTCTGATATGGAGTTGCTGATATTTGTGAAAATTTGTACCATCTCTGACTGCAATGTGGTGTTTGGTGATGATTTTTGTATGCGAAAATTTAATGTTAAGGTTGTTTGAATCTTGTAAGCTAGAAACTGAAAGTATAGGATCTTGCTGAATTTTCTTGCTGAACCGAAAATATCTATGTTCTTGTGGTGGTGTACATATATCCAGAATCAAGGATCTTGTTGTATGTGTTGGAAGTCCGAAAATATAGGGCTTTATCCGGGTATTTTGACAACGAGATTAAGATTTTCTGTTAACCATGTAATCTGAAAGTTTAAGTTAATCTAGAAGTTTGGATTAGTGGAAACAGGAAAGGAACTAGAGGAGATTAACTGTGAATGTTAAACCATGGTATTAAGTTTAAGTTTGTTGTTGATTTTAAAATTTTGGTTAATTTTGTTTGGTGTAATTAGCGACTGTTATTGAGGTGAATTGAGTTAGGGTAGTTCTGGAAGATTATTCAGAGGTGAACATGAATAATTTGGTGGCAATAGTCGTATCCGAAAATTAAGTTAGAAATTGTAACCATTGGAAAATTAGGGGTGAAATTGTAAATAGGACTAAATGGTGGACAAAATGATGATTTAGAGAAAATTTAAGAAAGAAACGTGATTATAAGGAAATGGGTGTAAAACGTGAGTTATAGAAATTTAGGTGATTTGTAGTTTCTGAAACTGGTCACTTTGGAAACGGATGGAAATTTATTTTGGTCAGGACTTAAGTCAAGACTAGGCAAGTCAATAATGAAATTTGGTTTAAAAAAACTAGTTAATTAGGATAATTAACTTGGGCCTTAAATAATCTGGGTCAAAACAAATAATGTGAGTGAGATTAAATAATCTTGACAAATCAATTAACTAGGCTTAGGAAAGTGGGCTAAAAGAAGCCCACTGAAATAACAAAGGAGAAATTAATCTGGGTTCAAGAATCAATCAGAAATAGATGTTACTTAGAACTAGACAATAGGGCTTCTAGCTAGATGATTATATTTTGTAATGGAATTAAACCCAATTAGGATCTGATAGGAATCCACATATTGAATTGGGTCAGTTTGGATGATCAAATGGTAAATTAGTAACTTGTAAACGGGACTAATATTTTTAGTTAGGTTGATGAGTTAAAATTGGTAAGGAATTTGTTAATAAAAATCAGTATTAATTGTAAGTGTTTAAGTAGATATTATTTATACATATATAGATATGTAATGGCATTATATTAGGAGTTTCGGGAGCATACATGTACATGTAAGCAAATAAATATATATATGTTTGTCTATATATATATATTGTTAGACGATTCGAATGAAATAGATTTTTATTAATCATACGGGATTTAGAAAGTTAGGAGGTTATGGATGCATATATTCTTGCAACATTGAATTTATGGGAACATACTTATGTATGATATGTGTGTAGTAAATGTTACATGACGATTAGTGTAAAATAAGTATGACGTTGAAACTTAAGACAAATACATAAGTGTATATATATATATATAATTGAAGGGTCGGAACTCTGGAACAATTAATTAGAGGTTGGAATGATACAATTAATTGAATGCAACTATTAAAGTTAAAAAGTATTTTTAGAGTTGATACGATGTTGTATATTAATATATATATATATATATATATATATATATATATATATATATATTTAGATATATATAGACTTGAGAGGACTTATATATAAATATACACATGTATATATAATTGGTAAGTTTAATTAAGAGAGTTACATATGGTAACGGAATGTTTAGGAGATAACTAAGTTATTAACCTACCCGGCTACTATGTTATAGGATCTAGATAGTCGGAGGTGTTCGACGGATTGGGCGAGCATTGTTTTAAGAGCTAGCCAATCTCCAGGTGTATGGTATGGTTTTCTTGTGACCTGCTTGCTAACGAGGTGTCCCTCGGCTTGTGTGCTATTTGTTTTTGTGTGCCCACCAAACAAGATAAAGCATGCAACCGGAATATTATGTTTATTGTATTGTTGTGTGATGTTTGAAAACTAACACAACTTACCGTGAGAACTTACTAACTAAAGTTTAGTAAAGAATTGTGTGAGATTAAGGAACACTCCCAAATATTGTTTTCTTAGTAACCGAAAGAGGTTAACTAACCATCATTAACTTGAGACTTTCTACTAACTAGAACTTGGGGGGAATGAGGAATCCGGAATGGTACCGGCACATGTGTATTGGGGGAAGTCGGTATCCTTATCAAATACCGACTTCCAAATATGACTTGTCTCCGGACTCGTCGCCTAGAGTCGACATAAAGACTCGGTCACCTTGATTTCTGTTCAAGGTGGGAGGCACTACTGAGGAGGTGTGGTGGGATCTACCTAAATCCCAACTAATTCTAACAAATATTGTTTATGTAAACCAATGGAGCTGATAACTCATTGGTTAGGGTTACGTGACCCAACAGATAAACAATGAATTAAGGAACAGCCATTCTAATTAAAGAACGGTTGACTTAATTGAGATAAGAACTGAGATAAGATTGGAGATAAGTTACAACCATTTCTACTTAAAGAATGGTTTGTATTCTAAGACTGAGATGAGGATTAAGATTGAGGTAAGATAAGGTTGGACTGAGATTAAAAGGAAACATAACTTAAGGAGTTAAATGATTAACTCACTAATTAAGGGAACGCTTTTAAGTCGTTCATTGTGTTTGAGCTTTGATTGTTCATATGTGGCTTGTTGTTTATTGCACTTTCTATTATGTTGTGCATCTACTCAACCTCCATGCTATCGACAATTAGTCGTCGTAGCCACGTTAGCTTGGGGGCCATGAGAGGATCGTACCAGCAATGGTGCTGACCCCCTCGGGGGCTACTGTTTATATTTTGTAGGTGAATGACAGAAGACGACAGTCCTGAGAGTAGGATCGGGTAGAATTTACTTCGGGTTGTCTTCTTTTAGTTGTACGAGTTGTGCTTGTACACTCGTTTAGTGAATGGTATGAGATGTTAGTAAGTTGTATAGGATGTAAGGAGTTTGTAAGAGGGTTAGGTAATTAGCTAAGGCTTGTAAGTACTAACGTTCGGTATATTCTGTCAGTCAGACCGTGGCAAGGTCCTGGAGTGTATTAAATTCCGCTGTGACATTTATATATATGTTGTTAAGGTTGCGGTTACCACGATTGGATTGAGATGGGGTGTTACAATTTCACACTCCCTCACTCAAAGAACGTGACATCCTCATCACAAACTTAACATCCAAGTCCCATGGACCTCCTCGGTAGGTGTCGGGTAGCCCATCCCAACACGGTCCCGAGTCTGCTCTAATACCATTTGTAACACCCCATATGGTAACTGTCCAACTGTGAGCCTCGATTTTAAACCCTATCCTATGTTGATTAAAGCTGATTAGGATATAACCGGGTTTTAGATCCACTTATAACCTAAGATTAATAACTATGTCATATAACAACAATTATTAAAACCTAAGCTAGCTCACTGGAACCTATTATGAGTCGCCACCTAATTTTAACCTAGAGTAAATTTGGAAAGGTGGAGTTCGGGTTCGGGGGCTTGGTATTCGACTTATTTAGGGTTCAAATTACTTTCATTACCCCTCCTAGGTCGTTTTTCTTCTACTTAGTTTATTTACGGCTTACTACAAAGTTGTTTTTAGCCTAAGTGCGCGCTTCTCTTTGTTTTTTATTTTTTTAAGTTTTTTGACTGAAAATTAAAGTGAAATTTGAAAATACCTAAACTAGGGTTTCAGAGGCAGAATTAGGTCAAAATTTAATTACGTCCATAGCCACGGACCCAATGTCCGAGACCACGGACCCCAATTGAATTAAATGATTACAAAAACAGAACTAAAATAAAAACGCAAACTTGAAAAGTCCGGGGCCACGGACAAGGTGTCCGTGGGCCCGGACATGTATTGACAGAAACCCTAAAATTTGAAAAATCGAAAAATAAGAAATCCCGCCACCGTCAGTGGGTGTCCGTGGTCACAGACAACCCGTCCGTGGCCCCGGACCATGCGTCCGAGGTCACGGACCACCCACGGACGGTGGGTTTTTGATGGTTCTCGGCGGTGTTTTTGGCTCAAATTTTATGTACGTGTAGCCTGAAAGATGTACAAGATGTTAGTGCTTAAAAGTCATCAATTTGAAATCGAATTTAATGCGAAACTTAGCGAACAAGTAATTGGATAGAAGCTTAAACAAACAACAACTGAGAAGCTGCTAAAGGTTAGTTTGCACTCAAAATTTAACAGAAGACCAATGAAGTCGTAGTGAATCAAAAGGAGGAGGTTCTAACCTATTTTACCTTCTGTGTCGATGAGATTCTTCACATCGGGAATCTTTCGGTGCTCCGTTGAAGCCGTTCCCGAATTGAATTCGAACTGAGCTTCTGACCTTTGAGAATTGGTGATGTTCTTCACGTTTTGGTGGTGGTTTGAAGGTGTTTTGATGATTGTGGATGTGATGGGAATTGAAAAACGTGTTTCGGTGTTGATTTTGGTGAGATTTCGGTATTGTTTTGGTGCTTGAAGGTGCAAAAACGTGGGAGGCTGGCTATGGAGAAGAGTTTTGACTGCCTAGGGTTCTGAGAGCTTGTGAGATTGTGCCTTTATCAAAAGATTTATCCCTTTATATAGACTTTCTTAAAGATAAAGAAAATCTAGTAAAAGTAAGATTTTTTGGCATTTTAATTAAGTGACTTCCCAAAGGAATTTTGCTGTGAAATTTAGCCACGTGTCAAGGATGGAAATTATGATTTTTCTGAAGTGGAATCGAATTTTTTAAATGTTGGAATATTTTAAAATTCAATTTCTCGTCAGATTCAATCAGAAATTACTAGAAAATTATTAGAAATTCAAAAAATCAAAATTCCAACGCCAATATGCTAAAAATGTCATCTTCTATCATGGGTTAAAATTTCAAAGAATTTCAAGTTTATTTGAGCATCTTTTGGAGGAGAGAGAAAGCCTATAAGAGGTCTCGGGAGCCTTAAAAATTACAAAAACGCCCCCGACAATGATGAAACTGCTCCCCATGCCCCGGAATGCGCCAATCAAGCCGGAATCTCTCATTACTTGATTGAAGTGCCCCTCACAACACCAAAACCCCATAGACCCTAACCAGGGGGGGTCAAACTTTTGGGTATAACAGATTGCCCCCCGTCAACTAGACTTTGTAATGGATGTGAAAAGTCTGGTTGATGCTTGAGTGATTCCCCAAAATTTTGGATTCCACAAAATCCTCCATGTTGTCCGAAACTGAGTTGACTACGTCTAGCTATTCGGAGGCGCTGACTACCTAAGCAATAAAACGTTGTCGAGCTATTCTAAGGCACTGACTACCTAGTTAGTGAAAGATGCGTCAAGCTATTCTAAGGCGCTGACTACCTAGGTAACGAAAATGATGTCAAGCGATTCTAAGGCGTTGACTACCTATAATAAATGAAAGGATGTCAAGCTATTCTAAGGCGCTGACTACCTATAAGCACAGTGAAATAAAGCAATGTCAAGTGATTCTAAGGCGTTGACTACCTATAACAAATGAAATGATGTCAAACTATTCTAAGGCGCTGACTACCTAGGATGAGAAAACTGGGAGGTATGCAAATGCAAGAATGCTGAAATGCTAATGATGCTAATGATGCTGATGCCTATGATGCTAATGATGCTGATGGTGCTGATGATGTTGATGATGTTGATGATGCTCGGATGCTTCTAAGGACCGAAACCCGTGCTAATGCTCCTGGCTGGACCCAATGTGGACTTATTGCCATCGCCCCCCAAGCCGGTGTGCAGGGATAACTCCTGGTAAAAACCCTAGGGACTTATTGCCTTTGCCCACCATTTATTGATCCCAAAGTAAGCTGACATAACACAGGAGGATTTATTGCCATCACCTCGCCAACTTTTCTGTCGCCAGGTCTTGTGACGCGCCTGGATAATGCAACTAGGTCTTATGACGAGCCTATATGAATGAGATGAATGCAATGTGTTTGATGAGAGTGGGTACGAGCCTAAAGGGATGCAACTATGTCTTATGACGGGCCTAAAGGATGGTTCTAGGTCTTATGACGAGCCTAAAGGTTGGGTCTAGGTCTTACGACGAGCCTAAAGGTTGGGTCTAGGTCTTATGATAAGCCTAGGGATGGATCTAGGTCTTATGACGAGCCTAAAGGATGGTTCTAAATGAAAGTGAGTTAAGTGTATGATGGGTCTAAATGAATGTAGGAGGATTAGGGCTCAAGACGGGCCTATGGATGTTTGAATGTGGAGGTAGGGCTTAGGACGGGCCTGAGGGAATTTGATGTGGAGGTAGGGCTTAGGACGGGCCTGAGGAAATTTGATGTGGAGGTAGGGCTTAGGACGGGCCTGAGGAAATTTGATGTGGAGGTAGGGCTTACGACGGGCCTGTGGAAATTTGATGTGGAGGTAGGGCTTAGGACGGGCCTGAGGAAATTTGATGTGGGGGTAGGGCTTAGGACGGGCCTGAGGAAATTTGATGTGGAGGTAGGGCTTAGGACGGGCCTGTGGAAATTTGATGTGGAGGTAGGGCTTAGGACGGGCCTGAGGAAATTTGATGTGGGGGTAGGGCTTATGACGGGCCTGAGGAAATTTGATGTAGAGGTAGGGCTTAGGATGGGCCTGAGTGATATGAGAGGGGTTTGAACCTTTGGGCTTCGGGTTTTTGGGCCTCCATCGGTGTCGTTGTTGCAATTGTTGGGACCAACACTTGCCCCCAGTATTTTTCCTTAAGGCGATCTGAGTTTTTAGGATTTTATGGCAATCGATCGTTCCCCCCAGTATTTTCTTTGATTAATTACGCAAAAACAGGTCTCATCCTCACAAGGTTAGGGTTTATCTTGATGTGGTGCTTTCTATCCTGCACTCAAAGTGTCTAATTCTTGCATTCGTGCTCTCCTTTTGGTCAAGACATCTCAACCATTGAATTTGACATTTGTTAGATTTACGCGTTCAACCTGTTACTTTCACGTGATTGGATACACAACTATTAAGTCTGAAGTCTTTTAAGCTTGTAATGTGGCTATGGGGTATGATGAAAGACAATGAGACGATGGAGGAATGTTTAGGATATGTGGAGCTATAAGGGTAACCAAAGCTGCAACTTGCACCTTCTTTTAGACTTGCCTTCTTTGTCTTGAAGTCGTTTGGCTACTTCGTGATGACTTCGCTTGTGAGCTTGGAACTTTGGACTTTTGAATTGTTCCTTGCACCTTCAACAGTACTCTTCTGATTTTGGATTACTTCGAGGCTTTCCAGATCTGCCTTTCTTTGAATCTCTTTTCCTTCGGGGTTCTTGTGTTTCCCGGTTTTGAGCTTTGAGAGCTGTTTTTGATGTTAGCTCGTTTGGATCCTGTGCCACTTTGGGGCCATTTGCGGATCGCTTCGTCATGCTGGTAGCAGTTTTGCTTCGTTGGACTTGTGAAGTTGCTGTTCGGAAGTCGGGCTCCTTGCTTCCTTTGGTCGCCGGGTCGGCTATTCATCATTGGCTGGCTTGTTTTGTGAAGTTTGTAGCGTTGTAAAAGAGGATGTATGCGAAAAGCTCAGCGCGGGTGCCTAGGGTGTAACGTCAGGGTTCACAAGCTTTTTGGCCGTGTGGTGCTGTACCTAGGTGCTTCGTCATCCCTAATAGTTGTGTATCCGTTCCTTGCTACTTTTCATAGGTTTAAGCGTAAATTTACAAATTATCTCCTTCGGTCGGAGTTATGCCATTTACCTTGCCTTTGAATGTGACCTCTCTGGAGTCATGTAAGAATGACACGCTCTTTCGCTCTTGGTTTTACCGCTCAAGCCACTCTCGTGAAATGTACACTCAGAGACTTGCTTGCACATTTAAACAAAAGAAAAAAACATTATCGTTCCTTAACTCAGATTGCCCCCAGTATTGTTGTAGGGTCTGTTGACAAGCCTTTTGAATACCCAGGTTATTTGTGGTGGGTGGTTGTGCGCATGACGGTAAGAGGTGATGAGATATTCTTTTGAAGAGGTGATGGGTGATTTCGTAACAACAAAATTTTGGCTTTATGTATTTGGTGAAATGTTGAGAAAGCGGATTGGTGAGACACATGGGATGTATATGATGAAGGTGATGTTCGTATGAGGAGGTGATTGTTGAATGATTCAGCAATTTTTAGTTTAAGCTTTGGTGAAGTGGTGGAAGGTGAAGTGGTAAGACACATATGAGGGTTATGATGAGGGTGGGTGGAATGATGAGATGACTTATCTTTGACCTTATTTTGACAACAAAGATGCATACCTAACTTGTAATAGCGGACAATGATTTTCTACATGCAAGAGATTTCTTGAATAACACTAAACGAAACATGTAGCAAATGTCAAAGCATGAAAACATCGAAAGAGAACTCATGTCAGGCCATACAGATAAAAGAAAAGACAATATTCTAATCATGAAATACATAGAGAAAATATGAATTCCTAAGACTACGGCTGCTGAGGAGGGGGACGTGGGAAGTCCGAGTACATATGAGTCATGAAATCGTCCATACGGCCCTCCATACGTATCTGCCTACGCTCCATGTGACCCTGAGTAATGTGGAGAGATCTGATATCCCTCTGCAAGCTCTCAAGCGTAGCCGGCTGCGGTGGCGGAGCTGGTAGAGCGTAGTAGGAGGAGAGTGGTATGGGGTACTCAGTATTTGTGTAGCCTGGCCCCTCGCCCTGGTAGTTGTATCCTCTAGATGGGTCCTCGTGGTGTGGGACGTCCTCAGGCTCGGGTGACTGCTGTCTCTGCCTGGGCCGGACCGGCCTCTGGGATAAGACTCTGGCCTGCTGCGGGAAGGCCCATCCCTAGTCAGCTGAGTAGCCGAGGGACCTCAGCATCTCCATGGTGTAGGTGGGATATAAAGGCTCCCAATCATCATTCCCCATCGGGACTCGTGCGCACTCGCATAGCCACTGAATGAAACTCGGGTAAACTAAAGCATGGGGACCGGCCCGGGCTGCTACCATCAGGTGGTCTCTCATCAAGACCAACAGCAGGATCAAGCCCTCCTCTGAGTCAGGTGGATGTTGAATGTACCTCATGAGGAAGCAGTAGCGAGCAGAGACGTCGTTACGTGCTTTCGGTAGCATGTTACGGGACAAGACCTCCAATAACACCCTATCAAGAGCAGTAGGTAAAGCGGAGGGGAGGATCACCTGCTTCCTTGGCTGATCCCTCGTGGAAGAACGAACGCGCTCTGATAGAGTAGAGTGCTGCAGATAGAATTGGTGTGGCTCGCTCTCCAAGGCTGTCATTACCTTTAGTCCCCTGTGCTCAGGGTCACTAGGATGCAAGCCGTAAAAATGCACAAAATCATCTAAGCCCACAGTAATGGGCTGACCACGTACATAAGATACCACAGTCCCAGTATCGTCCTGGTCCAATTTAGCATAGAACTCTATGACTAACTCTCTGACATAGCTCCTCTGGCAAGTAAGCAACCCAACCCAGTGAAGGTGCTGAAACAGGTGATCGAGATCGAAAGTGGCGATCACCTCGTCGCTAAAGAGACGCTCCTGCTGGATGGAAATATCCTGATTCTCATGGAACCAGCGCTCCTGCTGAGCTCCTCTGAAACGGGTATGGTCATAGGTAGGGGATGTCTCTCTGCGGCGCCTGCGACGTGGCTGAGATCCTGATGCCCCAGCCTCAGCTACCCTACGGGAATTCCTTCGACCCTCCATGATATGCCTAAGGATTCAACAAAATAAAAGATAAATAATTCTGCAGGAATTTTGACATAGTTTCCCCTAAATTTCCATGAATCCCGTGCTTTCAAATGCACTCCACACTATATAAATCAGTCCTAGGATCTACCATTCAAACATTCACGAGCCAGAACACAAGAAACCTCAACTCTTGTTGCACTTGAAACGCGCTAAGCGAAATGGGTGATTCTTGGCAATTACAAGAAGTTTTAGCTTTCCAAATCAACTTTTCACGCTTTATAATGTCTTTTAAAGCTAGTTGGCCATTTAAAAATAAAAATCAAACTTCGAAAAAATTGACCGAGAATCACCATTGTCGTCTTCTTCTAGCTCCAAATTTCGTTTTCTTCATTTCTTCACCAAAAATGGAAAATGAGTAGTCAAAATGTAGAGAAAACTTACCCAAATACAATGGTGGAAGAATATTTTGGATTGGAAGTCAGGAAAGTGCCAAAATCAGACAAAAACAGTCGCCCTGAACTTGACATGCTGGAAAAAAAAGGAATTAAACAACGTTTATTTGTCTTTGGAACGCTTTATAACCGTTTTTTTATGCGGCGACGCAAATGGTCGAGCCTTTAAAGAACGCGTTGTAAGCGATATTTATACATTAATTTAAAAGAACGCTTATCGCTAAAGTGTTTTTTAAAGCGGGTAAGGGGGCGGGAATCTACGAGGCATAAAGAACGCTTCAAGGTGAAAGCGTTCTTTATGTACGACTATAAAAACTCTGCTTACTATAGCGTTCTGTATGAAGATTTATAAAAACGATTTCAAGACAAGCGTTTTTATGTCATTTGGCGCGAGAGTATAAGAAACGCTTATACATATAAGCATTTCTTATATGGTCTTTTTTATATTATTTTTATTTTTATACAATTTATACCCTCCGCGTACACAAAATTAAAATCACAAAATCATTCAAAAACCTGTTTGCAGTGTATATACCATATCAACCAAACTGGTGATTTTAATTAAATATAGATCAACAACAGTACTCTTGTTTGCATTAAATTATATACAGCTAACACACATTACACTTAAGTGTAGTATCGATCAACTACAACATTTGTAACTAGCTAGTTAACCAAAATACTAAAAACGTGGTAAACCAAAATACTAAAAATGGTTCAAGTACTTCGATCATAACATGTACAATACGACCATTTGGAAAAAAGAAAAGATAACTCATGACTTCTCTGATCAATTTAGTGCTTCAACACATGTGTGCGCCCTCTCTTATGAACAAACTTCAGATTGTCGACTTGTGAATAAGTGTTGAGAAGAAAGAAATTAACAAGCTACTCAACAGAATTATAAAAAGCGATTAAAGTGCACCATTTAAATTACCAAACATGCGCAAATAATTAAAATCAACCAATCCAAAACACAAAAGTACTTATAATAGTACCTGAGAAGAAATTTCCAATTCGCTAAGACAGTTGTTCCCTTTATTGAAGATGAAAGTACCGACGAACATGATGATTCTTCTGCTGATACAAAAGAGACAGAAGAAGAAAAATATGGTACAAAAGAGACAGAGGCAGATATAGATGAAAGGATGAATGAGAACTCAGAAACAGAGAGGTTGAAGAAATTGGCTAAATAGTTAAGTGAGGCTTCCACGAAGTAGAGTCCAGTGGCGATTAACGAATTACCGGCATACTTCATGACCTTGAATGAAGAAAACAGTTTTCTAGAGTAGTTGTATCAGAAGGATAAGAGGAACCTTAGTCGATTATATGGTAGCATGGGGGACTATATGAAGATAAAGTGGTACCAGATCACCCAGTTGATGAGTTTCATGACTTATGGATGGAAACAGAGGTGGAGAAGGTAGACACTTCTCCATCTTCAGTTTGGATTGGATTCGCATCTTCTTTTAGTTTTGAACATCGATAGGTCTAAGAATCTTCAAACACTTGGACATGAATGTCTGTAGATTGCATGCAGTCAAATTGGAATACTAGCCACACATGTGATGTGGGGTGCATCATACCTTTTAAAAAAACTAGATGAAAAACTCTGGGCAATTAAAAAGATTGAGAGATTCCCCCTAAGTATGATTCCCCCTGAGTTTGCATGTTAAGCGACATTAACAAATGATAGCAATAAGTGACAGTTTTTAAGTGACAGCTTCTATGCACAATAAGTGACAGCTTTTATGTTATACTATAACCATAGTAGAAAGTTATCTACTAAGGTTACAGTATAACATAAAAGCTGTCACTTATTGTGCATAAAAACTGTCACTTATTGCTATCATTTGTTAAAGTCGCTTAACATGCAAACTCAGGGGGAATCATACTTAGGGGAATCTCTCAATCTTTTTAATGCCAAGGGACCTTCATCTGGTTTTTTTAAAAGATACGATGCACCCCCACAACAGTGTGATAGTATTCCAAATGATACTTTGCAATCTACAGACAGACATGTCCTAGCGTTTAAAGATTTCTCAGACTACGATGTTCAAAACTGAAAAGAAGATCCAATCGAAAACTGGAGATGGAGAAGTGTCTACCTTCTCCATCTCCATTCATAACACATGAAACTCATCAACCGGGAGATGTGGTACCACTTATCGTCATATAGTCCCCATGCCACCATATAATTGACTAAGTTTTCTTATCATCCTGATACCACTATTCTAGAAAACTGTTTTCTTCATTCAAGGTTATGAAGTATGCGGTCTCATTAATCGCCACCGAACTCTACTCGTGGCAGCCTCACTCTAACTATTTTAGCAATTTCTTCAACCTCTCTGTTTCTGAGTTCTCATTCATCCTTTCATCTATATCTGCCTCTGTATCTTTTGTACCATGTTTTTTCCTACTGTCTCTTTTGTATCAGTAGAAAATCATCATTGATCGTCGGTACTTTCATCTTCAACAGAGGTAGCAACCGTCTACATCGGCCAAATTCGTCTGACTTTTTATCCAATTTTCTCTGTGATGTTTCAGTGCTGTCCAGTTCTGATTGTTCGGTCTACTGAAGCTTCTACAGCATACATACTAGTCAGAGGTGACTAAAGGAATCGAAAAGGAGAGAAGAAAGGTCGTGAAGGAAAATAAAGTTGGTGGGCCCGTCTAGTTCAATTTTTTTATTATAGGTTGATGCCGATCGAAGGTCATAGGCGCTAGCCAAAAAATGTAAAGGGATACTAAAATAATAACTACAAGAAATTAAGAAGCTGTAAGTTGTGCTAGAGGTCTCTAATATGGCCAATGGTGGTCATATAGATTTCCAAAACATTAGAGGGTTAATTGGAATGCCTAGCTTGACCGGATAACAAAATCTGAGAAGAATGTGAAGGAACTATAAGTTTCCGATGTTGGTATTGGTAGAAACGTAGATAAACTTTTGGGTGGATGTTAAGGTTAAAAGCAATATGGGGAAGGGGAATACGTCAGGCAAGCTGCCGTATGCTATGTCTTTTGTAACTAATTATACATCCTATAGTCATCTAATATTTGCACCCTAGGTTTATACTATAATATAATATATAGCATTAATTAATAACCCTATAATCATCTAACCAAATTAATTCGCATGTACTATATTTGTATGCATGCCGAAACGCATTATATTAACATTAATTCCCAAGTCCATTAATTGTACAACCAGCAAGTAAAAATCAGCACATAGTAACAATATGCGCCCTTGATTAACAACAATCAAACACAGTATAAAAACCAGCAATTCCATTGGTCTGCATGCAAACTTATTCTATCCGAACACACGCACGTACACTTTATTTCACGCCTTTAATCCCAAAAAAACAGAGTTTATATGTTCATGATTAATTAACAAGCTAGTTTGGTTTGCAAGCACACATAGGTTAAAACAACATGCGCGCCTCAGTTTGGTTTGCATGCAAAATATTCCCAAACAATACACACAATATATTTCACGCCTTAATCCCAAAACAAACAGGACGCCTTAACCCAAACAAACAGGCAGTATTTTCCTGATTAAGAAGTTGGTTTGCAAAAATACCTCATCAGCCCAAGAATAGAGCCGAAAGATCTACGTGCATGTGTTGTTCCTTTCGTGTTGGGGTTGTAATCCAGAGGCGTCGTGCGTGCGACGGTGCATGTATGTTCCTGTTCGTGCCGATTTTGCAAACATTAATACTAATCGAAAGATTATATCTATGACAAAAAAGGATAGGCATGCATATATATATGTATATCTGTTCGCAGATTGAGGGCAAAATTGATAGCGAGGAGGCGCCGATATCGATCTACGCATGCATCTGGCTGCCCTTCACGCCCCAATGCCAGAAGATAGAAGATATTATCGGGAGGGAAGAGAAAGAGGGCAGCGGCGGTAAATATTGTGTGTTCGGGGTTTCGATTGAGAGGAGATAAAGGGAGGAAAAGAGCGAGGTTTTTTACAGAGGGAGAGAACGTTTACATGGAGTGAGAGCGAGGTTTACAGAGAGTGGGTGGGTAGGGGAACAGTGCGATTTAGACTGATGATGAAGATGGGCGGGGGAGGGCGAAAACTGTTTATAATTTAGGTAACATAAAGAACGCTTCACTTAAGAAGCGTTTTTTATGCTACTTACGATCAGCATAAAGTACGCTTCTTAGCTAAAGCGTTCTTTATGTTATCACGCCCAAAGACATAAAAAGCGCTTCTTTTGAGAAGCGTTTTTTATACGTATCTCTTATAGAACGCTTTATAAGTAAGCGTTGTTTTTTGCTTTGGGCGCCAAACATAAACAACGCTTCTAAGCAAAGTCGTTATTAAGATGTCCGCCTATTATAAAAAAAACGATTTACAATATAACCGTTTTTAAAGGGGCGTTATTTATTCTTTTTTTTCAGCAGTGTGACTTCGGACGCAAGTTTCGGCCTTCGTAAGTGCTCAAAATGAGGAGATCTTGGTATGGAAATGCTCGGAATTGAAAGAGGAATGTTTGTGAGCAAAATGGGTGTTGAATGGAGTGATTTGGTCAAGAAACGAGGGGGAGATATGGATGAGAGAAGTTAGGGTTTTAGAAATGGGGTGAGTGCTGGAATGAAAATGGAGTTTGGGAGATTCCCGATTTGAATCAGCTGGGGGAAGACACTAAGTGGAACGACGTCATTTTGAGGTCAAACGGGCGATGAGGCAGAGTCAACGTACGGGACAGACGGCGAGTCCGGGGTCACGGAGCCCATTTTTTTTTTGAAAAATTATTTGATTGTCTGAAAAGTAATGATTAATTGAAATAATATAAAGATTTAAAAGAAAAATAAGCCAAATAAAAATCGTCTTCTTTATTCATCTCAAAATTGAAAGAAGTACAATTTATATAGCTCTAGGAAAACAAGAAATGCCAAGGACTAGATATCTAACACGCAAGCTTCCTCTTGACAACTCTTGGCTCTGCTACCTTCTCCTTCCTTCGTTTGAATGCATCTACCTCCTCCTTTCGACCGTGTAGCCATTTCCGATAACTAGCTGAGAGCTCCAAGTCTTCAGGTGCCAGGGGCTTTACTACTTGAACTTCCCCTTCAAGTCGATCCATCATGACTGCGTGGAGAGCTTCATGACCGTATGCTTTCCTTGGTGCTTCATATAGCAAGCCCTTGGGTTGGTTTTGGGCTCGCCCGATTTGACGGCTGGAACGTCAGGGGTGAATGACATGAAAGTTCTCAAAACCAGGTAACGAGATACCCCCGTAATAACCTCCACACATTCGAACTCCTTCAATTTTCCAAGTCGATACTGTCCATCGGACCTGATGTCCCTGCTGAATAGAGTTCAAGAAAGCTGGCCATTCATCAACCGGTTCCTCGGGGGTGCGTCTTCTAGGGAGATGCTGAATCGTGAACATTTGGTTGTACTCAGGAATCAGCTTGAACCGCTCGAGAAGCCAAACTTGCAGAAGATGAATGCTTCCTTCGAAGAAGTAAGGGGTATCCTTTGATTTAGGCCATGAATCCAGACTCTGAATAATTTGTGCGACTATCAATGGTCCCAAGGCGAAACCAGCTCAAACCTGTAGAAGAAAAGGGAAAAATTTTCGGTGTATGGCCATATACGGGGTTCTGAAGAGGTAGATTGCTAGCAACGCGAGATCGAGAAAATTCCTCTTGTGCTCCAAGGAGATCTCAGAGGTAATGAAGTCTGAAAGAGTTTCCACTGGCAATCCCTCGGGCCCTACCATTCCTAGCAACTGAGTCGGACTTAGTCCAAATAAATGGGAATGGGCCTCGATCGGTGAGGGTGTCAAGTTCGGTACTACTGGGCTAGCTAAGGTGCTGGCCCCCAGAAGAGCGTCGAATTCCTCAGGTAGTAAAGTTAACTCGTTATCTACAAACTTGAAGAGGTGTTCGACCGGATCCCAATGGTTAATAGCTACCCTCAGGAAATCTTCATGCAATCACGTCTGAGATAAATATGCTAGAGTGTGGAGGATAGATAGCTTATTGACCTTCGTTGACCAATTGAACACATCTTTCATAGTTCTGTCGCAGGACTTGATGAATTCGAAACAGTGGGCCATTGACTTCTGTTCTATCAAGAAAAGAAAACACATACAGGGTATCGGTCAGCACTCAACTTTGCTTATGGGCCACAAATAATTGAGACTTTGAACTGGGTTGGGCCAACTGTGGGGTGAATCCCTATCCATTCTAAGTCTAACCATGGGCCGATCACGAGAGCAAACAAGGTTCCACACAAGTTCAAAATGTCCTCACCTGACGACTTTGATTAATGGGTACGGGTCGATCCGAAGAGGTGCTTGGGGCGTGGGCCCAGGTCACCACAAAGGAATAGGGCTTGCACGCTATTCTCTTTGGGCTTCCCCACTTTTTCACATCACCTGAAGGTGTGCGTCTACGGTCGGGTCTTTGACTGACCAAACAATGGGCTAGGTAAGGATACTGCCAGGGAAATGCTTGGGGCTAAAGCCCAGGTATTAAGGGGGTGTGGTCAAACGACACCCTCCTCTTTTCCCCCACTTATTCACATCACCTAAAAGGTGTGAGTCCCTGACAGGGGACCCTCAAACAGGTCCCGGGGTGAAATTGGTTCGCGTGGACCCTCGCTCTTATATGATGCAGAGGTACATAAATTAAAGTGCGCACGAAAGTAAACAAACAATATAATGAAGCCATAAATAAACATTTTTGAGTTAAGCTCTCTTTCTTAAAAATTAAACAAGTTAATATTAAGAAATCATCCCCAACAGAGTCGCCAGTCTGTGAGCCTCGATTTTAAACCCTATCCTATGTTGATTAAAGCTGATTAGGATCTAACCGGGTTTTAGGTCCACTTATAACCTAAGATTAATAACTATGTCATATAACAACAATTATTAAAACCTAAGCTAGCTCACTGGAACCTATTATGAGTCGCCACCTAATTTTAACTTAGAGTAAATTAGGAAAGGTAGAGTTCGGGTTCGAGGGCTTGGTATTCGACTTATTTAGGGTTCAAATTACTTTCATTACCCCTCCTAGGTCATTTTTCCTCTACTTAGTTTATTTACGGCTTACTACAAAGTTGTTTTTAACCTAAGTGCACGCTTCTGTTTTTTTTTATTTTTTAACGTTTTTTTACTCAAAATACCTAAACTAGGGTTTCGGAGGCAGAATTAGGTCAAAATTTAATTACGTCCGTAGCCACGGACCCAATGTCTGAGACCATGGACCCCAATTGAATTAAATGATTACGAAAACAGAACTAAAATAAAAACGCAAACTTGAAAAGTCTGGGGCCACGGACAAGGTGACCGTGGGCCCGGACATGTATTGACAGATACCCTAAAATTTGAAAAATCAAAAAATAAGAAATCCCGCCACAGTCTGTGGGTGTTCGTGGTCACGGACAACCCGTCTGTGGCCTCAGACCATGCGTCCGAGGTCACGGACCACCCACGGACAGTGGGTTTTTGATGGTTCCCGACGGTGTTTTTGGCTCAAATTTTATGTACGTGTAGCCTGAAAGATGTACAAGATGTTAGTGCTTAAAAGTCATCAATTTGAAATAAAGTTTAATGTGAAACTTAGCGAACAAGTAATTGGACAGAAGCTTAAACAAACAGCAACTCAGAAGCTGCTAAAGGTTAGTTTGCACTCAAAATTTAACAGAAGACCAATGAAGTCGTAGTGAATCAAAAGGAGGAGGTTCCAACCTGTTTTACCTTCTGTGTCGATGAGATTCTTCACGTCGGGAATCTTTCGGTGCTCTGTTGAAGCCGTTCCCGAATTGAATTCGAACTGAGCTTCTAACCTTTGAGAATTGGTGATGTTCTTCACGTTTTGGTGGTGGTTTGAAGGTGTTTTGATGATTGTGGATGTGATGGGAACTGAAAAACGTGTTTCGGTGTTGATTTTGGTGAGATTTCGGTATTGTTTTGGTGCTTGAAGGTGCAAAAACGTGGGAGGCTGGCTATGGAGAAGAGTTTTGACTGCCTAGGGTTTTGAGAGCTTGTGAGATTGTGCCTTTATCAAAAGATCTATCTCTTTATATAGACTTTCTTAAAGATAAAAAAAATCTAGTAAAAGTAAGATTTTTTGGCATTTTAATTAAGTGACTTCCCAAAGGAATTTTGATGTGAAATTTTAGCCACGTGTCAAGGATGGAAATTATGATTTTTCTGAAGCGGAATCGAATTTTTTAAATGTTGAAATATTTTTAAATTCAATTTCTCGTCAGATTTAATCAGAAATTACTAAGAAATTATTGGAAATTTGAAAAATCAACATTCCTACGCCATTATACTAAACATGTCATCCTCTATCATGGGTTAAAATTTCAAAGCATTTCAAGTTGATTTGAGCATCTTTTGGAGGAGAGAGAAAGCCTATATGAGGTCTCGGGAGCCTTAAAAATTACAAAAACGCCCCTGACAATGACGAAACTGCTCCCCATGCCCCGGAATGCGCCGATCGAGCTGGAATCTCTGATTACTTGATTGAAGTACCCCTCACAACACCAAAACCCCATAGACCCTAACCAGGGGGGTCAAACTTTTGGGTATAACCCCAACAACCTAGCTCACAAACCAATCAGGCTTGAAAACTAACCACTTTAGGCCCTCAATCCTCATGTGGGCTTAAAAGTGGAAGACCTTGTTGTTGTTATCTACCCATATGTATCCTTATAAACCACTCATATTACTACTCATATCCTGATATGGGATGGGGGTATTACATCCTCCCCCACTCAAAGAAAGCGACGTCCTCGTCGCAACTCTAACATCCAAGTCCCATGGACCTCCTTGGTAGGTGTCAGGTATTCCATCCCAACACGGTCATGGGTCACCATTTGTAACACCCCATATGGGTAACTGTTCAACAACCTAGTTCTCAAACCATTGAGGCTTGAAAACTAGCCACTTTAGGCCCTCAATCCTCACTTGAGCTTAAAAGTGGAAGGCCTTGTTGTTGTAGTCAACCCATATGTATCATTTTAAACTATTCACATCACTACTCATATCCCAATGTGGGATAGGGGTATTTCACACTCCATCACTCAAAGAACGTGATGTCCTCATCACAAACTTAACATCCAAGTCCCATGGACCTCCTCGGTAGGTGTCGGATAGCCCATCCCAACACGGTCCCGAGTCTGCTCTGATACCATTTGTAACACCTCATATGGGTAACTGTCCAACAACCTAGCTCTCAAGCCATTCAGGCTTGAAAACTAACCACTTTAGGCCCCCAATCCTCTTGTGGGCTTAAAAGTGGAAGGCCTTGTTGTTGTAGTCTACCCATATGTATCCTTATAAACCACTCATATTACTACTCATATCCTGATATGGGATGGGCTATTATAAACTTGGGTAGGAGAACTCCATCACCACCTCCATCTTCATCTTTCAACCTTCAGCCTTACAAATTTCAGATCTGGACAGTAGAGTTGATTTGGCTGTTCTCTATTTCTTTTAGATGAGTTCTCAACTCTTTCTTTCCATTTTCACTGTGATTATGTCTGGCTAGGTATGAATTACTATGGGGAATGGTTGTTTGTAACTAGAGATCATTTAGTGATGTATTTTTGCCGATACTATTTGAGATTTTATGGATTGTTTTAGATTAAAATATTCTTTGCACTTTTCAATTAATCTCATGAATTATTTGGGTTGTTTTATGAATCTTTTTACACACTGATCGGTGAGTAATAAGAGGGTCAAATTAATCTAAAAATCTGTGGAAAACTAAATTGGATAGATTATGTTTTCCTTAGGTGCTAATAATTTTGTACGCCTAATCCACCTATATGTATTTTGCTTGTTTCTGGATGAGAACTCGCATGTTCTAGGTGAGATTTTCTGAAACTCGGATTTAGTGTAGAAAAGAAAATCTAAAGAACTTGCGAATTCAAATTTCATGATAAACTGTAAAAATTGCTAAGTCTATCTTGAAAAAACAGCATGAACCCAGAGTCCGCTCTTCCATATATATTTTATCACCTTTTTATTTAATTGCTATTTTGTTCCTTTGCTTTATTTTAATTTAATTTTCTAAACAACCAACAAAAACCCTCTTGATGTCCTGTTGCTTTTAGGATTAGACTAATTTTTTCAAGTCCCACGGTTCGACTCCCGGTAGCTTTGCAATTTTCTATATTATTACAACCGGGATTTTTACAACCTGAAGGCATTTGATTTATTAATTTCTAGGTTTATTTTCTTAGTTTTTAGTTTATCAAATTTCTTGTTTGCAAAAGGGTGCCGTTGTCGGGGACTTGACTTTGTCTAGTCCATGGCTTGGGTTGTCAGTTGTTTTTATTTTCACTTTATTTTGAGTTTATTTGTTTTAGTTATTTCGTTACTTTTTGTTTTTTTTTGTTTTCTTGTTTTTTTAGTTATGCACAAATTGTAACACTAATTAATGCTCATAAGAAAATAATACTACATTTTTATTAATATATTCCAGACATGAGCATTTTAACTATATCCCACTATAGAATAATATTAGAATTCCGTTATCACTCAAAGTATGTTTGTCAATGCCTTCGATGTTTTTTTAGCTTTTCTAAGGTGGGTTTTACGGTGTGTGGGGTTAGAGTAATGTATTTGGAAGCCGTTCTATACTTTACATTGTAGCAACTAACTCGACAGGTTTTTACGGTTTGTGGTAGCGGGTTTAGGGTGACCCTAAACCCGCCACTACAAACCCTAAAAATACCTTCGACCTTTCTAGTTATCCTATGGTGGGTTTTAAGGAGTGTGGGATTAGGGTAATCTATTTGGAAGCCGGTCTATACTTTACATTGTAACAACTAACTCGATAGGTTTTTAGGGTACGTGGTAGCGGGTTTAGGGTTGTTGGACCCTAAACCCGCCACCGTAAACCCTAAAAATGCCTTTGATGTTTTTTTAGCTTTCTTATGGTGTCTTATGGTGGGTTTTAGGGTGTGTGGGGTTAGGGTAATCTATTATGAAGTCGTTCTATACTTTTGCTAAACGAGAATTTGTAGGGATACAACTATACATAAAAGAATAAAATAAATAACTAAACCTACAACTCTACTACGGGTAGCAAATAAAACCCGGTCGGAGTATAAAGTAAATATATTACGACCGAGAGTATCGAACCCAAGGGACTTATAGAAAACTAGTCCTAATCCGGGCAAAAGCCTATTGTATAATAAAAAGGGGGAAAAGGTAAACGTGATTCTAACTAAATGACTAATTAAATAAACTAACTTTGATTTGGGAAGATATCAATGTAAAAGCATCGTATGACCAATAATCAAGGGTGGCAAGTCTCAAAGAGGATTTGGTCTCGCAAAATGCATATGCCGGGTGGACTGCCGGACCACGGCTACCCGGCAGATTCATGGCCTTGAATGTGCCGGACAACTTTCATCCGGCACCACATCCGGCATCGTACATTTCGTAAATAACACTTCCAGAATCGGGTCTGAATAAAGGAACTCATCATCCATACTTGCATCGTGCATAGCCAATGCCGCGAATACAACCAGAATAATGGGGAAATTAGAGATTAATCCAAAATCTTAGCATTTGTTGCCCACTTTTCAGGACAACAATATTAAAGATTACCGAGATCCTAATCTATCCTACTCTTGCTTTTGAAAGCCTTAAATAGGACTTAGAGATAAGAGAATAAGTGGCTGACTCATCCAACTTGTATGAAGACTAGAAACCTCCGTTAAGAAACTCGTAAATTCCATATATGATCATAAGAGTTTTACAAGGAAATCCATCCCTAACCAAAACCTAACAAGGATTCTGCATCACCATCCACACAACTACAAGAAGAGAATACAAAGGGGGAGAAGGGGATGTTAATAGCCTTAACCCGTCAAAGTCTTCTTCTTCGCTCGCGTGGATGGATCTGCAGACGTTCCTTGGACACCAACAAATGGAATGTGGCGGAAATAGAGTATGAATGGCGTGGGTTTGGTATGTTGAAGTGTGTTGAAAAGTGCAGCCTTTCTCGGCCTATTTATAGGCATCAAAATGTCTCTTGTCGGGCGTCGTGCCAGGTCGTCAGTAGCCGGCACATGTGGGAAATGTGCCCAACTGTCAACGGTCGCAACCGCCAAATTTGCGCGAAACAGTGTATATGCCGGATAGGAGCTACCCGGCATCACACCCGGCACCACGTGCAAAATGCGTTGTCTAACCGTTAACTAAACCACTAAATCCGTGTGAAAAGGCGCTTGTGCCGGACATGGGATGCCCGGCAGTACTCCCGGCATCGGTTGGTATGATAACGGTAATTAACTGCTAACTTCTGACGAACCGGGGTGACTTTTCAGTATGTGTCGGATGTACTACCGGACATCAGATGCTAGGCACATTCACAGACTTTGAATGCGCCTAACACCAGACACCCAGCGCGCCACCCGGCACACCTCCTGTTTTGCTCCAAACTTGTGCCGTGAACTGGACAGCCGGCACCAAGCCCGACACCACTTGGTCTTTTGATTAGAAATTCATTCCTTGCATGGAAAACATATAAAAACATCAATCTGAACAAATAATAGACTTTATACATAATATAGCATAAATAACATATATTTAACCTTATTTAGATAAATATAATACTAAATCTAGCACATAAAATATGATAAGTCCGCGGCTTATCAAGGCCCTACACTTACCTTTTGCTAGTCCTCGAGCAAAACAAGATTAGAAAGGAGTAATTACTTATGCACAAAACAGATAGACTTTAGAATGACAATAAGATAAATATTCTCAACTCCCTGACTCTATTTCATAAGTATCACTTAATCATCCTTATCCATCAAAACATGCTAATGGGTATAAAATAAAGACTTTCAAAATCGATCAAAAACTTTTGGGCTATTTTGCATAAGGGATTTGTAATCTCTCCTTTTTTCGGTTTCCATCATTCAGCTCTATTTTTCAAGAGTTTCTGAATGTGGCCAAGACACTCATCATTGGTTTTTACTATTCAGCCCTATTTTGCAAGGGTTTCTGAATCAACCGTGATTTTTTCTGCATTGAAAACGGGGAATTTAGGAGAAAAATAAAAGGAAAAACTCTCGTTTCTTGCTTTTATTCTGAGGCATTTTTGCAACCTCAAGTAATATAATGCTTTTCCTTTGGAAGAAGATTTTTTTCTTTCTTTTTTTTTCTTTTTCTTCTTCTTTCTTTTGCACAAAAACCCTTTTTAAGATTTTCACCCAAAAGATTTTTCACAATTTGAAAAGAAAAGAAATAAATACCCAGAAATACATAAAGGAAAGAATTAGGAGAAAGATCATATACTCATGTTAATAAAGAGAATCAAAAAGTTAAAAACAGGAATCTACAAGTCATTAGAAAGCTTACCTTTTGAGAGAACAAGCTTTTAGTCATCTGATAAGCGTTTATCGTTTTATTAAGCTAGATTCAAAAAGTTTAGTAAAACAACGATAAAACTCACAACTTATGCATATTAATAAAAACTTATTTTTAAGGGGGGTCCCGCCCTACACTTGGCAGGAACACTGTCCCCAGTGTTCAAAAGAAACAAAAAAATAGATTTTTTTTTTTGAAATTTGAAATAACTATAATGAAAGCAATTAAAAACAAAAACATAAAATGAAAAGAGAAAAATTAAATGATACGAAGGGCTCCCCTGTGTGATAGTGAAGGCGTGAGGAGGAACCGCCCTACACTTAGCCTATTGGGCTATTTGGCATCATTTGAGATTCGGGGCAAGATAGTGACCGAATTCGCATGCTCCCGTGGATTGGTTTGAGTTTGGGACGGGAGTTGACCTTGTTGTCGCGGTTGCGTCAGAAGTTGCTGTAACTGCAACTGCAACGATTTGTGCTCCTTGCGAATGGTCGAGATCTCATTGTGAGTGTCCTGGGTCTTGTTCATCAGGGCTGACATCATGTCACGAAGTTCAGCCATTTCAGCCTCTGATGATGATGCAGGATGGGATGGTCTGTATTGCCTCTGACCTCCCTGGTAGCCGGCTTGACTTTGGAAGTGTTGAGGGGGTTCGTTCCCCTGTTGCCATGGCTGCCGATACCCTTGGTTACTCACATAATTGACTTCCTCAACATTCTGAAAGTCTGACATATCAGGGCTCGGAGCGTGTGGTCGTGCACTAACCACGTTCACCTGTTGAGGAAGTTTGTTCATTGCTATTTGCTCCACCACCTTCTGTAGAGCGCTAACCTTCGTGGACGTTTGAGCGTTGCTCTCCAACAACTGCTCATGACTTTGCATAAGTTTGTCAAATTTTGCATCGCCCTCTCCCACTTGATATAAACCAGCGGTACTACCCCTGGTTCCACCGGTGGCCCAATCCCTAATCTCTTCGCAAAGAGATTCAACCCCACTAAGGAATTGATCTCCAGGCTTCTTTAATATATCTGCACCAAGGGAGGATAAGATCATCGTCTTGCATTGATTGATCAATCCTTTGTAAAACAACTGAGATAGTTGTTCCTTGGTGAGGCCGTGGTGTGGACATGTGCGCAGCAACCCTTTGAATCTGTCCCAAGTCTCACAGATGTTCTCCGAGCTAGGTTGTCTGAAGTTGTAAATGTCGGCGATCATCTCCAGGGTGCGACTAGGGGGCATGAATTTGTCATAAAACTTGGTTGCCATGTCCTCCCATGTGGTGATGGTACTAGGGGTTAGACTGTGGTACCACTTGCTGGCGTTCCCCGTAAGGCTATGGGGAAAGAGGGAAAGTCTGGCGTATTGGAGGACATTGTTTGTGGAGGTTAGGCTGTTTGTGTGTTGTAGAAATTTGGTGATGTGGAGCAAAGCATCGTCCGTATTCGTTCCATCGAACATTCCTAACTCTTTGATGCACCGGATCTGATGATATGGCTTGAGTTTTTGCCATTCATCATATTCGTTTTGAGCGAGGAGTGGGAGGTCGATTGCTGGCTTTTGGCCTTGGTTGGAAGGCCTATTGATGTTGCGGACGGTTTGTGCTGCCATTGATGTAGGAGGTAGGTGTTGGTGGTTTCTTTGTTGACGAATGGAGCGAAGAAGAGTCCTCTCGATTTCTGGGTCTAAATCTGCTAAATCTTCAGGAGAATTCATGGACCGCAGAAGCATTCACTTTGATAACTTCAGGAGGAGCAAGAGAAAACGTTATAATACAACGTAATAATAAAAGGAATAATGTAATGATATATTTAAAATTACGAAAATACAAGAAAAAATTAAAGTTTTGGTTATGCCGGACACGGTGCCGGGTGTATGGCACCCGGCATTGGACTTCCTCCAATACTGCCGGGTTAAGAGTACCCGGCGTCGAGTCTGGTCTTTTGCGAACTCAAAAATTTCAGTAAAGAATCAACAATTAGGAAGTATTAGAAGAGAGATCTAAGTGAATGGTGAAGGAAAAGAATATCATATTGTAAGGAATTTAACATTTTACGAAAATAATTTAAAATTGAAAATAAGTTGACACTGCCGGACAGGATGCCGGGTGTATAGCACCCGGCATTGGACTTCCTCCAATACTGCCGGGTTGAAGTTACCCAGTATACCACCCGGCGCGTTCAAACTCGAAAATAAAAAATAAATAAAAAATAAATAAAAAAAATTAAATGGGAAAGGGAAAGGGAAGTTAACATAAAAGAGCAATGAAAAAGAATATTTATAGACAAATCAAAGATTCAAAAAAAGACAATGCGAAGTAAAAGTTGAAGTTTGATTATGCCGGGTAGTACGCCGGGTAAACTCTATCCGGCGTAGGACTTCCTCCAAGTTGCCGGATGTATAATATCCGGCAGTGTACCCGGCACATTCAACCGAAAATACAATTAACAACTTAAATTAAAGAATCATGGCATTAAAGAATAAATAATAGAATAGGGCGTTTTACCGAATTTAGGACTTGGACTAATTCCAAGTCCCCGGCAACGGCGCCAATTTGCTAAACGAAATTTGTAGGGATACAACTATACATAAAAGAATAAAATAAATAACTAAACCTACAACTCTACTACGGGTAGCAATAAAACCGGTCGGAGTATAGAGTAAATATATTACGACCGAGAGTATCGAACCCAAGGGACTTATAGAAAACTAGTCTAATCCGGGCAAAAGCCTATCTATAATAAAAAGGGGGAAAAGGTAAAGTGATTCTAACTAAATGACTAATTAAATAAACTAACTTTGATTTGGGAAGATATCAATGTAAAGCATCGTATGACCAATAATCAAGGGTGGCAAGTCTCAAAGAGGATTTGGTCTCGCAAAATGCATATGCCGGGTGGAATCCCGGACCACGGCTACCCGGCAGATTCATGGCCTTGAATGTGCCGGACAACTTTCATCCGGCACCACATCTGGCATCGTACATTTCGTAAATAACACTTCCAGAATCGGGTCTGAATAAAGGAACTCATCATCCATACTTGCATCGTGCATAGCTAATGCTGCGAATACAACCAGAATAATGGGGAAATTAGAGATTAATCCAAAATCTTAGCATTTGTTGCCCACTTTTCATGACAACAATATTAAAGATTACCGAGATCCTAATCTATCCTACTCTTGCTTTTGAAAGCCTTAAATAGGACTTAGAGATAAGAGAATAAGTGGCTGACTCATCCAACTTGTATGAAGACTAGAAACCTCCGTTAAGAAACTCGTAAATTCCATATATGATCATAAGAGTTTTACAAGGAAATCCATCCCTAACCAAAACCTAACAAGGATTCTGCATCACCATCCACACAACTACAAGAAGAGAATACAAAGGGGGAGAAGGGGATGTTAATAGCCTTAACCCGTCAAAGTCTTCTTCTTATTCGCTCGCGTGGATGGATCTGCAGACGTTCCTTGGACACCAACAAATGGAATGTGGCGGAAATAGAGTGTGAATGGCGTGGGTTTGGTATGTTGAAGTGTGTTGAAAAGTGCAGCCTTTCTCGGCCTATTTATAGGCATCAAAATGTCTCTGCCAGGCGTTGCAGGTCGTCAGTAGCCGGCACACTGGAAATGTGCCCAACTGTCAACGGTCGAAACCGCCAAATTTGCGCGAAACAGTGTATATGCCGGATAGGAGCTACCTGACATCACACCGGCACCACGTGCAAAATGCGTTGTCTAACCGTTAACTAAACCACTAAATCCGTGTGAAAAGGCGCTTGTGCCGGACATGGGATGCCCGGCAGTACTCCCGGCATCGGTTGGTATGATAACGGTAATTAACTGCTAACTTCTGACGAACCGGGGTGACTTTTCAGTATGTGCCGGATGTACTGCCGGACATCAGATGCTAGGCACATTCACAGACTTTGAATGCGCCTAACACCAGACACCCAGCGCGCCACCCGGCACACCTCCTGTTTTGCTCCAAACTTGTGCCGTGAACTGGACAGGCGGCACCAAGCCCGACACCACTTGGTCTTTTGATTAGAAATTCATTCCTTGCATGGAAAACATATAAAAACATCAATCTGAACAAATAATAGACTTTATACATAATATAGCATAAATAACATATATTTAACCTTATTTAGATAAATATAATACTAAATCTAGCGCATAAAATATGATAAGTCCACGGCTTATCAACTTTACATTGTAGCAACTAACTCAACAATTTTTTAAAGGTTTGTGGTAACGGGTTTAAGGTCTTTAGACCCTAAACCCGTCACTACAAACCCTAAAAATGCTGTTGACGTTTTTTAGCTTTCCTAGGGAAGGTTTTAGGGTGTGTAGGGTTAAGGTAATATATAAGAAGTCATTCGATAATTTACATTGTAGCAAGTAACTCGACACGTTTTTAGGATTTATGGTAGCAGATTTAGGGTCCTTAGACCTTAAACCCGCCACTACAAACCCTAACAATGTCTTTGACCTTTTTTAGCTCTCCTATGGTGGATTTTAGGATGTGTGGGTTAGGGTAATTATTTGGAAGCCGTTATATACTTTACATTGTAGCAACTAACTCGACAGGTTTTTAGGGTATGTGGTAGTGGGCCTAAATATGCCTTTTGACGTTTTTTTAGCTTTCTTAGGGTGGGTTTTAGGGTGTGTGGGGTAGGGTAATATATTAAGAAGTCGTTCTATACTTTAAATTGTAGCAACTAACTCAACAATTTTTAAGGTTTGTGGTAGCAGGCTTAGGGTCGTTAGACCTTAAACTTGCCACTGCAAGCCCTAAAAATGCCTTCGACGTATTTTAGCTTCTCTATGGTGGGTTTTAGGGTGTGTGGGGTTAGGGTAATCTATTTGGAAGTCGTTATATACTTTACATTGTAGCAACTAACTCGGCAAGTTTTTAGGGTGGTGGTAGCGGGTCTGTAAACCCTAAAAATGTCTTCGGTGTTTTTTTAGCTTTCCTAGGGTGGGATTTAGTGTGTGCAGGGTCAGGGTAATCTATTTGGAAGTCATTCTATACTTTAATGTAAGGATGTACATATTTTAATGTGAGAATGTACATGTTTTAATGTGAGGATGTACATGTTCAAATGTGAGAATGTACATGTTCAAATGTGAGAATGTACATGTTTTAATGAACATCTGTACATGTTTATATAACCATCAGTACAAGTTTTCTCTCTTATATGTAAATGTTTTAATCTAAGGATGTACATATTTAATGAATATTCTTACAGGTTTGTGTGACCATCTGTATATTTTTAATGTGAGGATGTACATGTTTTAATGAACATTTGTACGGGTTTGTATGGTCATCTGTATAAGTTTTCTTTTATGTTTTGTGCGTGATAACTCTTAACACCATTAGTTTTACTTTCTTTTTTTGAAAAAAGAAAAGAAAAAAAAGAGATACATTTTTTCTATTTACTTGTCAAGTTCACTCAGACGCGCCATTTTCATTGTACCAAGTTCATATGTGTTTTCAGAATATTTTACTTACGCGTTAGCATATGTAGCCATGATGACTACAATTGGTTGTAGCTCATACCTATTGCAGTAGTCTTAGCTTCTGTTGTTTGTACTTTACTCTCTTCGGAATGAAATGGTTGGATTCTTTATTTTAAAAAAAGGAAGTGTACTCTTAGATTAGAGAATTGTTAAAAAGAGAATAGTAACTTGTTTACGGATGAACTAACCGGCTTGAAACATGTCTCATGTAAGTGGACAAGTGGATATCATTACATCTAGGCTTTATGGGACATGAATATTTGCGATGATGTTTTTTTTTTTTTCACTATCCACTAGACCTGGTAAATTAGGTCGCTGGGTCGGGTTGATATTAACTCTAACCCAACCCATTTAATATATCATCAACCCAATCCAACCTAAAAATAGTTGGGTCAAAAAATCATGACCCTAACCCAACCCGTTTAAAATCCTTCAACCCTAACCCAACCACCAACCTATTTTTTAAACATACAATAATTTAGATGGATTATGAGTACAAAATAAAAAAATCCGAAAACTTCCAGTGCTAGCCAGCACACTAATTAGGATGAAACAAAAGGAAGATAAGTAATCTTGCTTGATCGACCCAACTTTAAACGAATTCCAAGTTATGTAAAGAATGTAAAACTACTACACTAATTTCCCATGAATAGAATAACACGTACTTTTTCCATAAGTTTATACTGTTGGGGAGGAATTCTATCTAGATATGCACATGATCCTAGTGCCCTTAATAAAAAGGTGAACAAAAATAAAAATCTTCATTATGCATTAGAGAAATATACTAAAGACAAATCTTCTAAAATTAGAAATAATTTATAAACTCAGAGCTCAAAGCCTCAAACTATGGCTGATAGTTTTAAAATAATTACACCTGTTTAAATTGAGTGCTAATGCCTGAGAAAAGTACAATCACAATCACTTAATCATTACTAACAGTTGAGGAACTTTTAATATTTTTATTTTTTATTATTAATAAATATATTTTCGGGTTTCGGGTTGGGTCAAGGGTAGAGCTGTCAAAATATGACCCAACCCGAAAACTCGTTCATTTTATCCGAAACCGAAACCCGATTGAAACCCGAAAATATTTAAATATAATAAACCCAAAACCCGATTGGGTGAAACCCAAATGACCCGAAAAATTTATAACCCGAAACCGACCTGAACCCGAAAGAATAGTAATTAAAAATTAGTCAAACTTGAATAACATGACATAATAGTGATCATAAATGATCCCAAACCTGAATGACCGAAATAAATATGACAAAACTTAATTCAAACTTATTATATCCGAATGAAATTTAAAATAGGCATTGTATTGACTTTTCTGTAATTTATATGTAGTATATATAGAAATTAGGTATATATTTATTTAAAGTTTTGTCAAAAAATATTAGCCATAACCCGAAATAACCGAACCCCAATTCTATCTTACACTATTACAACCCGAACCCGATTTGACATGAACCCGAAATGACCCGAAAGTTAAATAACCCGAACGGATATTGACCCGAAAAAATATGACCCAAAACCCAAACGAATAACCCGTTTGACAGGTCTAGTCACGGGTTAAGATCTCTACCCTAATCCAACCCACAAAATTAGCTTATTACTGTAACCCAACCCAAAAAATAGATGGATCAATAATCAAGACCGTAACCCACAAAAGTATGAGTTAGATTCGAGTTGGGTCAAAATTGCCAAGTGTACTATCCAGTTGTTGGATTAAAGAGCATACCGGAAAAGTGAAAACCCTCATGACACTTGTAATAAGTAACATGAATGTCCCATCTAAATACTCTATCCATAGTGGTAGTAGCTTTGGGCCTTCGGCCCATGTTACAAATGAAAAGAAAAGCATAAGAGTACGATAAAAGATACAAGGGATTAAAAGATGGGCTTTTTCTCATGTTACAAAATTGAAGCCCATGAAAAATACTAATACATTTGCAACCCGGATCAATAAATAACAGATGATACACTCACTCTTTAGTCTTTAGTCCTTGTTCTGGTTGTGTGGGTGTGTTGTAGAATTTAGATTAATTAATAACCTTGTTTTTCCCTGTTGGAATCATCTTTGCTGTAATTCCACACCCCAATGCTTCAGCCGGAATCCCTCTAACACGTTCAACCCCTTGAGCAAAGACAACACCCATCCCCATATGCAAATGCGGCTCAATATGACAATGAAACGCCCAAACACCAGGATTATCCGCAACAAATCTCAACACAGTCCATCCATACGGAAAAATGACGGCCGTATTCTTCAACGGTGGATTCACATAATTCAATTTCATCATATCCATATCACCCATAAATTTTCCTTCCCCATATCCAAGCACCCAGAAATCATGTCCATGTAAATGCCATGGATGAATCTCACTCTCATCCTTTTTTAGAGCATTCGCGTTTTGTAACACAACATCAACTACGGAATTCAATTCAAACATGTAGACTCGATTCCCTTTTGTGGTGTTGGGATTAATCGGTGGGTTCATTATGTCGTAATTCGGTGGTGTATAGGTATCCGGTGGTGAACCTAAATCAAACGCGTTATGTAGCCGGAACTTAATTGAACCAAGGTAAGGTGTTGGTGGGAGTATTAGGGAGATGTTGTTGATTGACCAACGGATTTGACCGTTGATTTTGTTTTGTGTGTTGAGAAGTGTGAGACGACGGTGGGTAGTTTTTGGCGGTGGAAGTGAAGTGGTGTGTGCGAGGATTTGAGATGCGAAGTGTTTGCTGTGTGTGTAGTTATTCCAGAGTGGTGTGAGTGGTGGTGAGGATGTTGGGATGAGTGGTGTGGCGGAACCATAACGGAGGATTGTTAAAGCGGGGGCTGTTTTAGGTTGGCGTCCACGGACTCCGATTGATATCCAGTAGTTTGTGTTTGGGTTTTGATCGGTTTTGATTAGGACAGAGTAGGTTTCGCCGGAGTAGATGTCTATGTCGTTTGTGGTGAATGGTTTGATGTAGTTGCCGTCTGCTTCAACTACCGTCATCTTGTGATTCTGTTTTTGACATTGTTACATACCGTTAGTTATTAGAAAGTGGGCTGACTGGTTTGAACATTGAACAAGAAATGAGTTGGGCTGGGCTATTATTAATAATAATAATAATAATAATAATAATAATAATAATAATAATAATATAATAATAATAATAATAATAATAATAATAATAATAATAATAATAATATAATAATAATAATATGATAAAAAACTGGGCTGGGCGCTGGGGTAATAGAAGAAGAGAAACATACCTGGATGCCTAAGTTGAGTGCGGCAAGTGAAGTGGAACTAGCAAGTCGGAGTCGGTAAGTCTTGTTTGGGAGGACGGATAAGATTTGAGGTGCACACTGTTCTTTCCCAGTGAAATTGCAGGGGGTAGTGGATGATAAGTTGGCGAATCCAGGTGACAGCGAACAGTTGAACTGTCCTCTACCATTTATCAATAAGCTCTGCATTCATATTTGTGTAAGAGAATAAAATACCAACTAGACATAATTTTATTCTGATCATCACACACAGATAAGGATAATTACTACTAGAAGTAGTAGTACTCGACGTGTTAATAACAAAAAAAAAGAAAAACGATACTGATGATTTTGGTCAAAGATTATTTGGAAAGACAGAGATTTGGGAGAGTAGTTCTGTGTGTACACAACAACATAACCCGTGAAAGATAATGTTTTGACCATTTCCGAAGATTTGCATGAGATTTTTGTTAAACGTAACAATAAAATAGTCATGAAGTATCATTTATTTTAAATTGATAATAAAAAATTTGTGTACTAAAAATAATAATAATAATAATATTAAAATATACTCATATATTTAATTATGTTAAGTCCTTTTATAATATAGACATGATTAAACAAAAAAATAAATTCGGGCGCTGGACATGCTTCTTATTTTCGTAATAGTTGTGGGTCTCCAGCTAGTAATTAATGATGCTAAAGCTACATAAAGTGGAATATAAACTATAGTATTTTCTAAACACTGATCTTATTCGATCGATCCCTCTTTTCTTTTTATTGTTGGCAAAAGCTACCTACATACCTTTTTCTATGATTAGATTATACATGTCTGTTGAATTGTCAGATTACCAATCTTGCGGTAGGTAGGAAATTGTGTAACAATACTTTGAAAACTAGCTAGTTACAATAGTGGTGGGTTTTTCTTCAAAAAAAAAAAAAAAAAAAATAGTGGTGGGTAGCTGTAAACAGAGATATAGTGATGAATGCGTAAAGCGTAAGTAGTAATTAATTAATTAACAGAGAATCTTTTAATTAACCTGTTACTACAAGAAAAAATAAAGAAACTAAACACGTACGTAGGATGAGGGATAAAGATATATAGTACGAGAGTATAAAGAAGAAGAAGAAGAAGACAAAATTAAACACTAACCTGGGGTTCACCAATCCATCGCATGGGAATGGAATCAAGACCCGTTTCTTGCTCCACCGTACTCTGATGCCAGTAATCAGTCAATAACAAGTTAAATTCTCCATCATAATGGAATGGTTCCTCTTCTCTAGGTTCCACTATTAACGACCCATAAAGTCCAGCTGATCTTTGCATTCCATAATGACCATGGTAGAAATATGTACCCACCTGCACCACATTCCAACCCAACACGGCGTCGTTTATTATACTAATAAACAAACATATACTTATTCATTAAGTGACACACACGAACACACCGGCATACGAGATCTAGAGAATGGAATATAAAAGCAGCAGTTAAATAAAAGAGTACCTTATCAACCATAAACCTGTAGTTAAAGGTTTCTCCAGGATTAATGGGACATTGTGATATAAGCGCAGTACCATCAGCCCATGGTGTACCAAGTTGACGAATCCCATGCCAATGAATAACAACACCTTCCGTATTAAGTTTATTAGTCAACTCTAAGTTGATAATATCACCCACTTTAGCACGAATTGTAGGTCCTGGAAACTGACCATTAATACCAATCACTGCTCTTTCCTCACTACAGTCAGGTGACCATAGCATGTACTCAACTGACCATTTCAAGTGGCGCGCTTTCTGGGATGGGGCTGCTATTACTTGACTACTCATCAAACTGTTGATGAGGATCACAGATATGAAAGGTAGTAGCATCATGAATTGGAATATTGAGAAATGAGTTCTTGTGGTAGTGACCATGGTCGTCGTGGTGGGCCGGGCCCGGGATGAACAAGAGAAGAGATATTATTGAATGAATGAAGATGATTCAGTTTGTGTTATATTGAGTTCGGATGGTTGAATATATATATATAGAGATATATGGGACGCAGCCAGCCAGCCAGCCAGCCAGGCTATATGTTATATATTGAGCATGAACATGGTGATGACTGATGATGTTGCGGCTCTATTGCACAGATCTTTCCTCATAATCGCGCGTTACTTTCCATTAATTGTTTTCTTTTCAATAATAATCCTTTACCTTTTCTTTTTTGTTAAGTAATACTATCATGAATTATATACTATATAGGAATGCGTAACTATCCCTTTAACATGATCATTACTGAATCCATTAACGCGAATCAGATCATGAGATTACAGAATTAAGAGCGCCCGGCTGCATTACAGATATGACCAGAGATATTAGAATGTTTTTTTTTTCTAGATACGTTTGTGATTTATTTTTCTCGGCGGGGTTTTGCAGTCAGTATTTGAGCTTTTGCAGTCATTTTAATAAAATTGCAGTTATTTTTTTAAAATTTGCAGTCATCAAATACAGTTAATATTCTAGAATACGCAGTCGTCAAAAAAAAAAACTATATATATCCCAACTCTCAACCTCTCTCCTCTCATTTCCTTTTCGCGCATAAAAAATCACATTCCAAAAGCTCTCTATCCTCCCGTTCGCCCAACTTCCGTTTGAAGCATTTAAGGTAACTGTTTACCCTCCTATTTCATTGTATTATGCTATTGTATGATTAGGTATAGTTTAGAAGATGATTTAGATCAAATTTGGCTCAATTCAAGCTTAAAAACATGAAAAAAAAAATGTATCCGAAGTCCGTAAAACGGACCTGTTTTTTACGGTCCGTAACGGACTGTTAAAAACGGACCGTAAAAAACACGTCCGTTTTACGGACAGAGTAATTTGGTCCGTTTTACGGACTGAAGAAGTCGGTCCGTTTTACGGACATTTTAGAAGCGGTCCGAAAAACGGACCTGTATGCCTCGTCCGTTTTACGGACTATTCTTTTCGGTCCGTTACGGACCGTTGAACTTATGGTCCGTTACGGACGGTTCTATTGGTGTCCGTTACGGACCTTTTTTTTTTGTTTTTTTCTTGATTCTAGCTTGATTTGAGTTACTGACTCTATTTGTTTTACAGATGAACCGCAAGGACAAACAAAAGGCGACAGCAGAGTGTTCCTCTAGCGTTCCTAAGAGGAAGAAGGTCACACGATCTGCTCGGGAGCAAATGGAGATGGAGAGGCGGTCCAAGCGCGTTTCAGACCGACCATCATCACAGTCTCTTGCTGCCTCATCTCCCCATCCTCCTGCTGTTGGCACTTCTGGTCTATTCCCTGCTGTTCAGCAGCCATCGCCACCGAGGAGGAGATTCGCATCTGATCATGACGATAGCGATGATACTGACGATGATGATGATGATGCGGACCAGCAGACGGCCGGACACCAGTTAGCCCTTGCTGCCGGTGGGGGTGCGAGATCAGCTGGGGGTCAGTTCCCCACCGATTGGTTCATCACTCCGGAGTCCGTTCCGATTCCTGGTGGTCCTTCTGATGCTAGTCTGCTACGCAGCTTTGGTGGACATGTGGCGTTGGATGTGTGGCGAGGAGTGGTATGTATCTCTAACGTTTGTTTTAAATATTTTTTTTATGTTAACTGTAGTTTGTGGACTTATAAAATCGATATGTCTCTAGGAGCGTGGTTGTTTGTCATTTATCACTAGAGGCCCTTTACTGGAGAAGTGGCATATTGACCTGTTTAACCATGAGAGGGCTAAGGAGGTAGTTAGAGATAGTGGGCTAGCACATCTTCACGACTGCTCCCATGGATTTTTTGATATGGCGCTGATATCTGCTTTCGTGGAGAGGTGGCAGCCGGACACCAACACCTTCCACCTACCCTTTGGTGAGATGACGATCACTTTACATGACGTCTATCACATCATGGGCCTTTCGATTCAGGGGAGAGCAGTTGCATTTGAGGCCCCCGAGGAGTTTCGTGGAGGTGCAGCGCCACCAGAGCTGACATTGGATTGTGCGCTAGCTGCACTTGCTGAGGTTGTAGGCCTTCCTTCCGTCGGTATGGTGAAGGAGCAGAGGTGGTATTACAAGGGTGGGGTCCCCTACAGTAAGATTAGGGATTGGTGTGGCCACGTAGATGCCACTTACGCTAGTGAGGCTGGTGGGTATCTGTTCTACTTGCTCGGTTGCACATTGTTCCCCGACAAGGGGAATGATAGGATACGCCCATACACCTGCTGGCCCCTACAGGACATTGACTCCATCTCAGACTATGCGTGGGGTGCTGCTACACTGGCCTACCTCTACAGACACCTTGGTGTATCTTCTCGTGCTGATGCGAGGACCATCGCTGGGTGTCTTACCCTATTGCAGGTATATATTGTACTATAAATTATTCTGATAATTTTCTTCCCGCATTACAATTGTCAAAAATAGTATTATGATATTTTTAAATGTCACAGTGCTGGATCTATGAGTACTTCCCCAGTATTTGCCGTCGTCTGATGGTGAATACCGCCGCACCTGTCCCATCTGCTGCGAGGTTCGTGAAGATTGAGGGTCGACATAATTCAGACAACAGCAGACTGGTGGAGTACCGGCGACGTTTGGATGCTCTTACATCTGACCAGGTAGGGTACTCAGTACCATTACTTAAGAATCTAAATTAGTTTATTATTAACTTGTTAGAATTAGTTGACAAATAGAGATAAAATCTAAATGATAAGGTTATGTGGACACCATTCGGAGTGGATGCATGGCGTGTTCAGCAGGGTCGGTCCCGATGGTTTGGGCATCTACACATGATGGATATTGTAGAGCCTTACCATCCGAACCGGTGTCTGAGGCAGTTCGGCTTGGTCCAGGTTATTCCCATCACTCCCCCTCTATGGCCACATCAGGCTGTACGGAAGAGGACCGGCAGAGACTACAGTGTTGACCATGTTGCATCACCAGCGCTATGGAGCAGTCAGTCTCACATGTATGCCACTGAGTTTCTTAACTCACGACCCGCTGCTGCTGGTGATGATGTGGAGGCAGGTTACCTCGAGTGGTACCTTGCTCGGACCCACCCGAGGCTCATCCCTCCTGGTGGTGCTGCAGCCCCGCCTGCTGATCCTACTGTAAGTTGTTATATTAATTTATTCGTACTTTATACAGTCAATTATTAGAAACTAATCTATATACTTTTCATACTATTACATCCACAGGTGACGCTCACTACTATTGCGCAGCTGATGGATCCATACTACCCGGCCCCACACCCAGACGGATGGCTCGCTCAGATGTCGCCTGATGAGTTGTCCCAGTTTCAGCATTCTTTCGATCAGATGTTGGGACAGGTTCAGCACTTCCGGATCACACCGCAGACTGAGAGGCCTGGTACATCCAGCGGGTCGCAGAGTAGGGGGGCTGGTAGAGGGAGAGGTTCTAGAGGGGGTGGCAGACCGGGGGGGGTGACTATGCCACAGATGCAGAGGGGTCATAGGGGTAGGTAGGCTGGTTGCTTTGGATGGGTTGTTTGATATGTTTAGATATTCTTTTGTTGTTGTTGATTTCTTGGCTATTACTTGGGTGATTCGTAGCTCTTTTGGATATTAGTTATGCTTTAGTCATGCTTTAGTTATGCTTTAGTCAAGTTCTTCTTTGCTTTAGTTATGCACTATTGAATACCCGGATGGGTTTTGCAGTCATTACACCATACACCTACATAACTTTCTACTGTCCCCACATTAGCTTGAATATGAGCTTCAAGATTCGTAGCTCTGTTGAAAGATTTACAAAATGCTAAGGGGAAGGGGGACCTACAAAAGCTTCCCACTTGCATCTCTCAACAAGACTGTTAAACCATTTACACAATAGTGTGCTCAGAGTGAGCTTTTACCTATTAAACGATCAAACTATGTACCCAAAAGTGTGCTGAAAGTGAGCTTTTTCCTCCTATCTTCGACGTGACGGATACTTCTCCCTCCAGAGTGTGATCCGCTGATGATATGCCTCATCCCAACCTTGAACTGAGGGATCTCTAACTCTCCCCCATGTCAAATAAAGGGGAGGTATGGGTGCATTATCTGCCATATCAACACGTATGAAATGATTACCGACATGACACATATAAAGCACCTCCGAGCTCGCACGACCCCAGCCATTGTTATCTCTGAATGGTAGGCATGTGAAACCAGTACCGGTCTCAGCATCAATGTATACTAGAACAAGGTTGTATCTGGTACATATGACTGGAATAATCGTGGTGACAACCATTTGTTCTTTGGTGCGAGACCATCCCCTGTCCATAAAACTGTTTGTGCCTCTTTCTGCACTTCTGACAGACCACCCATTCTATCAGCCCACCAAATTTGTCTCTCTGGAAGAGTTAGCTCCTCGTATATAGAGGCGCGTACTTCTCTCCATTCATCTTCTGATTGATGCCTCCAATCTGCAATCACTCTGAAACCACAATTGCCGTCACCTTGCACGTTTTTGTACCGTGTAAATTGCTCATGAACGTTGGTTACAAAAAGATGGTAAAATGGGAATCCGTCTGTCATATCACGCCATTGTGCCAAGGCTGACTTCTTAGGTGGAGCAGAATTGTGATCGGCACCAGATTTTCCCTTCTTGACATTTTTCTTCACGCGCTCGTGGGTAGCTTTGAACCTAAGAACGATGATGGAAAATATTTTTAAGACAACCATTATAAATAATTATAAACTGTGCAAACAAGTTTATACGAACGTTAACCTTCGTGTGGATGTACTGTGTCCCCTTGGTCTTCCACGTGGAACTTGAACAGGTGGCTCATCAAGATCGAAAGATGAACCAGGTCTAATCACTGACTGCACAAGCCTAACACAACGCTGAAGAATCAAAGGGTCGTCCAGACGGAGAACTTCATCGTTCAATGCTCTCCACATGATTTTGTTCTCTTCATGTTGTGTTAGTGTTTCTTGCTTCATTGTTTTCCCCACATCCAACTCCAACGTCTTCCACAAGTCGTGAATAACGTCTAGTGTAAGTTTTTCTTTGCTTTCAATCAGTTCATAAAGGTAGTGTGCACAAGGAAGCCCATGAGTATAAAGTAATGCACATCCACACTGTTGCTCATCCGTCTTAAATTCTTTGCCACGCTGAAGCTCCTCTTGAAGGATCACCAAACATTTGTGGCTGACTCGCCCACGTATTGTTCGAAATAGACGGTAGTAGTCTTCGTGAGCCATCTTGTCTTTAGACATTTCCATATCTGTCAGGAACCCGTTGAATTGACGTTTGAGAAGCCCATCAATCCTGAAGAATATGGTGTGCAACTTCATTTGGGAAGACTGAAGCCAAATCTTGAGTGCTGCGTGTGAGCTCTCAGCTCTGTAACATTAACTATTAATGAGCATCTTTCATTGTCATTGGAAATGAACAACACATTAAATTGAAAATCAAGAATAAGTATGTCACACATACCTATTTGTAGTGCAGTTTCCAAAATGTGATACTTCATTTGTCCAACATTCAACGAACTTTTCTTTGTACACGAGCCAAGTGTCATCCAGATATTTTATCCAGTCAAGCTTCCCTTTCTTTTCATAGACGTTCCTCATGTGCGCATACTCCTCCCTGAAATGCACCTCCGTCGTACTCTTGACTACCTTAAACCAATGTTTAGTAGCCTCAGCCACTTCACCTGTCTTGTGGAAGAACCTCTTTGCATTCAAATCAACATTGGTGTTAATGTGCCAACGACATAGTAGATGAGGCACATGGGGGAAAACAGAAGGTAGAGCTTTCATAAGACCAAGCTCCCTGTCAGTCACAAACACAGACGGCTCACGTCCTTGAATCAATAACTCCCTCAAGTTTTTCAAAACCCAAGCGTACCCTGCTTCGTCCTCATTACATACAAATGCATATGCAATGTTGAAATTCTTCCCAGCAGAAGTCATTCCTACTATCTCTACAAGCGGCATCTTATATACATTTGTCTTGTATGTAGCGTCAATGATGATGACATAAGGGAACGCATTGAAAAGCTTCACAGATGTTGGGCTGGCAAACATAACATACCCGGTAACATCCTTATCGTCTGTAGAAAATGAAAAAAATAATTTAATAATAGGAATAGTGTATCACGTAACAGAACTTAAATGATATGATGGCAGAAACAAACCTCGACGGCCGTCACAAAATACGTGATACTTGTGTTGCTCAAGGTCATCAACAAGCACTTGCATAACTGGTCGTCCCCCCTTATGCTCCTTTGTCAACTTCTTGTTCAAAGTGTATATGTAGTTGATACCAATGAATAGATTCGGATTTTGTTCCTTCAATCGCAACCACTGCTCACGTGGGGGAGTACCTACCATATGAAAATGACGAACCGCTTTCAACTCTTCATCTGTCAATGGATGTCTACTAAAATGTCCCTCTGGCAGCTTAGGCAAGTAGTGGTTGTGTCGTCCTTCCTTCACAACCAATTTCCATCCTTTATGAGTGCACTTGCCGCGTATACGGAATGGACATGAACACTTCTTCGAGGAGGTACGTCCTCGCTGCACATAATCATCATCAGCTTTAACTCTTCGTGGATGCCAGTACCGCTCACACGTAAGTACTACTAGGTCATCTGTACTTGTCTGGACTATGGTCACCACCATCCACTCACGACCCTTTTGCCGCCCTACAGTGTCCACCCATTCAACAGCGGCTTGCTTAGTAGGAAAAAATTGATTGGTTTGAAATACATGAGTAGTATCGATCCATTCGTCTTCAGGAAGTTCAAAGGGTGAATCATGATGAGCAGGGGAGTCATGAGGTGGGACCGAAGCCTGACAAAAGTAGGAGTAAACATGTGTCAGCAAAAGAAGTGACAAAATCTGCACAGAATCGGTCCGTTACGGACTGTGTGATAACCGTCCGTTACGGACGTCTTTCAAACGGTCCGTTACGGACGCAGATGAATCGTCCGAATTACGGACGTAACAATTTGGTCCGTTACGGACGGATGACTAGTAGTCCGTTACGGACGGTATGACAGTAGTCCGTTACGGACGACAACAAAACGGACGGTTAAAAAACGAGAAAAAACAGACGTTAAAAAACGGACGATATAAAAAGGACGTTAAAAAACGGACCAAAACGTAAAAAATTCCGAAATTTTGATTAAAATTTACCGTTGGATCGTCCGAGAACGCAGTTTCTTCATTATATGGTTCGTTCAGATCGAATTCTTTTTCATTGTTCGATTTCCCCTGCCGTTTCCTCTTCTGATTGAGCCTAAATCGTATTTTATCTCCAACCTTTTGTTTCTCTCTCTCTCCATTTTCTTTCTCCTCCATTTGGAAGTTTAAGTGCAATAGTGTTTCATTACTCCCTTTGATGCTTATATATAAGTGTTTTTTTTTATGACTGCAAATTACAAAAAACTGACTGCATATTTTTTTAAATGACTGCGAAATCTAAAAAATTGACTACGAAAATGACTGTAAATTCTAAAAAACCGACTGCAAAAACGAACTCTCTTTATTTTTAGTAGTAAAGTATTTCATAATACAGTCGTTATATTATTTATTCATGAGAAACGTGAATTTGTGCGTGGTCGGTTAGGTATCCAGGAAAGTGTCTGTCTCCATGATTGATTTGATTTGCTAGCTTAGCTCTAGCTAATTCCGTTTTTTCACAAAAGTGAATAAGATACTAACATACAATCTTGCCAGATATCTACTTACTTGCTTTAATGTCCTAGCTATTATAAGCATCATATATATCGTGGACAGACGCGCTAATCTTTGTTCCCTACCAATCAATAATATTATTTTAATTAACTACCTAGTTAACCCCACTATCTTCTCCTTTTACTGTACATACTATACATCTCCATATTAAAGTTTATACATTACATGACTTCCTATTGTTAGATTTCTTCATTAGGATGCGGAATTTTACTAATCTTGTACTTAGTTAATACATTTCTTATACTTTTACTTCATGTTGGGTCTTCAAACTTTCATTTGAACATGTCTACTCTTCACTTTTAAGTTATCTTTGGCTCTTTCGAGCTTTTGTTTCAACAAGAGAGGAGAACAACACAAGAAGAGACGAGTCTATTGTGGATTTTAGGTTCGTGCTTATGCTTCTGAATGCTTGAGTATCTTGACAAGATGGAGTATCACAAGCATTATATACGCTATATATGCTAGGAACCCTTGAAAAACCAATAGATTATTTAATGTCTTCATGCTTCACCAATTACCCACTTTTACATTCTCCCACTTGGCATACACGATAAAAACCAAATTTAGCTTTATAGTGATACTTTGAATATGGCCAATTGTATTGTCACGGCCAGAAAAGTAGTTACACAAAATATATGTAAACCAGATCATCAAATATACGGACAATGGGGGTCATTTATAGTACATGTCAAACATTCCATTCTATTATCACGATACCCAGTATCACTACTCAAATATTTAAAAAGGTTGCATGAATAAATTCCGTAATTTGTTCTTAGTCTGACTATAGTGATGCAAAGATCATACTATAATTCATGATAACCTTTATATGATGAATTATTAACATTATTCAGAGTGTGAAAATCAAAAAGAGCTAACAAGCCCCATAGATATTACATAATCCTTAAAATCTTTAGTTAACAATGCTTTAGTAAAATTGTCACGTTCATTCTGCTCAAAACCATAAGAGAGAACAGATAGACCACTTTAGCTTGCGAACCAAGTGGTCACCATTTTCGCTCTTAAAGCCTCTGGGTTGAGTCATATATGCCCCCTTCTCAAGATCCCTATTTAACAATGTCGTTTTCACTTCCATCTAATGAATTGAAGATCGAAATGAGCTACTAGGGCCATGATTATCCTAAGTGAATCATTTGAAGAGACTGAGGAGGAGGTTTCATTGTAATCAACACCCTCCTATTGAGTGTAACCTTTGGCTACAAGTCTAGCTTTATATCTTTTGATATTACCAGAATCTTTTTTGGTATTATAGACCCATTTATAGCCTACAATAGAGGCTCCTTTTGGTAATCAAACAAGATCACAGACTTGATTTAGCATAGAAGCTAGCTCTTCTTTCATGGCATCATACCAAAGAGAGACTTATCATTACGTATGGCTTGTGAAAGCGTTGAAGGATTTATCTCCTACATCAGGTTTAGAGTTTTTGGAGGTAAGCAACATAATCATCTAAAACTACAAGTCTTCTTATTCTTGTGGATCTCCTTACTCCCACTATTTCACTAGATGTTTCATTAGCGGGGTCATCATTAGTGGCTTGCTCTTGACGTGTGTTCTCTTGCAGTGGCAACTCGTCTTGTTGATGTATATTTAATCCGGGTGGATCAACCAAACCCGTGATTGAAGAAGTTTTCCCCAAATGATTCCTTAAGAGCCACAATACAAAATACAACACTCCCACTAGTTTTTAAGTCCTTAAGAAACTTCATGTTTCTAGCCTCAACAACTCTAGAAGTGTGTGAAGGATAATAAAGCCAAAAACCTTCAGAGTTAGTCACATAGCCAATTAAATTACCACTTACAATTTTAGGGCCGAGTTTCATTATGTGTGGATTATAAACCCTCACTTCAAGAGGCCCATATATTCAAGTGGTTTAGTATGGGTTTCCATCCAGTTTGAATCTCAAATGGAGTCTTTAGAAGTGCCTCTGATGGAACTCTAATCAAAATATATACTATTGTCTTAAAGGTTTCACTCTAAAGAGATAAGGGTAAATTGATATTGTTTATCATGCTTCTAACCATGTCCAAGAGCGTTATGTTTCTTTTTTTTTTCTGTCACACCATTTTGTTGAGGTGTTTAAGGAATCGTATACTGGGCCATTATGCCTTCTTCAGTAAGAGTCCTTGAAAATGGCCATTGATGTCACCCTTTTTCAATGTGCCTACATAATACTCCCCACCTCTATCAGATTTACGATCTTGATTTTATTTTCCTTTTATTTCTCAACCTCAGCTTTAAGTTCCTTAAAAGCATCAAATGCTTCAGCATTCTCGAAAAGGAGGTAGAGATACATATATCTAGAGTGGTCATCAATGAATGAGATAAAATATCTCTAACATGTAGAGAGTGAATTGGCCACGAATATCAGTGTGTATAATTTCAAGAAGCTATCAACTTCTCTTGGCACCTTTAGTGGACTTGTTTATCTATTTTCCTTTTATCCTGCCAACACAAGTACCAAAATCATTGAAATCAAGAGCTTGTAAGACTCCATCATTCACTAACCTTTCTATTCTCTCTATGGTGATATGTCCCAATGTAACACCCCTCTCAAAAACAACATAGTAGTCCCTCACGTAAACAGAAAATAAATGTGTCTCACAGCGGAAGAAAGAACGGTAATAAAACTCACATGGGTGTTACTTGCCATCCCTCGCCCATACGAGTGATGAAGCAAAACAACAACGTAACAAAATGAAAACATAAGGATACAACCCGTGGTGACAACGAGATACCGCCTACACATCCATCTAAGTCCCAAAAGCAACGTCTACAGTGAGCGTTTAGTTATACTCCAAAATACTTACAGCCGACATCAGTAAACAACCTTAATACATAACAAGGTACGCACGGTAATTCCAAAATCCAAAACGTCCTAACTACCCGGCCCCGCACTCCGGCTTTGTCCGTGATCAACAACCTGCATAAAGCCATAAAGGCTCAGCGATAAACACTGAGTATGCCGAGTCTGGACCCTAATGGTCAATTAAGTCGTATTAACTGTCTTTTTATAAGGTTCGTTACATGAATCACCGGTTTACAGAGTATAGCGGAAACTGTAAAAACATAATTAAACATGCAACAATCATCACAGTTATACATAGAACAGCAGCACATCGTACACTACAATAGCATCGATAAATCACATGCCGTTTTTAGTTTCACGTCATCACGTAATACAACGCTTGGCCCCCGGGTCCTCACATATCGTTTAATTTGGTTAGCACTGTCGGGAGTCAGTTAGGACAACCTGAAATATATTCACTTGGACAATAGTCCCACGTACACACAAGGTGCTCAATGCCCTGATCATCCGAAGACTCCTAGACTATTTTACTTTGCCTTTGTAAAGGCGTCCATTTAGGTGGCCAAGGGCCTGGTGCCAACGGTAGCACACTCTGCCTGACGATCTATCTAGGTTCGTTCAGGATTAACTAGGGAATACCCGACACAGGTTAACCCAAGAGATCTCTACGCACGACACCAGCAGCTGTGACTGTCTGGATTATGGTACACATCACTTTTATTTCACACTCCATTGTTAACCCCGTTAGTTAGTAATTCAGTTACAGTTTTAAATATGGAGAACACCACTTATTTTGTTGGCTGCCCTGTGGGTCTTACGCATGCCTAGAATGATTCTAGGTAGTATTTATGTTTGAGTCGAAGCTCTATGGACCGACGATGTCGTGTCCAGTTCCTAAGTGTTTTACTTAGGTTATAACTACATACTTGTTGAAATACCCCTAAATTAATTTAAATTAATTTAGGGGATTTCTTTTATTAAAACCGTAAATAATACCATTAATTATTATATTATATATGGAATGGTGGATAATAAATCATTATATCCTTATATGGAGTTATGGAAATTAAATCATGGGATTTCTCCCATTTAATCCTAAAGAGAACTATTAAATATTGGATTACCATATATTATTATATAGTATTATGAATTTAATAATAATATTTATAAGTCAATAAATCTTGAAAAAATTTCTAAACACTCCAACTATATTATAAAGATTTTAGGAAGAGTTGGAACATTGTTTAGAAACATAAAAGTCAATACAAAATTCTAGAAACCCTAAAGCTTCTCAAGCCTTGCTAGGGTTGACTTTTTGAGAATGGTCAAATCAGCCCATGAAACCTATACCAATAAATAGGTTATGGAAAACCATGAAGATCGATAAAAAGAATGTCAAAACGGATCATCCTAGCCAAAGTTATGATCAAATGAAGTTTAAAGCCAAAATTTTGAAAAAAATGCTGATGTGGCAAGTTTGCTGACTCATCGCGCGCCTCGGGATACATGCCCCAGTACTTAGCCGATTTTATTCCCTTTATTCCCGGTAACCGATACCAGACTTTGCCCTAACTTGTAACCTTTATAACTTTCTCATCTTTTGGAATTTTTTGTGTCGTCTTCTTTGTTGTCTTCTCCTACACTTCCTCTAAACAACCATAACTCACACTAAACCTAGTTCGTCCTAAATCAACCGGAAATTCGATCCAAAGTAGCCACCCTGCAAAACCGAAACTGCAGATTCCAGTTTTCCTTCGATTTCAGGTAACTTCGTCTTGCCATAACTTCTTCGTTTCTCAGCCAAATTTCATGTTCTTTAGCTCGTTTTGAAGAGCTCTAATCCCTCTACTACTTTCATCTTGATGACTAAAGCCAATTCCCAACCGTTTGGAAGAACGAGGTGTCTAAAGTTTCGGATTCGTCACCACATAAAATCATAGTTTTCTTTCCAGAAAACGCAAGGTAAACTCGCAACTTCCAGCTTCAATTTCTTTCTGTGTAGTGCAATTTAGGGTGAGTTCTTGCTATCATTGTGTAGAGTTAAGTTTCCTCTTTAGATTAAGCCCAAGAACTAGTTCTAACTCGGGCTGTACTGTAAATTATAGATCCGCAAAGTTGGCACCCTGAACAGGCAAGTTCGAAATATTTTTCCAGAAAACCGATAACCAATCCTTTCGATTCGAGCAATTCCGGTAAGTTTTCTTCAAATTCCTTCAACCTTGCTAATCTATATTACATTACCGGTCAAAACCATGTTCCAATTGCATCAATTACGCATTAGGTTGAGTGAATTTGTGAGATTCGAATTCGGAAACCCATATAAACCCTAACTTTGAAACCAAAATTGAAAACCGATGAATCCCGCATGTTAGCTAGCAAAATTAGTATCAATGGAACCGGAATTGAATTTCGAAACCATAGAAACAAGAATCACTCAATTTCGTTCTGTGGATTAGGAGAAATTGTCGATTTAGTACTCGACATAGTTGAGTTACTCGCTGATGAACTAGGGTTTCAGGGACCGTATGATCGGGTTCTAAAGGATTGGACGGTCAAGATTAGATCGGGGTTATTAAAGAATGTTTTAAGTTTATAATATTTCGGAATTTAGCTCTAACTTGTTGAATTTAGTTAATGGCCTTCCCGAATGTGTTTTGACTTGAAATTTTAACCATAGATTCCATATTAAATCTAGTTTATTTTGATGTAAATTAATATGGTTTTGGAGTTTTTAAACGTAAGTTATGATTTCTACAAGTTACGGGTTTTCTAGAATTATTTGGTTAATTTAAAAAGATATTTTTATGAAATAAAAATTTTATAATATGTCTAAAATGTTATAGCTACTATATATTTAATTTGGGAATTTTTGGACTATGGTAAATGGGTTTAAAAATTGTGTTTATGAGTTTTTCATAAGAATAACTTATAATATATGGTTTTTAATGTAACCAAAAATTAAAGTATGGTTTGCTAATAAACTTTTAAGCTGGGTAAGATAAGGAAAACTAAATTAACATTTTATAACAGTATGTTTATAAATGTTTTGGGTATTAGCTTTTAAGAGAGGTGAAATTATTTACATATATGTATATATACTTATATGGTGGAATTAAATAGAAACTTATGTTAAATCAAGGAATTTAATTATTCTACATTTTATTTATTATATTATATGGGAGTTAATATTCTTAATTAAAACTAAGGAATATATATTTTTTTACACATATATAAAAGGGAATAAAGTAGTAACTTAGAGTAGAACAGGGAGCTAATATATTAATACTTATATTAACTAAATATTATAAGAGCTAGTATCCTAAGATATAGTAAAAGAAATACTTTATGAAACATACATGAGGTGCAGATAAATGTTGAAGTAATAGGATAATTTAAATACAATAAGATAGGGATGTCTTAATTAAATTCTAATACAGGTATACGTATATATATATTAAATAAATAAAGGGAAACACTTTATTTTACAAACCGTATATCGGTTGTGGTTGTGCCTAAAAGTTATTAAACATAATTAAATACAATAAAATTTCCTAAAAATGTTATGGATAAATCATTATACATAAATATAAGATATATATATATAAATGTATATAAATACATTAAATAGATGAGGGAAATAATATTCCTTGTGATAGTTATACTAAGTGGAATATATATGTGTTAAACCTTAGGTTTTAATCGGTGTGTAATTAAATAGTCACTATTAACTTAAGGGTTTAATTACACAACATAAACGTAACACGGTCTTGGGTTGACCTACTAAGCCCAAGTCTATGAACTCCAAAAGCCCACTTAAACAGTTCAAGAGAGGTTGGGGCACTCTCAGGGATAAATTCTAAATCATTCCAAACTAAACGAAATGGGCCTAACAAAGGATTTAGTTAACAAGTCAAGCCCAAATCCTTGTGAGAGAATAATGGTAAACCTGGAACTATTAATCAGTAAGAAAGAAGGTTGTTTGGTTATAAGTCCCTTAACTAATCGACACTTGGAACACCTTAATTATAAGTTATTATTGGGGAATCACTTATTCGGGTTATTTATTGTTCTTCACATACCAGGTACGATTTCTCGTACTCTTATGCTTTGCTAACAAGACTTAAAGGATGTTTTGACAAACGCTAATTGTGCTAAGTGGAATTTCTAAAAAGGAATTGGTTGTGTGACTAACTCAGCTTGTGTGACTAACTGAGCCTTGAATGTGAAATTTACATGGGTATTGGTTCCTTCTATTTGGTTGTTCCATCAGACATTGACTGCTTAGGGTTTACGCTTCTGCACTCTGTAGGACTGAGTGTTTTGGTATTGCTCTGGTAGTTAGTGATCTAGTGGGAATTTGGAAAAGGTCAATTTTGGTAAATTCTTCTTTTGACTCTAGATTTCGTTCCATCCATGAGCTGGTTCTTGAGGTTTCGACGTGCACGCGTCTTCAATGGTAACAGTGAGGGGCTATATATCCCCTGTCCCAAAAGGGACGTAGTAGACAATGAGGCGCTATATATCCCCTGTCCTAAAAGGACGTACTTGGCGGTGGGGGCCATCTCTCCCAGTTGATTTATTCCACTCATGAGTTATTGGTTCTTGGATCTATCTTTTCATTCCTAGTCCTTTGTGACTATCTGAGTCTTTCTACTCCTAACGGGAATTAGGTTTAACTAAGGCATTGGATGTTCTCTAACACATGGTGTGGTTTTGTTTCACTAACTTTACCTTTCTGTTATTTATCTTTATTCTTAACTTGTTATCTTGATTTGGTGATTTGTGAAATGCCTTGTTCCTCTGTGTGGTTTAAGTGATTGTTTTCCTGCTATTATTTATTTAAGAGTTGTATTATAAGTTTGTTTTTGGAGGATCGTACCAGTTCCATTCCAGGGAACTGACCCACCCCTCTCGGTGTGGGCTGCTTGGTTTTATCTTGCAGGTACGAGTTATTTTATAGGTAGCCACGAAGAGAACGAGTGATTGGGATGAGATTAGGTGTTGTGGAGAGTTTATGCGTTTTATTACTGTTTTATTATTGTTAAGTTTTCTCGAGGTTCAGGCCATCACAATTGTAATCTTTAAGTTGTAATTGGTGAGGTTGGGTGCCGGGTGTTTGGAACCCGATGGTTTGTACGCCTTTAGTATTTTATTTCCGCTATAAATATGTTAAATAGGGGCGTTACACTTGTAATACTTAGTGTATTAGGTTAGGCAACGGAAATCACAGTCACACAGCTCGTATATGTAGTTTTATATAAGCTGATCTATAGTCGACGTAGTATTAGTCCCGTAGGGCGTTCGTGCATAAATAAATAGTGCAGTAAATACATATATCCATCACACACATAGTCACACATGTTATCAAACAAATCCGAGCCCGAGGAATTCCTCAGGACAACCCGAATCAAACTCCTTTACATACCGTACACCGTGTCTAGGATCGCGCAGTGTAGACCGCTAAAGCTTTCGAGCGCGCACGTCTGAAGGGCAATCTAGAAATACAAGGAACGCTAAGCGTCAATCCACTTGACAGTATGATTCGGTATTTCCGAATAACGTTTGAAATCCCAGTACTACGCCCCCGGATTTTTCAACTGATACTAGTTAAAGTATCGTTATCTTAAAAACTCCTTACTCGTCGTGTGAGTTAATATTCGGTTTACATTAGAGTATGAAACCTTACGTTATACACTTGTGATACTTCATTTGGGATTTATTTATCATACCAAAGTCATATATGAGATGGTATGGAACTCGCACTCAAACTGAGATTGCAAAGAGAGCTCCAAGTGTTGTATTGATAAAAGCATATCCAATTACATAGCTTATGGTTCTTATTTATAGGCTCCCCTATAGTGCATAACCGTTTCTGTGGGCCTACATCATTCTAGAATATTCTCAAACATACAAGGCTTTCGTACAACTTTACCCTGAATAATTACTCCCAGTCTCTCGGAGAGGGTCTTGCTCTGCTTCGGAGGTGAGTGACTCTCAGTCTCTCCGTGGTATGGCTCTCTGGTCGCAAGGGTCTGTTCGTTGGAGTCGGAGGGGATTTGGTCGGAGAGAGTCCCATCTGTTGTTTCCGCAGGCAGCATGTACTCTCCACTAGCCATTTGGTTACTACGTGTGGTGGAACCCCACTTCATCAGTCCCACAAGATCTTTTCTTGTTCTACAAGGAAAGATCTTTTCGTTGCTCTTTCTTCGTTTTTAAATTTTGGTGTTCTACTCCGCTCCTCCTAGTCCCACAAGACCTCTTTTTTTTTTAAAGAGAAAAGGAAAGAGGTCTTCAGAGTTGTTCTTTCCTGCTTAGACTTCCTACCGTTGGAGACCTAGCGGAGGCTTAGCAACGTGCCTTGTTTCAACTGCCGCCTCCTCATCTTCTGAAGCGACTTCCCTGACACATTTGCAGGAGTAGGCCATGATTACTTTTTGATAGAGTGTGCCTAATTTCCGCCTATTTAAGCTCATTCTCTCCCCTCTACTCTTCTCTCTACTCTTTCAAACTTTCGAACTTCTCTGACCTTTCACACATTTGTCCTCCATTTTCTTCCTTGCTTCGTGACCTTAATCTTTCGCTTTTTTGCCTATACAGCGACCGTCCTTCTTCTTCTTCTTCCCTGCTCCCTAATCCCCTGATTCTCGTTCTTGCGTCTTTCCTCCTTCGCGTTCTTTCCCTCTACTTGTTCGCCTGTATTCTTCGGCTTCCTCTGCTCGCTATGGCTCTGTCAAACCCAAGCTCCTCTGGTCCGGCGCCAGCGGGATTGACACTTTTCACTGACGGGGAAAAGTGTGTTGTTGAAGATCCTGCTATCCCTTCCGAAGATATCGGCGGGGACTACCCTTGCCAGGGCACCGACTCCAGCCTTACTGTGAGAGATTTGAAAAAACTCATGAAAGGTGTGCAAGTCCCACTGGGGTCGAAGATTCGCGTGCCGGAGCCGACGGCGCACCCTTTTAACTACTTCGGGGACGGTTTCGTGGTGTATCGGGAGCATCTTCACCGCGGCCTACGTTTCCCCCCGCACCCCTTTATTCTTGGTTTCCTTTCCCGCCGGCGATGCACTCTTGCTCACCTGAACCCCAACGCCTTAGGCTGTCTGCACGCCTTCCTCTCCGTCTACGCGGAGAACGACATTACTCCCGATGCGCGGGAGTTTGTAAATTTCTTCACAACCAGGGTGAATCACCACTACTACGGAGGAGGACATCTCCGTCCTGGCCGTGTCGGGGTATTCCTTCTTCAAACGTGTGAGCCTGGAGAGCGGCTGGTCCTCCAATGGTTCGTTTTTTATCCGCCGAGGGGGACTTTTATCGGAGTCTCCCATATCGGAGACATAGCTAAGGGGCAACTTGCCGCTCCGCTACCCCCTTCCGCAAATTCATCTCCAATTGGAGATATACTCAAGAAGCTGACTTCTTTTGCGCTCCACCCCATCACCTTCTTTCTCTCTGAAGAGAAGTTGAACAAAACTCGGGCGAAGATTGACCGTATGTATTTTCCTTGTGTGCCTTCTTACTTTATTAGTTTTCGGATATTTTTCTTACTTTTTGTTTGTACCGCAGCTTTTGTTCAATCGGGCGAAAATTTTTCCCTCCGATACAACTGGGAGCTTGTCGACTATAGGGCCACCGAAGAGAAAAAAGGAGCCCTGCCTGCCCCTTCCGGTGGAAAAACTCGGAGCCCTTCCGGTAGCAAAACCACTGGTACTAAGTGGAAAGCCCCCGAAGGGCCCAAAAAAGTTGATCAGTCAAAAATAAAGTTAGTACGAAGGGAAAAGCTTGTTACCGAAACTGGTTCCACCGGTCCTCTTGCTGCTGTCCCTCCAGAAACAGGTACTCCCATCTACTCCTCCTGCAGTCCGGGCAGAGTTAAGAAAGATGTGGATTTAACTCCCATATCGTCCCTCTTCCCTGATCTGCATGGCTTTTTTTGCGTAGACGAAGCTTTAACTCAAAATACCGATTCCATTTTTTCCACCGGTATACCTTTTCGCAGCCCCTTTTTGTCCTTCTTTTGCTTTTACTCTGTGTTTGTTTGATTACTTATGGTTTTGCCTTTCAGCCACTGTTCCGCCCTCCGCAGATCCTGAGCCTGAACGGGCGCGACGACCTGTTCAGGGCGTTGCGATTAAGGAAGGTGGTGCTCCGGAGAAGGAAAAGGGCCCGCGAGATCCCGCCTGGTAAAGGCAAGGGCATTGCCGAAGCTAGTGCGGAGGAAAGTTCTTCCTCGGATTCGTCCGACGCCCCTTCTCAGGAGGCTCCTCCGTCCGGAGCTAGGAGCAAGCATGCGGACGACAGATCTTCTCCTCCACCGCGGGCTGATCCTTCGGTCTGCGGTCCTTCTTCAAAATTGGACTGGGGCTATCACCGAGGAAATCCGGTTCCTCGCATTCCATTTGTTCGTGGAATGAGGTACAAGGCCTTCTGGTCTACCGCTGCGAAGGCGGCCAAAAATGACAATGACATTTTTGCCCCAGGCTCTCATCCGACTCCTTTAAAACAAAAACTTCAGATTGGGGAGGGTAGCTGCGACGCCATCGTCCGTCACTCTCTTCCGGAGAGAGAGGCTTTTGAGCGCCTCTGGAGTGCTTTAATTCAGGTTTGTCTTTCTTACATGTGTTTATTTTGTACTACCCTTTTTTGAGTTTGACATTTTTGCCTCTTTTTAGGCCATGGCAATGGCCCAATGTGTTGAGACCCAGTCTCAATATTCTTCCCAAGCCATCCGCTACCATGGGGCCCGGGCGGAGAGATACAAGAAGGCCGTCGATGAAGAAAAAGCCAAGGCTCAAGAAGTCCTTGCACAAACGGAGGCTCAATTTGAAGCGGAAAAGGCCGCCCTCCGGGAGGAACTTCAAGAAGCTGCATCCATCGATCAAGAGGATGCTATCAACAAGCTGCAGGCTTCTTTTGACGACCAGAAGCGGGTGTTGGAAGAGGAAGCTGGAGACTTCCGGAAGGTTGCTGAAGAATCCAGAAATCTACCGAGGATCTTCGGTCTTCCTTTGAGTCAGAGTTGGAAAAAAGGGACCAACTCTTGCAAGCAGCTGAGGCCAAACAAAATGATCTCCAAGCCGGCCTCGAATCGGAGAGGAAAAAACTTGCGGAGGCCGCTCTTCGAATTGAAGAGCTTGAGGCAGAGCTAGAAGCTCAGAAGAAAAAGGCTTCCGGTAATCTTCATATTTATCGAAAGCTTCCTCTTTTTCTTTCATGTTGCTCTTGCTTACCCTTTGTATTTTATGCAGAAAATCCAGGTCCTTCATCGGAGGTCGCCAGAAGTTCCGACTTTTGGCTTAAGAAAGTGTCTGGCCTCAAAGCTTCGTTAATCACTTCGGAGTCGGAGAGAGAACGATACCGGAGTCTTACCTTGTCCTACGAGAGCCAGGTTGCGAAGTTAAAGGGGGCTCTTAAAGAGACGCAGTTGGAACTTCAAACGAAGGACCGCACTGTCTCAGGTCTTAAAGAGACACTTTCTTCCCAATGTCGCAAGCTTGCTGGAGAGGGCCAACGTATTGTATCGGAGTTCTTCTCCGAGAAGCAACAATCCGTGGACGAAGCCCTTTACGAAAGTTTAGAGTTTGAGGCTCTTGCTCGCTCCACCGGATATTACGAAGAGTTGGCGAGGTTCTCACGACCCGCAGGGAACACGTGCTTTGCCCCGTCTTTTATGGCGTCAGCCGTTGCTCGGGGCCAAAGTAACGTCGGCCTTACTCCGGTAGGTGAGCAAAAGGAAGACTCCGGAGGAAGCACCTCAACCCTTCAGAAGCGGTCACAAGAATCTGAGAAGCTTGCGGAAGATCCTGCAGGGCCTGCATTATAAACTTTTTCTTTTGCTCACGGTTTTTGTTATAGTCATCACATATTTTACTCCGGAGTACCTTGTGTTGTAAATAACATCTTCCTTTTTTATAATAGACCAACCAGACCTTTCGGGTATGACCGGAGCGACCGGTCTCCCGAAAGTCGGAGACTTTTACTAATGCAGAATCTTTAAGCTGCCTTTTATTTTTTGTGAAGATTTCTTTTCGGTAACCTTTTAGTTACGCTTTTACACTTTCACACTCTACCACTGTACACATGGTGAGATCGTCGGTTTAACACTCTACCGACTTCGAGTCGGTGAGATCGTCGGTTTAACACTCTACTGGCAGTAAGACAGCGAGATCGTCGGATGAAATACACTACCATCGTTGATGGTAGATCGTCGGATACAAAACACTCTACCATTGCTTATGGTGAGATCGTCGGATACATTCTTTGTCTTCTTTTCTTTCTCAAGACTCTCTGGTCTTGGTTTTAAGTAAATCAGATATTGTTTTTACGATGTTTTTTGTTTTTGTCTGAAAACTTTATACATTATTATCGGAGGGTAAAACGTTTTGAAAACAAGATAACTGAGACCATTAAGCAAAATGCTTTATTGCCACTGCTTGCAAGATCGTCGGACATCCGTATGAGATTATTCCTGTGCTTTTCACCAAACAATTCATTAACCTGCAGCTGAAAAAAGATATTAAACATAGAATTTTTTGAGGCATTCAGCGTGCCAGGAGTGTGGCAAATCGCCTCCGTCCATATTTCGGAGCCTATAAGATGCTCGGTCAGTCTTAGCTTGAACGATGTATGGGCCTTCCCACTGAGGTTGTAATTTTGCTGGTTGTTTTACTTCCCGAAGTACCAAATCACCTGCGGAAAAAGACCGTTCCCTTACCTTCTTATTGAAATGACGTTCGATTCTCAACTTGTCATTTTGATTTTTTAAGTCAGCGATCATTCGTTTTTCATCCAAGACGTCCAACTCATCTCGGATGCCTTCATCGTTCTCTTCTTCTTCGTACCCTTCAATCCTTTTTGACGGTATCATGATTCTCTACGGGTACCACCGCTTCCAGACCGTACGTCAATCTGTAAGGGGTTTCTTTTCTCCGCCACCTTCCTCTTTTTCCTTCCAACTTTCTTTCAGAGCTTTTTCAATTTGTCCATTTGTATTTTCTACCTGGCCATTCGCTTGTGGATGAGCTACAGAGGCGAATCTCAGGTCAATCTTCCATTCTTCGCAAAAATCCCTAAAGCTCTTGCAATTGAACTGCGCACCGTTGTCCGTTATGATTACCCTCGGTATACCAAACCGACATACGACGTTCTTCCAAACAAACTCCTCTGTCTTTCGCGCAGTTATATTTACTACCGGAAGAGCCTCCACCCACTTGGTGAAGTAGTCCACCGCCACATACAAGTATCTATACCTTCCGGGAGAAGCCTCTGGAAATGGTCCGACGATATCTAATCCCCATTTCGCAAAAGGGATCGGAGAAGTGATAGATTTCATCTCCGCAGGCGGGTTTCCAACCCTTGGACCATGTAACTGGCACTGCACACTTTTTTGACATAGTCTCCGCACATCTTCTGGATTGTCGGCCAAAAGTAGCCCATCCTTAATATTTTATGCATTATCGCCCTTCCTCCTTGGTGGTTGCCGCACACCCCATCGTGGACTTCGCTGACAAGCTCTAGTCCTTGATTTTCTGTCAAACACTTCAGCGATGGTCTGCCAAAAGATCGCTTGTACAGCTGGCCATTTTCGAAAAAGAACGACATTGCCCTTCTTTTTATTGTTTTGGCCTCTTTTTCTTCCTCTGGTAGTGTCCCTTGCTGGATATACCGGACAATGGGAGTCATCCATGATTCGCTTAAATCGGTTATTTCAACTGCCATTGTCTCCGTCTCTCCTATACTCGGGAGTTTCTTTAGCTGTAGCTGTACTTCCTCCGGTATTCCTTCCGCTATACTTGCCAATTTAGCCAGTACATCGGCCTCCGAGTTTTGGTCTCTGGATATATGTCGGAGATTGCATTTTAAAACATTGCCCTTAGATCCTGTACTTTTACTAAGTAAAGTTTCAATTTTTCCTCCTTCGTTTCGAAGATGTTCTCACTTTGCCTTGCCACAAGCAAGGAATCAGATTGTATTTCCAGCTCCGTCACCCCCAGAGCACAGGCTACTTCCAGTCCTTGTACTAATGCCTCGTATTCTGCTTCATTGTTTGTTACTTCGAATTCCAACCTTACCGCATGATTCATTTTCCTTCCATCGGGAGTCTGGATCACAATCCCAACCCCCGCACCGGTTTTACACCTAGCTCCATCCACCCACATCTTATACGGGACTTCCCGCTCTTCTTGACAGAAGAAACTTGCCTCGGTGATAAAGTCAACCAGGGCTTGGGCTCTTATTGCTGTCCGAGGAACATAATGGATTTCAAATTGAGTAAGCTCTACCGTCCAAGTAATCATCCTTCCGGAGGCGTTCGGGTTATTGGTGATTTGTTTTAAGGGCCAATTAGTTCGGACGGTGATTCGGTGCGACTGGAAGTATGGTTTCAGTTTTCTGGATGCGATTACAAGAGCAAACAAAACTTTCTCGATATTGGAATATCTTGTCTCCGCAGCGGTTAAGATCTTTCCGGTAAAATAGACTGGGATTTCCTTCTTTTCCTCCTCCATGACTAAGACCGCTGCTACCGCCCATTCCGAGACCGATAGATATAAGAATAGATCCTGGCCTGGTGTCGGAACGCCAAGCTTTGGAAGCTCTTGAAGCATTTTCTTGATTTGTTCGAAGGCATCTATACACTCCGCATCCCACTGGAATTTTTTATTTTTCCGGAGGATATAAAAAATGGAATAGATTTTTCCTGGAGCTTGGAGCAAAATCTACTTAAAGCAGTGAGCCTTCCATTCAGGGCTTGTACGTCCTTAATGTTTCTTGGCTGCGGAAGGTTGAGGACTGCTTGGGTTTTTTCCGGATCAACCTCAATTCCTCTCTGTCCGACTATAAACCCCAAAAACTTCCCTCGGGTGACCCCGAAGACGCATTTTTCAGGATTTAACTTGATCTTGTATTTATCCAGGGTATTAAGGTTTCCTCAAGGTCTTCCATGTGCTGGGCTATAGAATCACTTCTCACTACTATATCATCCACATATGCCTCCACATTTCGAGACAACTGCTCCCGAAATACCTCGTCAATCATTCGCTGAAAGGTTGCTCCTGCATTTTTTAATCCAAACGGCATGACCTTGTAGCAAAAAATACCGGTTGAGGTGACAAAAGATGTTTTCTCTTGGTCATTTTTGTTCATCATTATTTGGTTATACCCAGAGAACGCATCTAAAAAGCTCATCACGCTACTCTGTGCTGTTGCCGCTACAAGCTTATCTATGGAAGGCAAAGGGTAGAAATCTTTCGGACAAGCTTTATTCAAATCTGTGAAATCCACACACATCCTCCATTTTCCATTTGCCTTTTTAACCAAAACTACATTTGATAGCCATTTTGGATAAAAAACTTTTCTAATAAAGCCGGCTTCCAGCAATCTTTCGACCTCCGCCCGGGCAGCCTCGTCCCTTTCTCTTCCTACAATCCTCTTCCTTTGTCGGATGGCGGGAACCTTTGGATCGACGTTCAAGTTATGCTGGATAACGCTGGCGTCCACTCCGGGCATGTCCTTTGGGCTCCAAGCGAATGTCTTTCTTCTTTTTTCCAAAAATCTCATTAAGCGAATCTGCTCATCATGGTGAAAAGCATTTCCAATTTTGAAAAATTTAGAAGGATCGGTGTTCAGGGGTACCTCTTTTGGTTGTTCCGCCGGTACCACTACCTTCTCGGAGGTTTCTCCAGGCATCCGTGCTCTGGCTTCTCCTTCTCCGTACTCTCGACTGGAGCCGACCTCTTTGACTACGTCCTCTTCCGGAAAGTCCTCGGTGATCCGTACTTCGCACACCCTTGCTGTTTTCTGGCTTCCGGGGATGGATACCAGCCTTCCGCCCCTTGTCAAGTATTTGAGCTTGAGGTAATAGGTGCTACAGACAGCTCCGAAAGCATTGATCCCGGGTCGCCCCAAGTAGACGTTGTACCCGGACAGATCTCGCATGATATATAAGGTTATTTTTTCTGTTCTCCGATCATCCTTTTGGCCTAACGTCATTGTGACATCGATACTTCCGCTGGCCTGAGCCGTGATTCCTCCAATGAACCCTCCGAAAGTAGCAGTAAATGGCTTGACCTTTTCATCCGGGATTTCCAGTTTCCGGAACGCCGCTAAGGAGATCACATTTGCTCCCGCTCCGCTGTCGACAAGGATGTTTCCTACCATCCTATCATTGATTTGAGCTCGAATGACGAGGGGGTCATTGTGGGGGTAGTAGACTCCCACCTCGTCTTCCTCCGTGAAGTAGATAGGTGGTAAGGGTTCCCTTTTTTGGACTTTCTTCTCCGGTAGCTTCTCATGGACTTCGTGTACGTGCCTTTTCTTTTCTTTTGCCGTGAATGGCCCCTTCTCTGAGAACAAACCAGTTATGACCCCAAAATCGAAAGATTTGCTATGGTCTAGCTCGGGGTGCTCCTCATTCCTCATGCCACCCCGTTATGCCCGTAACGAGATCGGTTTTGGTAGTCGTTGTTATTCTTTTGCTGTTTGGAAGCTTCCTGTCTCTGCTTTTCTTGTTTCCTCTTTTGCTCATCGATTTTGTTCAGTTCTCTTGATAATGTTACACAATTGGTCGTTCTGTGGTTGAAGTGTCCGTGGTATTCACAATACGCCAATGTGTTTTCTCCTGAGGCAGGCTTCTTCGGGGGCGGAAGATAGCCTTCCCTTACTGCGCGCTGCGTACCTTCCTGGAGCGATAGTAATAACTTTTGCTCCATATGTCGTCTTGCCTCCAGTATGGGAAGGCGTGACTGGATCCTTCCCATACGGCCTGTACCTTGCTCCCCAAGGCTTCGAAGCAGATGTTTCCCCATAACTCGCGCCAACAGACAACGCTCCTCCTTGTTTCTTCTCGTTAGGCGGCCTGAAACTATTGGCCAATTCTTTCGCCTTATTTTCCGCAATCTCCGATTTCAAGAAATCGTGCAGCATTTCTGCTAACTCTCCGTGAGTTTGCGGTGCTTTGGTAGCAATTTTCCCTGCCAACCTTGGATTTGCCAATCCATTCCCGAAAGCTTTCACCAGTATCTTCTCATCCACATCGTCTATTTCAGCCACTTGCTTATGGAAGCGCTCACTGTATTCTTTCACCGTCTCTCCCCTTCTCTGCCTGATGTCCATCAGTTCGATCGTATCTTTCTGGATCTTTTTACTTGCTGCAAAGTAAAGTTGAAATTCCTCTGTAAGTTGCTTGAAGCTTGAGATGGATTGAGGTTTCCGAGAGGAGATCCAATTTAGAGCTCTTTTAGTAAGTGTTCCCGGAAACAAATTGCAGAGTGCCTGGGAACTGATCCCTTGAGTGTTCATCGCGAAGATGAACTTCTTGATATGTTGAGCGGGGTCTCCGGTTCCGTCGTACTTCTCTATTGCCGGAGCGACAAAGAACGGTGGAAGCTTCGCCTTCCGAATATTTTCGGTGAAGGGATACAGTGACATGTCGACGAGGTCTTCCTCTGCATCTTTCGGTGGTGACTTCTCTTTCCGGCTTTCTTCACTCTTTGATCCGTTCTTTGCTTTCAGATTCTCGATCACGCTCGCCATCTCGTCGATCTTCTTCTGGTGCTCCAGATCTCTATCTGTCAGTTCCTGTTGGAATCGTTCATTGTTTCAGCGATCTTCTCATTAACCTCTTGCGCAAAACTCCTCATAAGATCGGTGAGGTCTTCCTTTGAGAACGAGCTTTCCCCGGTTGCAGCCATCTTCCCCTTCCCTTTGCTTGATCGTGGTGCCATGGTCGAACGAAAGACCTCTTGTGGATTGGATCGTGGTTGTCTTTCGACGTTCGTTTCCCACAGACGGCGCCAAATGAGATGGTATGGAACTCGCACTCAAACTGAGATTGCAAAGAGAGCTCCAAGTGTTGTATTGATAAAAGCGTATCCAATTACATAGCTTATGGTTCTTATTTATAGGCTCCCCTATAGTGTAACCGTTTCGTGGGCCTACATCATTCTAGAATATTCTCAAACATACAAGGCTTTCGTACAACTTTACCCTGAATAATTACTCCCAGTCTCTCGGAGAGGGTCTTGCTCTGCTTCGGAGGCGAGTGACTCTCAGTCTCTCCGTGGTATGGCTCTCTGGTCGCAAGGGTCCGTTCGTTGGAGTCGAGGGGATTTGGTCGGAGAGAGTCCCATCTGTTGTCTCCGCAGGCAGCATGTACTCTCCGCTAGCCATTTGGTTACTACGTGTGGTGGAACCCCACTTCCGGTGTACTCCCCAGATTATGCAGAATATGTAGTGTAGCTCCCCCCACTTGAGTTCGGCTGTATAGATGTGCAAGATGTTCCTGGAATAAATATTCTAAACAGCCAGAAGAACTCAAGTTAATTCTCCTCGTTCTCTCTCCTTTCTTTTTTATTTCACTCTTTTTTTTAATAAAATTAAATACAAAATTTAAGCACAATACAGATTAAAAGATAGATAGTAGGGTGCCTCCTACCAAGCTGCCCTTCTTTATGGTCTTTGGCTAGACCGTACCTGAGTTTTTTAAGTTGTGACTGGATCTTTGAGAAGAAGCGCAGAAGCCTCTTCGTTGTCTAACGTGGTTCCCAGAAATAATTTTATTCGAGCGCTATTTACTTTAAACGATCCTCCTTTCTTATTGTCCAATTCCACAGCTCCATAAGGAGAGGTAGATATTATTGTAAATGGTCCCGACCAGAAAGATTTTAACTTACTTGGGAAGAACTTAAGTCTGGAGTTATAAAGAAGGACCTGATCTCCTGCTTTGAATTCTCGCTTGGCAATCATCTTATCGTGCCAACGCTTGGTCTTCTCCTTATAAATCACTGCATTTTCATATGAGTCATTCCGAAGTTCCTCTAGCTCAGTCAACTGGAACTTCCTCTTTTCACCGGCTTGTTGTAGATCAAAGTTCAACACCTTTAGAGCCCAATAAGATTTGTGCTCTAATTCCACAGGCAAGTGGCATGCCTTCCCAAAAACTAGTTTGTAGGGAGACACGCCGATAGGTGTTTTGAAGGCGGTACGGTATGCCCAGAGCGCATCATCTAATTTAAGCGACCAATCTTTTCGAGAAGAGCTCACCGTCTTCTGCAGAATCCATTTTAGCTCTCTATTTGTTATCTCTGCCTGACCATTCGTTTGAGGATGGTATGGTAGAGCAACCTTATGTCGGACTCCATATTTCTTCAGGAGAGCATCAAACTGGCGATTGCAGAAGTGAGATCCACCATCGCTGATTATTGCTCTAGGAACACCGAATCGAGTGAAAATTTTTTCTTTATAAACTTCATCACAACTTTACCATCATTAGTAGAGCAAGCAAGGGCTTCCGCCCATTTAGAGACATAATCGACTGCTACTAAGATGTATAAATTTCCACAAGAATTTGGGAAGGGTCCCATAAAATCAATTCCCCAAACATCAAATAATTCAACCTCCAGCATATTATTCAAGGGTAGTTCATTGCGGCGAGAAATGTTACCTTGCCTTTGACACCGATCACAAGTAGACACAAAAGCATGACAATCTTTGTGAAGGGTGTTCCAATAGAAATCGGATTCAAGTACCTTAGCAGTTGTACGGGTTGCACCGTGATGTCCGCCGGTTTCTCTAGAATGGCAGTGGAGAAGGATATTTCTGATCTCCGTCTCTGGGACACATCTCCTTATAATACCATCTGCACAGATTTTGAAAAGAAAAGGATCATCCCATAAATAATGTTTGACAATCGAAAAGAGCCTTTTTCACTGCTGATACGTCATATCAGCTGGGATGATCTTTGTAGCCAGATAATTGGCAATATCGGCAAACCAAGGGTCTCGTGCCGTTTGGATTGTGAATACTGCCTCGTCCGGGAAAACTCATTGATGGGCCTTTCGTCTTGTGGTCCCTCATCCTTGACAAGTGGTCAGCCACGACATTCTGGATACCTCTCTTATCTCTTATCTCTATGTCGAATTCTTGTAAGAGAAGTATCCATCTTATCAACCTGGGTTTTGCATGAAAGCCCCAGTTTCTTGGCAGAATATTTGTCGTCCCAAGTGTAATGGTGGGCTGGGTATCAAGGAAATTATTTCCTGGAATAAAGCAGCAATATTGACATTCTTGATTAATTTGAATGGATCTGAACATTCTGCTCTGGTTCGGTGGTGTAAGGTTAACTTACTCCGTTCTGCTGATATTTGGAGTGTCAAACTTAGGGGTAGTCACGCTTTCTGGTGGAAGACTTGTTTGAAGCTCAGAGATGAGATTATCAATAATAACCTCAGACCTGCTCTGGAGAACTGTTTTCAAAATCAGGGAGTTGTTAAAGTTTGAAGTGTTTATGAATTAATTCGGCCTTGCGTTTCTGATGATGGCTGGGATTTGGTGCTGTGGACAAATTATTGCTCTCCTCATGCTTCGTTTATTTGGTGGTTATCTTGTCATAACCGCTTAGCAAGTAAGGATAGAGTTAATAAATGGTCTGCTGGTATTAGTACAGAGTGTGTGTTTTGTGGGCAGTTGGAAACTCGTGACCATTTGTTCTTTTTGTGCGATTTTAGTAGATTGATATTTACTGAAATTCTGCACCTTTGGTTAGTTTGTAAGCTCCCTGTTAATTTTTCTGATTGTATGGCATGCCTGTGGGAGGCTAGGAAAAATTCATCTTTGGTGTTTAAGCTTCGGTGTGCGGCTGTGGGGATGGTTGTGTATCACATTTGGAGAGCTCGGAATGATGCTGTGTTTTCGAATGTGCCTCCTGATTGGAGGAGGTGTGTGGTGTTGATTAAGCAGGAGTTAAAAATTAGATGGGGTAGATTCCATGTTAAGCCTAGCAGAAGGAATTTCAGGATTTGTATGCGATTTGGTCTGCTTGACCTTCTGAGTCATTAGTTTGCTATTGTTCCCTGCAGTTTGTTGCAGGTTTAGTCTTTTGTTGCTCTTTAGGTTGTATGTTTTGGTTTTGTTAATATAGCTTACCTTTCACTTCAAAAAAAAATATGGACGGAATTTATCCAAAGCAAAGACGACTGCCAACAATTCTTTTCGGTAGTGGCGTAATTTTTCTGAGCGTCGTTTAAAGTACGACTTGCATAATAAATGATTCTCAGGATTTTATCCATTTTTTGGCACAAAACCGCACCCACCGCATAATCACTGGCATCACACATGATTTCAAAAGGTTGGGACCAGTCGGGTGATACCACAATAGGAGCAGAGACAAGTTTTTCTTTTAACAAATTAAAAGCTACTAAACATTCATCAGAAAAATAAAATTTAGCATCTTTAGTCAGTAGAGTACAGAGAGGTTTTGAATCTTGGAAAAGTTTTTAATGAATCTTCTGTAAAAACCAGCATGTCCAAGAAAACTTCGGATTCCTCTTACAGTAGTAGGAGGTGGGAGTTTTTCTATTACCTCAATTTTAGCGCGGTCCACCTCAATACCTTTTGAAGACATGTTATGTCCTAGCACGATCCCTTCACGAACCATGAAGTGACATTTCTCCCAGTTCAGGACTAGATTTGTGTCTTCACACCTGGCCAAAATAAGATCGAGATTCTCCAGGCAAGTATCAAATGTTGAACCAAAGACAGAGAAGTCATCCATAAAGACTTCTATACATTTTTCAATGTAGTCAGAGAAAATAGCCATCATACACCGTTGAAAAGTAGCTGGTGCATTACATAATCCGAACGACATTCTTTTATAAGCATATGTTCCATAAGGACAGGTAAAAGTAGTTTTATCCTGATCTTCTGGAGCAATTGGGATCTGAAAGTATCCTGAATAGCCATCTAGAAAACAATAGTAATCTTGACCTGCTAACCTTTCCAGCATTTGGTCAATAAAGGGCAAGGGAAAATGATCCTTACGTGTGGCAGTATTCAATTTCCTGTAGTCTATACAAACTCTCCAACCGGTAGCAGTGCGTTGAGGAATCAACTCACTTTTCTCATTAGGAACTACAGTTATTCCACCTTTTTTGGTACCACCTGCACTGGGCTTACCCACTTGCTGTCTGAAATTGGATAGATAATGCCAGCGTCAAGTAGTTTTATTATCTCTTTCTTGACCACCTCTTTTAGAACGGGGTTGAGACGCCTCTGTGGTTGTGCCAATGCCCTGAAATCATCTTCCATATAAATTCGATGAGAGCACAGAGATGGGCTTATTCCTTTGATATCCGCTATCGACCAACCGATAGCGGTCGTATGTTTGCGTAGCACCCCTAAAAGTTGCTTCTCCTGCACATATGATAATTAGATGAGATAATAACTGGTAAATCAGATGGTTTTTTTAGAAAAGCGTATTTTAAATGAGGGGGAAGAGGTTTCATTTCGACTGTAGGTGCTTTTTCGATGGATGGCTTTGGTGTAACACCCCAACCGCTAATCCTATGCTTACCGTCTAATCGTCCTATTAATCCTACGAGTTCGCAGCGGAATTATTACATACTTACTACGGCGGGTGAATCAATGCCGCTAACCGCCCATACGGCTAGCTAGGCTACTAATACTTATAGTCACGGTCTGATGAACATAACGTACCGAGCTACTAAATTACTTACCAAAATAACATATGCCAATTACTTACATCCTGGATCACCGAGTATTTAAAGTATATTCAATTACAACCTTTCAAGCTTACCAAAAGAATGAGTTTCTAAAGCTACTCATCTATACCCCCATCCAATACTTCCATTATCCAAAAAGGTGTACCCCATGGTACACCGGCTATTCAAAAACTACAGCCATGTACTACTTAGTACACCCATCGTAAGTTCATTGTTTACAAGCCAAAAGAAGATAAAAGAAATGAAACTCAATCTTCACATCTTCATCCCTCGCGGGTACCTGCGTGTAGTAAAAATGGTGCCCAAGGGGCTCAGCAAACGCTGCATATGGACTCCGCATATACCGCGTGCTAGCTAGGGCACGCCGACTATTTGACGTCCACTAAACATGCAGTTCATTATTTCATACATACATGCTTTCCATACATCATACATGCTATACAATTCATTACACAATTCAAGGCAACAATATCATAGCATACATCTCACTTACCTTCACAAGGTTAGCCAAATTATGCATCCGGGTTAATCGGAATGCTTTACTCTTTTACTCGTTACTTACTTCTTCTTACTTACAATTACTTACTTTCAATTACTTTACTTACTCATTCTTACTTACTTACTTATACTCAAGTTAAGTCGTCGGGACCTCCGGCCTGGGGACTACACCGTCCCACATCCGGGATTTACTTGACTCACCAATCCGGGATGCTACCCACTTAAGGGATTTGGGCCGCGGACCAGTTTAAGAGTCAGGAATTGGAGCCAACCTCTCGTGACTCCGCATCCTCACGCGTGGCCGAAACTATATCGGACTTCTACTCATTCCAATTTAATTACCAATTTAAGTTAGAATGGTTAGCTTGTTAGGAATAAGTTAGAAGTCCAAAGTCAACACATTCGGTCACAGTACATTACAACATTCATACAAGCATCCATAATCATCCATACATTTCATGAATTATGAAAACTAAATTTAAGAGAATATTCACAACATACAACACTACATAATCACAAGTATGCATATTAACTCCGATTCGTGCATTTATCTTATTTGGTGATCAATTAGCACACAACACACAAATCAGAGTAACCAAGATAGCATACGGGGCATAAGGAATCCATACCGTTCACCGTCGTACTTGTATCCGACGTTCCTTCGGTGTTCACAATCCAAGTCCTAGCATATACATACAATTGGGTGGTTATTACCCTTACTTAACCTTACTAACTACTTCACTAAAATGTCCTGATTTATACTTACTAATTCATTGTTGTTCAAATACATGTACTTATGTTACTTTCTTAAAATTATTTTCTAAACTTGTTTATGGCCTTAATGACCTTTAAACATCATTAATTATGTCTTAATCATCTTATAATACCATTACCCATCATTACCCATCATTACTTAAGCTTTAAAACACATTCTGTACAATTTCTGTGTTGGTCCGGGTTAGTGTCCGGGTTTACAAACCCGGACCAACCCACTGGGACAACTCTCGGGTTAGAAATATGCATGGTCCGGGTTTACACCCTAGTTTAAAACCCGGACCAGTTGTTTCGGAAAAGTTACGGGTATGAAATTGACATGGTCCGGGTTTACACTCTGGTTTCAAACCCGGACCAGTTGTTTTGGAAAACCTACGGGTATGTTTTTGACACCGTCCGGGTTTGTGGCCTACTTTCAAACCCGGACAATCTGTTTTGGTAAACTTACGGGGATGATTTTGGGGTGGTTCGGGTTAGCAGCTGGGTTGTAAACCCGGACCATCCCAGTGGTAAAACCTTCTGTCGTATTTTCCTGCTAGTCCGGTTTTGCATCCTGGTTTGCAACCCGGACTAGTTGCAGTATTTTTATTTATGTAAGTTTTTGAGTTTGTTTAAATTCTAAACTTCTACCAATCTCTTCCCTAATATTTCTACATATAATCTAGCATGTTTTAACTTTGTTTAAGCATTTAAAACTAGCCTAAACCAACACTATACAAATCTGTTACATTAATACTCTCACAGTAATTTTTCCTCCTCTGTTGCATTTCTACTTCTTCTAATAATGCTACAGATTTTCCTATTCTTCTTCCCACTAACTTAATGACTCTTACCCTAGTCTAACCTAGTTTGACAACTCTCAATACACCATTTACAACTACACTCAACTACACTCTTCCTCCCTGTTACAAGATCTGTTACAGCACATAATATTCACCTAGTTCTAATTTTCTTAAGTGTTCCAATTCTAGATAAATTTTGACATAGCCTCCCTATAATTTTACACTCTCACCACACATTCTAGTTCACATTCCACACTTATTCCACCTGTTACAATAGACATCAATATACCCATCTCTCATACACAAATACTACACTAGAACGACATCAAAATTCCTGCACTCAACAATCCAATCCCAACTATGTTTTTACAAGTTTTAAAATGTCTTTTAAGGTTCCAAATACTTATATTCTCTTATACATTACTCTACTAACACACTACCATTTTACAATACATATTTTCATTACTAAAAAAAATCTGTTACATATACAAATATATACCAAGCTACACAATGAGTATTCTTACCTTGTTTTCCTTCTAGATTTTCTTTCTCTTCTTGTTTCTTCCTCCTTCCTTCTCTCTACCGGTTTTAGTAACTCAATTCCTCTAACACTACAACCATTCACATACACCATTCAATACTAAGAACTACCCTAACCATTAATCAAGCTTTAATCTAGGTTTTAGGGTTTAGAAAATTTATTACCTTCCAAGAGCACAAGGGCTGTTTGGGATAGCTCAAGAACAAGACTTCTCACACCACCAAAATGCCAAAATTGGCTGGGTATAAAAGAGCAAGCAAGAGTTAAGCTTCAAATTTCGTTTTGCCCTTAAAGGCTAGAAAAAGATGGAGTTTTCGAAATATTTTTACCTTAGAAGAACAAGGAGAAGGAGGGCCTTCTAATGGTGGTGTTGAAACTCCAAATGGGGTATACCCATAAAATCGAAAGTGCTCATTTTTGGATTTTGGAAAGATGAAAATGTAGCTCTTGAGGAGAGGATTACAATGGTATAATTTTTGTAATTTTTGGAAGAGTATTGAGGGAGTTACAAAGGAGAGAAGGTGAGTTTTGTGTTGTTTTTCTTAAGCCTCCATGGAAATCGTGAGGTTGAAGAAAGGAAGAAAAGAGAGGGTGTTGGTGAGGGGTTCTTACGTGAGAGAGGATGAGAGAATTGGAGGAGAGAGAGTAAAAAGGTGAGAGGGGGTTACTTTATGTTTTTTGTTGTTTTGTGAGTAAAAGGAGAGTAATAAGAGTGTGAGGGGGGAAAATAAATCGGACACCCCACAGAACCCACTTGTGGGTTTTGAAATTTATTTGCAATATTGGACACATAGGTTTGTGTTAATTATATTTCTACCCCACAACTTCCCGTTTTTGACAGTTTTTTACTAATTTCTCGTTTTCTTGATTCTTATTGGTTCAAAAGCCTCACTAATATTTATTAATGACTATTTAGTTGACCAAAATTGTTACGAGTCTATTTGACCCGCTTAAAGACACGTTTTCCCGGTTACCTTGAAAAACGTGCTTTAAGGTTCGGTAATGTTTTTAAACCGTTTTAAAGGTCCGTTTTCTTCGGGATTTGTTCCCTTATGATTATTTACACTTAATTAAGCTTCTAAATTACTTATTAGCCTAATTAATCACTATTTTTAATTACGGGGTATTTCATTTGGTCTGTCTGCGTTTCTTTCTACTGGCTCGAATCTTTGTTGGTAGGAACGGAAATATGGCTTATGCTTGTTTAACTCTTCAGCCATGAGAGCAATAACAGGATTTTCGTCATCAGCTTCGCAAGATGCCATAAGACATCTTTCCAAAATCGTTTCTTCATCTTTGCTGAGGAACGTCTCCTGTACTAAAGAGTCAACAGTGTCAATCGAAAAACAGATTTGTGTATCAGAAGGATGCTTCATGTTCCGGGTCATGTCAAAAACTACCTGTTCATCATGAAGTCTTAAAATTATTTTACCTCCTTCAACATCAATTAAAGTTCTTACAGTTCTCATAAAAGGTCTACCTAGGATTAGTGGAACATCTTTATCTTCCTCAATGTCAATAACAATGAAATCAGCAGGGAAAATAAATTTGCCAACAGAAACCACTAAATCTTCAACTTTTCCTTTAGGGTGGATTATGGAACGATCAGCTAGTTGTAGCTGCACAGGAGTAGGAGAGCATTGACCTATACCTAATTTCTTAAAGATAGATAAATGCATTAAGTTAATACTTGCTCCTAAATCGCATAACCCGTTACCACAATTTATGTCTTCAATTGCGCAAGGAATGATAGGGAGACCTGGATCTCCCAACTTCGGTGGTAGCTTCTTTAAGAGTACTGCAGACACTCTTTCGGTCAATTTTACCGTGTCATTTCCTGTAAAGATCGCCTGTTAGACAAGATATCTTTCATAAATTTTGCATAAATAGGCATTTGCGTTAAGGCATCAGAAAAGGAATATTATAGTTAATTTCTTAAAATGTTAAGAAATTTTCCAAATTGGTCATCCAAATTCTTTTTCTTTAATCTATCAGGAAATGGGATTGGAATATCATATGAAACCTATGACGGTTTAATAGTAAGGGATGCAGGAGACTCCTTCTCCTTGGGAATTGTTACTTTTCTTTGTCAGATTTTTGTTCATCAGATTTCTTCTCATCTTCAGGGGCATTAGATATCAGCTCTTTTCCGCTTCTCAGGGTTATTGATTTTGCATGCTCCCTGGGATTTGGATCAGTCTGGCTCGGGAGTGACCCTGTTGGTCTTTGAGCCAGCTGTTGGGAAATCTGACCTATCTGTCTCTCTAAATTTGTGGTTATAGTAGCCTGATCAGCAACTTTGGCTTCTATCTCAGAAAATTTTGAGTTTATCTCCTGACCTTGTTTTAGAAGCTGATTCATCATGCCTTTCAGTTCGCCCATATCTCCCTGTGAGTTGGTTGGCTGCTCCTGTTGTCGGTTATACTACGGTTGTCGGTTTTGGTTGAATCCTTGGTTGTTCGACTGTGGATCATAATTCCTCCATGGTTGTTGATTGCTCCTCCAATTGTTTTGGTTGTAGGAGTTCGGATAAGGATTCGTTGGTCTGTTGTTATCAAATTTACCTCTTCAAGGGTCCTGTTGCAACCTGAAACATCGCAGTCTGAGGTTTCATGAGCTCCTCCACAGTTTTCGCAACAGGGAGTCAGATACGGGGAAGTGGCCACTGCCTTTACAGCTTTTTGTTGTGGTTGACTAAGAGTTAGTTTCTCCACAACTTTTGTGAGTGCAGCTAGTTGAGCAGATACATGATCCTGAGGGGGAATACTGTAGATACCGGTTTCTTTCTTGGCTTCACCTCTTCCCTTGTTTTTACACCATTGTCTGGTACTGGCGGTCATCTGGTCCAGTAAGAGTTCAACTGCTTCTTCTCCGGTCATTTTCATAAAATTTCCTCCAGACGAGGAACTTAGCAACAATTTGTTAGAATCATTTAAACCTCTAAAGAATGATAACACAAGTTCCTGGCTACTCATACCGTGATGTGGGCATAATATCTGTAATTCTTTGAATCTATCCCACGAATCATAAAGAGACTCGCCTGGTTCTTGATAGAAGTTAGTGATCTCAGCAATTCTCTCTTGTTTTGGACGGGGGATAGTATTTCGCTAGAAATTTGTTTGCTAATTCGGCCCAACTGTGGATGCTGCTGGGTTGTAAACTTCTCAGCCACCTGGAGGCGCCATCTTTTAAAGAATAGGGGAACAATTGCAGACGGATGCGCTCGTTTAGATTTCCTGCTTTATTAAAAGTGTTACAGAAATCAAGAAATGCAGATATATGGTGTGGAGCATCATCTGAATCTAGCCCGCTGTATTGGCCCTGGTGGTAAAGTGTGGTGATAAAACTTGTTTTGAATTGCCAGGCATCCAGTTCAGCCTGTGAAACTTGAGGAAGGACAATAGCAGAAGGCCTCCTTCAACTGATGGTTGCTGGTACTCGCAGAGAGTTTGACGAGTTGTCATCTCAATACGTTGTTGTCGTCTTTCTCTATGGAGAAATCTTTCAATCTCAGGTTCAAGATCGTTTTGAGGACTACCTGCAGATCGAGTTAGACGCATATATAGAAGTAACTTGCAGTTTGAAAAAAATGGAAAACAGCTACAGAAAATAACAGCGATAATTGACAAGTAAAGATAAACTACAGAAAATTAAATAATAAACTAGAAAGAAGCAATTAACAAAACAAAGAACTATATATTTTTTTGAGAGTAAATAAAGTGAAATTAAATGAACAAAAAGGAACAAAAATAAATGCAGTTTAACTAAAAAAAACTAAAATAAAATAAAGACATAATTAAATTGCTGGAATTTAATTAACTGAAAATTAAATGACAAGGGAATTAAATGACAGAGGAATTAAATGACAGTAATATAAAGAACTGAATTTAAATGACGAAATTAACTGACTGAAAATTAAATGTTAAAAATTAGTTTACAGGAAATTTAAATGTTAGTTTACTGAAATTAAATGACAGAAATTTAAATGACAGAATTTAAATGTTAGTAGTTAGATGACAGAAATTAAATGTTAGATTACTGGAATTTAAATGTAGATTACAGAAATTTAAAAGTTAGAAGTTAGATAGCTGGTAAATAAATGACAAGAAATTTAAATGACTGTAATTAAGTACGATATTCAAATTGTTAGAAAGATTTAAATAACAAAAATAGAAATAGAAAACAAAGAGTAGCAAAAGCTAAACAGAAAACTCAATGAAATTAAAAACTATCAATTAACCGTGCCGGAGGTCCCCGGCAACGGCGCCAAAAACTTGTTGGAGAAATATGTGACTATTCTACCACTTAGGCAGTGTACCTATCGTTTGCGGAATAGTGGAATTGTGGGGTGTCGAACTCTTGGGGACCTTGCTGTGGTTTAACTGATAGTGTAAATTAACTGAGAATTCTAATTAGACTGTTGAATAGAAACTTATCACTTTTTAGGGAGATTGTGGTTTAACACTTAATGTAAACAAAACAGTAAAAAGAACAGTTAGTCAAAACAGAATAATAATAGCAGTTATAAAACTCTTTTGTTTTTAAGAAGCACCCCGGGTTGTTCTGCTCACCTATTTTATCCAATTATATTACTATAAACTTCTACCATTTTAGCAATAAACTCAGGTATTTTTATTAGTTCGTTGACCGGTCCTTGTACAATAAACCCTGATTAATTTAAATAACAAGCTGCAATCCTTGCCCAAGTTATTATAAATTAATCGCTTTATTAACAATACCTGTTGGAGACAGATTAACCTATAGGCGAAACTCGCTTCTAGTCATTAACCCGTTTTGACTTCTTCTGTCTAGAACCTTGTCTCAGCACCGCATTTTAACAAGAGAACTACAAATATCACTTTAATAATTGGCCTGAATATTAAAGCGCATTAAGAACGAGAATCAAAATATTGCTTGAACAGATTATAGTAGAAAATATACGTAACACGATTGTATAAAATAGGCTTGCTTCCCAACCCGGGAGGCTAAAGTTATTACTCACACATAATTATAAAAACAAACATCGTAAGTACGACAGACATTAAAACTGAGTAGATTTAAGAAAAGGAAGAACTCTTGGAATGGTTTTATGGGATGAGATGAAGTGAGGATTTATGTGGAGTTATGTAGATGAGATGTATGATTTTTGGAGAGAAAATGGAGATTTTATGGAGGAAAAATGGCATTAGTTTTGGGGTGGAATGAGATATGATTTAATGAGGGGTTATAGGTTTATTTATAGTGAAAATGGGGTAGAAATGAAGGGGGGTGGGGGGGTGTCGGTGTGAATTGGTAAATATATTATTTAACCAATTCACACCCATCGACATGCTCTGTACGCTGGCAGAAATACACGTGTCCGGACCACTGTCCGGACCATGTGGTCCGGACCATGTCGATTTACTTCTATGGCGCGCTGGCATGTGTTGGTCCGGACCAGGGATCCGGACACTGGTCCGGACCAACTTCAATTGCCTCTAAAATATTCGTTTTAGCTCCGATTGATCCCCGTTTGCGCCCACGCGTTCGTCTCTCGTGTACTTTGCTCCTAGCTTGGTTTTCCTCATGTTTAACCAATAAATTTGTGAGATAACCAATAAAACATAAACTAGAGGAAAAACATACGATAAGTGAGTAATATTATCCTGAAAGAAAGTAAGTACAAGGTAAATTAAACCCTTAAATGTCTATGTATTTCTCACTTATCAGGTCCCTAGGGTGGTCAATACCAGAATGTATTCTGGAACGAACCGACCTAGGGACCGACCCATGGTCTAAGGTCGGTCCGTTCCAGAATACATTCTGGTGTTGACCGCCCTAGGGACGACCCTGAGACCGACCTTGAGTCTATTTTGGCGGTTCTTTACACCTATCTCGGTGGTTCTACAACCGCCGAGATAGGTTCTCAGACCTATTTCAACTGTTTACATCCGCCGAAATAGGCCATTTAGAACCGCTGAAATAGGTCATTTTTCTACTAGTGTGTCGTGGCCCGAATCTCCTCGTGATACGGATGAGTGGGTGGGCATGTATGACAGCTCCATATTATGGGAACTCGAATCCCTCCTCGATTCATATGAAGACGAGAGTGATGAGTCGGTTGGTAGTAATGACGTTTGAGAATGTCAACTATGTTTTTTCCCCCAAAAAAGATGTCTCCACATCAAATGTCGTCTTGTAATATGTTATGTAACTTAGTTGTGATTCAAGATGTTCAATAAACTGTGTTAAGTTGTTTCAAATGTCCATTTGTATTTTTCAATGAAAAAAAGATCGCTATAACACATTGCAATGTATTCCGGATAGTTTGGTAAAAAAATTGTACTGCAGTTAATAAAATCACTATTCATCAAGTATAAACTTCTTTAATTAAATCTTAGTGGATATCAATTAATGAAAAAAAAATTGCACCCATAGTTCGTTACATGTTTACATAATAAATATGATTTAAAATAATTTTGTACTGCAGTGATTAGTATTTTTTACTCCAAATAACAATCCCCATAAAAAAACAATCCATAGAATGATAATACGAGACAATCAAACATTACTCTCATCCAAATTCATTTTTGCCACCACCAACACCATCACTGGATGATCCCCCGCCACCGCCCAACTCCAACTACTATATGGGTTCTTCCACCCCAGTAGTATCAACCTCAGGACCGGCGACTCCATTCTCAGATCGGATTCGGACTTTTCCCACTGGATGTACCGCTCCATTGTAGGTCAGTACTGTTTTCTCTTTTCTCTTCTTTTCCCTAATTCCACGTACGAAAAAAAGTGAGAAGAGAGTAAATGAAGAAAAACAAGTGAAGGTAGATGAATACGAATTAATTAATTAGTTGTGGTTTTTTGTAAAAAAAAGGGAAGCTATGCCGCCCGCTCTATCCTCTCTCCAAACCCCACGCCCTCGCATCCAAAAACCCCCTCGCCGCCATGCCGCCTCCACATATTCCATTACCGCCGCCGTCTAGCGCTTTCAATCTTTCACAACACCTCAAACTCCTGTCCCCCCTCCCTCCTCAAACAATCTCCACCCCCCTCCCCCCTCAAACAGTCTACACAGAATCACGTAGTCCCTTTCTTTCCTTCTCACGCAGTCCACCAGATTCGGGATGACATCCATAGATCCATCGTGAAAGCTAACTCCGGGAGCCACAGTTTTTATAGACAATATCAATCCATTATCCAGATATGGCACTATCTGGAAGCTGTTTGACAGTTTCGGGCAGATGGTAGCTATGCGACTACCTAGGAGTACTCGTATCCGCACTGGTACGAGATATGGCTTTGTGGAGTACATGGATAAGAAGGATGCGACCTAGCTATAGCAGGAACTAATGGCACGCTGGTGGATGGGCATAAGATAATAACTCAAACCGCTTTCAACCGGTGCCAGTTTTCAGGAGCGTTTTCAGGAGCGTCGTCTTAGTGGGTCCCGAAACGACCAGATGTCGGCTCAAACTTGCGATCTCAGGAGCCTCAGCCTCCGCCTCCCCCTCATCCCTCGCTTTCGCCGCGTAATAGCCAAAACCCAGGACGAGACTTACGTGCTCAAGGTTTCATTAGTCTATCGCCCTCTTTGGAGATGAAAGAAAAACTGAATCGTGGAGTGGTGATTGTCTCGTCATCCCCTGTTAGTTTATTACGTATCAAGCAGAGTCTCGGCGACTGGGGAGAACACACTGAAGGAATAACTTGCATCACTCAATCCAAATTTGCAGTAGTCTTTAATGATCGCTCCAAGGTCGAGGATTTCAGACAGGCAATGCAAAAAGTGGATTCTGGATGTGAAATTAGGGAATGGCGTGCTTCTGATTATCTAACCAGCAGGCCCACAAGCATTGCGATCCGGGGTATCCCGCTCCAAGCTTGGTCAGAAAATTCAGTACGTATGATAACAAGGCATCTTGGAGAGGTTACAGAGATATGTTCCGACATGAGTAAGCTCCCAAAACTCTTAGAAGTCCAGGCTGAAATTAACACCACAAAAATGTCGATTATTAATGAAGAGATTCAAGTCGAAGTTGAAGGGCAAACATACAATATTGGTATCATTGAGTACTGGTCTGAGGATCTCCCGCAATCTCATCCAGAAAAATCCCAAGATAACACCGAGGAAGTTCAGCCAGTGGAGCAACCGGAGACTGAAGTACCCAACATGGACGACGAGCGCGGTGAACATACTCGAAACGTCACCAGTGCAAGTTCAAAAGGTAACTGGCGCGTGTACCTTGTCGTCTTCTGATATTTGCATTATTGGTAATGGGCAAAAGGGAAAACTCATTTCCGATGCTACTGGCTACGTGTCTGGGAATGTGAAGGTTTTCTCTTTATTTGTGCAAAAGCAAATGATGAATTTAATAGTCGGCAATAGTATCCACAAGAGATGAGCAGGTGCAAATATATTTAATCAAACCGGGGATCCCTTTACTTTAATGGGGTGGTGTGATAAAGCCCAGGAACCTGCATCTCTTCACGGCCTAATTAATGATTTTGCTAATCGGGATGGGAGAGTCTTGCGTGAGTATAGCCCATTCAGTTTGGTGGGAAGTGGAAGTGGTAAAAAGTGGGTTGGGCCGACTGAGTCCACGTCAAGCAACACCTGGAAAGTATATACCCCAGTAAATAATGGGCGGCCCACCCCAGTGGATGGGGCTTCTCTTCAAGAAATCAAATTACAGGTAGTACTCTCTCCTGATAATGCAACGAAGCAAGACAAGACTAGAAAATCTCGGGTCAGGAAGCCGCAAAGAAGATTTGCAAACATCTCCGCAGAGGCCCGAGAATGTTTTAAATATGGTCAGCGATTGCGTATTCATTGTCCCTATCCTCGTAAGTCTTTAATGAATATTGACCGTATCTTAAGGAAAAGTGGGGTAAAGAATTGAAACCCATCATAGCCTATTCCAATTCTAGGAGAATCATTTTTATTTTGGAAACTTATTCTAGATGTTGTTAAGCGATGAGACTCGCTCATGTGGCACTCAATTCGGTGGTAGTACGTGAGTGCTGTAGTTTTCGACCTGGCCGCTTTGGGATGGTATTTGCGAGAAGTCGCCGGCCAAAATGCTCCTCTGGAGTGATTAAATTTATCCTATGGTTTTGACGAGTTGAGCAGATGGCAATTACAAGTTGGCTTGGCTTTGGAGATTTAAGTGCTGGAAGGAATATATTTTTTTTTTTGATTGGTAATGGTTGGCGCCAGGCCTTTATTTGATGAATGACTCACAAAATTTTAGTATAACAAGCATAGCAATACACTAACAATACACCCAGCATCACTCTGTTACACCCAGCTTACATTCCTCCCGCAAGCCAATACTAAATCAATACTAAATCCCACCCCAGCCACTGTTTTCACAACAACAAAACCGGTTAATGAGCAGATTACTGTGTCCATCGAAGTAATTTCCATCTTTGCAGTAGGCCTTGGTCATGTATAAATGCGTGCATTTCCATCGGTGGGTTGATCCCGTTGATGGAGATCCATCTCCAAGTCCTCACCTTCAATATCTCCAGTGCATCAGCTATCGATCTTTCTTGCTGTTGGAATATAGTCCTATTTCTTATCTCCCAAGCCAGGAGCAGCAATATGCGCAATGTTGCTCGCCAAGCCCATCGTTCTTCTTTCCCCTTCACCGCGAACTCCCATTGATGAATTATATCGGTAATATCCATCGGCATGGTGAAAAAACACCCCCCCACCATTGGATTGCACCACTCCACAGTCCATGAATCTTTCTACACCAGACCAGCGCATGGCTAGCGGACTCCATTCCACGTTGGCATCGGGGGCATATGCTACCAGAAATACTAACCAGTCCTCTCGAGAACAGCAGGTCTCTGGTACATAATTTCTCCCAGACCAGCATATATATCATAATTTTCGCTCTAGGTGGTGACCCTCTCCACCAGATTAATCCTTCAGCTGGCCATCTAGTACTTGCCGTCTGCTGCATGGCGCGGGTGCCCATCCTCACCGAATATTTTCTATCACCGCTTACCTCCCATGTGAGAGTGTCATGCATGGATGGGTTTACACGGGTCTGTTGCAAACTACCCATAAGAGCAACAAGCATCTCTTGCTCATAATTAAATAATCTCCTTCTCCATTCAAACAGCCAAGTCACCGTCCCATGTTCACAGCTGAGCATGTCATTTATTCTAGCCTCCTTTGTTTCCGACAGCTGGAATAGTCTAGGGAATGATTCTTTAATCACCCTTCCACCCAGCCACGCATCATGCCAAAACTTTAAACTCCTACCATCCCCCACCATCCATATCACCTTCTCATTAATATTATTATCCTTCACAATCTTCCACTCAAATATATTACAGATTTCTTTCCAAATGCTGCCTCCTTTATATGCTCCCATGCTCTGCCTGTCAATAGTCTCATTGGGATTCTGTTTGTATATTGCGCATACCAATTCCTTCCAAAGACTTTGTCGTTCATTGTGGTACCGAAACCACCATTTGAGGAGCATAGCAGCGTTCTTGCATTCCAGACTTATTAATCCTAATCCACCACATTCTTTCGGTTGTACCAACTTCCTTCATGCTATAATGGCCATCTTCTTACGGTCCACCCCACCCCAAAAGAAGTTATGTTGTAGAGCTTCTATCTGCTTAATGACTTTCTTCGGTATTCGGAAGAGGCTCATGTAATATGTTGGTATTGTTTCGAGAACCGTCTTAATAAGAATTAGCCTCCCTGCTTTGGATAAACATCTAACCTTCCACCCACCTAACCTGTTTCTTATCTTATCAATGACCGGCTGACATGTTGCGCATTTCCTCGGGTTGGCACCCAATGGACACCCAAGATATCTGCATGGAAGTGCCTTCCTCTATGTCCAGCCATCGGCAAAATACCTCCTTCTCATCATCCTCCAGGTTGATGCAGAAGACTTTCGATTTTTCCCAGTTAATATGCAGCCCGGACATTTCAGCAAAGAGAACGACCAACCCTTTGGTTACAATTATTTCCTCTACCGATGCCTCACAAAATATCAGCGTATCATCCGCAAATTGTAAATGGGATATGACTTTCCTTTCGCTTCCTACCACCATTCCTTTCCTAACATTCATCGCCTGACCCTCAGCTAGAAGCCAGTTCAGTGCTTCAACAAACATAACAAACAACAAGGGGGAGAGAGAGGATCACCTTGTCTGAGCCCCCTTCTTGTTTTAAAAGGGTTGGATGGAACACCGTTGATGAGAACCGACATGCTCACCGAGCTAATGCACTCCATTATCCATCCTCTCCATTTGGATTGGAACCCCATTAATCTGCCCATGCAGTCCACAAACTCCCATGCAACCGAGTCGTATGCCTTCCTAAAATCAATTTTGAGAATAACACCCTTCCGCTGATTCTTTTTGTACCACCGGATTACCTCATTCGCAATCAAAGGACCATCAAGAATGTTTCTCCCTTTAACAAAGGCAGTTTGGGATTCACCAATCAGCTTGGGTAGCACTTCTTTCAACCGTTGGGCCAGCGTTAGGATATGGTCATAGGTCTAAGTGTGCTATTGTATTAATTTTCTTTTGTAGTTGCTGCCTGTGGAAGGAATATATGAAGTGAAGGTCGATGGACTGGCAAGCGCTAGGATATGGTCATAGGTCTAAGTGTGCTATTGTATTAATTTCTTTTGTAGTTGCTGCCTGTGATGTCCCGGATTTGTAGTTGGCTTGTTTAGTTTTGGCTAAGGATTTTCCTAAGCTGTGTAGACCGCTCTCGGTCATATCATTGCTACACATGTAGCCCCCTTATCAAAAAAAAGTGAAGGTAGATGAATGAATGAATGCCTTGGCACGATCAAGTCGAGCAATTACCGTTGAGTGAACGCGGGTGAGAGTAATAGAGAAAAGATGGAGCTTGCAAGTATGAAGTTCTGAAACTCCTGTCAGTTTCTTTCTCCGGTCCGTTCTCTCTCTCCCACAAGCTCGTTCATGTTCTTTGTTTCTTATATAAGAAGCGGACACAGGTCAATCGACCGTTTGAATTTATCAATCAAACAAGGAAATAACGAATTGGTTTCCATTTATAAAATTCGCAAATAGCGTATTGGTTCTTATACAAGGATTTCATTTGTAAAATAAGGAAATAGCGAATTAGCGGACAAATAGAAAATGACAAAAAACTGTGATTAGTTACCCATATGACAACTAATTTATTGACCATTTGACGAAATATAGCTGTCTTATTTTACAATGGGTGAATTTTACATTTTCTTTACCCTTTTATGAATATGTCAATAATATATCATTAGTTCTACAAGGAAAAAATACATATGATTTGCAGGAAAATAAAAAATAATGAGAGATATAATTAATAAGTAATTAAATATATGTGATAAAAGTTAAAAGATTCATTCAAAAAGTCTAAAACTACTATTGTATATTTTTATAACTGTAAAATTTTAAAAAATAACAACATTTATGACTGTAAATTCTAAAAAAACTGACTATATATTTTCATAACTAAAATCAATTATATATATAACATCGAAGAACTAGCAACATAAGCTTAAATAATGCCATAAATTCAAAGCTGCATTAATTAATGGAGGTTAATATGAACGAATAACTAATGTTAATACTTTATGAATAACTTAACTAACCTCATAATTCGAAATAAACCGAAATAACTCCATAAACTCGCACAAAAACTGATAAATATATCAATGAGTCTTAGTACAACCGTAGAGTATATGTACATGTTTTATAAATTTATTGTACAGTTATAAAGTTTAGTATGTATATTTAGTACAAATTCAGAAATATTATAATTCACTGTATACATGTATATGTACATCAGTATAGTTTTGAATGAACAAATGTACAATTTTAAATGATCGAATGTACATGTATGTAACTATAAATAGCTACAAGTGGTTGTAGACAAGAAATTGGGTAAATATATATAGTTTTCAAAGTCATTACAACATTAAGTACGCCAGTTTCTTGCTTATTCATCTTCCTGAATTGGAGTAAAATGTAGTGTGGCACAAGTTGAGAAATTCATCACGAGCACCATTTATAGACGTTTGTAATGTATTCCATGTGATATCGATCATCTTTATAATCATTGAACACTTCATTCTGCTGACCTTTACGGGTAACCATCAACAGGTAGATAGATCTTGTTCTTTTTCTCAAGTTGATAATCAGCTTTCGAAGTTTGCTCAGCCCCACCAAATGTATTCTCATGGACTTAATTGGTTGTGTGCAACATGGTACCTGTTCCCAAGCATTGGGTTCACCCTCATAATCTTGTTGAGTGTGGGTGAGTTGAAGAGGCAAATCGCACAAGCTGATTCTACTAGAGTGGTTGGAAAACGCAAGTTTGGCGAAGGGGATTTAGGAGGGTGGACGACATAATCACTTTGTCGTTGTCTGCAGAGAACCCTTCTTTCTAGTAGGGTTGTCATTGCATGAGAATGGTGATTAGTACACAACGAATGATAGAAGGACATTGCGATATCAACAACAGCTTGGCCATGCCCAAACCACTGATGATATATCACATAATGTGATTCACATTAGTTTTTTGGGTCGGGTCCTCAGAATAATGGCTTAACTAGTCTAGTCAATCAGCCTTCTAAAATAAACTTTACATTTATGACAAATATATCCATCTTAGTGAACCTAATAGATCCAACAAATGTATTAACAACTACAGTTGGTCGATTGTGCAAGCGGCTCACACACAATATTGCACGGCACGCGTGTGTGATGTGGCAGTCCTGTCAGCTTGTTGACCAGACTGTTTATATGGTGTATAAGTAAGAGTAATATTTGTATTAACTTTAAATGATTGTAACTTTTAAAATATAAGTCCAAAATAAAAAAAATTGCACAATTAATCATCTAAATTCAAGCTCTTTAAAATAAGACCAGTCATGGGTATGTTTAGACAAGTTTAAAATTTGTGTTAGTTATATGTATATATTAACATATATCAATGACACTTATGATTCACTACATATATACAGTTTAAAATACACCATATAACATTAATAATACACTATAAAACAATAATAATTTAGTATTTGTTCCGAAGTTTGTTATCTAATTCACCACTTATTAGTTAATGATCATAATTCTAATTTCAATGAATCATAATATCAAATTTAATGAATCATAACATCATTTTAGTGTATAATCAGCAACATATCAAAATAAATATTTTAAACAATGATACAACACAAAACAATATTTGATATGTAAGAAAAAAATACATGATTCACCATATAAGGTTTAAAATACATCATACAACAATAGTAATACACTACAAAACAATAATGCTTTTTATCAGTTCCGAAGTTTGTTATACAATTCACCACTTACTAGTTAATGAATCATAATATCAATTTTAATGAATCATAATATCAAAACTAATGAATCATATACTCTCTCCGTTCAATAATATCTTTCATTATAGAAACTTGCACACTTATTAAAGAAACTAGAAAAATGGCACATGCACCCCTACTTTTTACTTTTCCATCTAGATAATAATTATTTTATGTTGAATAATAGGGTTAAAAAGTGAAAAAAAGTGTGTCAAAAAGCTAGAATGACATATATTTTTGAACAAGAATCACTTCCTAAAATGACAGATATTAATTAACGGAGGGAGTGTGATTTTAGCGTATCATGGTATACATGTCAAATAAAAAAAAATTCAAAATTGTCAAAATATATCTATGACTGGTATTGTTTTAAAGAACTTGAAGTTAGACGAATAATGATATATTTTTTTCATTTTGGACTTTATATTAAAAGTTACAACCATTTAGAGTTAATATAATAAAAAGACAACTCAGTCAGCAAAAGAGTCTAGTCAGTAGCTGACTGGGACAGTAAGCCGTACCATAGTCGATGCGCTAGGCTGCAGCGTCGAATTTGTGTAACAACTAATATATAATGTAAGTACTTATCCATATAGATTATCAGCGTCCTTCGTTTGTGTACCACCTCAAACTATACTGCGGATACCAAATCATATTTTATGGTTTGGTCGATGTCAGGTTTTACATGGTGGTGCAAAGGACCTGAGATGGGTATGGAAGAATGTGGACTCGTTTCTTGCTGTTGCGTGGAACCGTCGAGTGCAAAGTCAACATGTACCTACTGTTTTGGACTCAAACTGTCTGCAATTCACGGATGGAAGTAATGACAGTGGAGCAAGTTTCAGTTTGGGAGTTGTTTGTAAGGGCGGGAATGGAAATATAGTAGCAGCTGCTGTTAGTGGTGACTATGGTGTTCGACATCCTCAGTTGGTGGAGATTAAAGCGCCGAAGCTTGGGTGCAATGCGCTATTCGCTTAAGGAGTGCAAGTGTTTGTTTCATGTCATATTGTAAAAGTATAATGACTATGTTAATGGTGTAGGTAATGTTGATCATGAGTCTACGCTTTTGTTGGATGAGCTGAAGATATTGGCTCAATCAAGTTTTAGTAACATTAGAGTTGATAATTCTGGAGCTCATATGCTTGCTACTCTTGGTAGGAGTGGTAGAAGTGAGTGTGTATGGAAGGATTGTATCCCTCATAATATTGTAAGTCTTTGTAATGGTTAATAGTATGTGTTTTGATCTTTAAAAAAAAACATCCTAATACACTTCAACGCTACTAGTGAACTTCAGGTCATGTATTCTACCACAATCCAAAGGCATTGCAAGTTTCGACTGGTCACGAGTCACGACCAATCTGGGTCCTCATCCTATTGAACTAATGTCCCTCTCCAATGTTGGAAAAAAATTCTGAAATAACACAAGGGGACAAAAAATATACCTATATTAACATCTGTTCCAAACTAATTCCTGAAATAACATTCCCGGGAGAAATCGTCTCTTGAAGAGACGATTTCATTAATTATCAAAGTTGAAATCGTCTCTTCAAGAGACGATTTCAACGTTTTCCCGCGCCACGTTGGCGCTGACTCATCGGGACTGGGGCAAGGTGAAATCGTCTCTTAAACAGATGATTTCACCCTTTCTACGATGCGCGCGCGAGAAAACGCGAGAGAGTTACAAATTTTACTAATGAAATCGTCTTTTGTAAAGACGATTTCTCTATTAAGGCAGAAATCGTCTTTTGTAAAGACGATTTCACGGGTTATACAATACTTACCCGATTTTTCCCTTCCCTTCCTCATTCCTTATTTCCCTCTCTGTCGAACTACCCTCCCGAGAGCAGCAGCGAAGACCGGCGACAAGTGCCGCCCCACCTCCATCGTACATCGCCGGAAACCGCCTCCGACGCCGCCTAGCTCCGGCGCCACCAGCCTGCAACAACACCCCTTGTTAGTTTCAACACATATATCAAGTTGTAAGGTACTTTCTAACCCTAGAAATTAGGGATTGTTAGAAAATTAGGAATTCTTAAATAAGTGTTAAATTAGTAACTTATTATATGTTGTTATGTGTTAAATTGTAGTGGTGATTGATTGTTGATGAAATTCTAGTGATAATTGATTTTTGATTTGTGAAATTTTGGTGAATATGGATTGTTTGTGAACTTTGGAAATTTTACAATTTTGTCAAATTAGTGAATGTTGGGAAATGAATTGTGGATGTTTGTGGAATTATGTGAGATTATGAATGTTGGGAAATTAATTGTTTGAAGTGTTTAAATAATTATATGCAATTGATAAGGTTGAATTGTAGAATTAGTTGTTGAATGGTAGTGTTTTACAACATTATAGTGTTTGTTTATTATTTTCGGTTTTGTTTGTTTCAATCAGCCAAATGGTGGAACGGTTAATTAAATTTGTGAATTATGAATGGTGTTTGCAAATAGGTGGATATGTCCGCCGTTATCCAGTTCTTATGTCGTATTAGTGGCAAAATTGTTTATGGGGCAAACGGAGCTGATTACGAGAGGGTGGGAAGAAGAAGCTCTCATGGTTAGTGGCGACACCAATTATGAGCAGCTTATTGCTGAGATTGGTAGTCGTTTCGGTATCGACTTGTGCACCCATGAAGTGACGGTGTCACAAAGGATGGGTCATACAAAGAATGACGGAACCACAAAGTGGACAGTGATACCCATCGATGACGATGGGGATCTTAAAAATGCCATGTTCTACTGTCGGTGTGATGGGCCACGAGATATATTCTATGAATTGTACGCTGAAGTACATGAAAACGACAACCACAAACACTTCTCATTTCCTCTTATCAACACCAAGCCCGCAAAAGCTTCACACCACCTGAAAACCTAACCCCTTTGCCTTCTTCATATCCCATACATCGAAACACAAAACACTCAAACACTTCTCTTATACTTAATGCACCTCCTGAAGATGAAACCTACTTACATACACAAGAACATTCATCATACCCAACACCCGTTGCAGATCCTCTCGAACATGATGGTGGTGATGAACTTGGACACTTTGATGATGATGGCGACTTGCGGGAAGACTTCGAGGAGGATGAGATGGAAGGGTTTGGAGGTGGCTCATCCAATGATGATGATGATGGTGATGACAATGATGGTGCCGATGATGCCACGCCGACTGATGTGGCTACTGCTGGGGTCACTACCACCACCGGGGTGGGCGATGCTTCTCTTGTCCATCCATACCCATTCTACAACGCCGGTGGTGGTAGTGGTATTATGAGGTGGGAGGAGGAACAAGAACTGGAACTGGGAGATTGGAGCTACAACGATGAGTTCAAGAAGGGTATGCTGTTCCGGAGCAAAGAGGCGCTGATACATGCTGTGAAGAGGCACCACATTATTCATCATTGATCGTTTGTGGTGAACCGGTCAACCACAAAGTTGTGGGACATCTACTGCTCATCCAAAAACGAGTGTGGATGGAGATTGCGTGGTGCGGTAACGAAGAAGCACCCTAGTTTCTTTATGATCACCATTGCAGAAGGCCCGCACACCTGTCTGAACTCGATCTTGAGTCAAGAGCATCCACATCTTGACCTGAGATTCATGACATGCATATTCACCAAGTATGTCAAAGAGAATCCTTACATCAGAGTTGGTGACCTTCAGACAGTGAGAGCTGATCAGTTGCAGCATTCTGTCAAGAGGAAGAAGTTTGGGGGGCGGCAAAGGTGAGAGCTATTGAGATGGTGTATGGTGATTGGGATGATTCTTACAGCACGTTACCACACTTGTTACGGGCAATTCAGCATACAAACCATGGCACGAAGGTTGAAATTGATTGGCACGACACTGATCCCGGGTACGGTATATTCAAGAGGTTTTTTGGCGTTCGGGCCATGCATTGATGCATTCAGACATTGCAGACCCGTGATATGTATTGACGGTACTTTCTTGTACGGAAAGTACAAGCAAACTCCTAATTGCATGTGCAAGTGACGCAGACAAACACATAGTGCCACTTGCATTTGCGCTTGTTGATGAGGAGTCATACGCATCGTGGTCATGGTTTCTCTCTTGTCTCAGGGTCCACGTTATATCGGCCCGCGAGGATAGTTCTCCGATGTGCTTGATTTCCGATCGTCATGCTGGTATACTTGCAGCTGTAGACGATCAACGGGGTGTGGAAACCCCCTAATGTGCACTGGAGGTATTGTGTTCGCCACATTGTGTGGAAGTACTTCGACACACGAAGGGGTCAAGCATCGGCAGTTGTGGCTAGAGGAGAGGTATATGTTGGTTGGCGATGGAGAAAATGTAGAGATGGAGACAGTCGGCCAACGCTCACCATATTACCAGATTTGACGGGCCTAGAAAGTTATTCGAAATCACCACTGCCACCAGATCCACACCTTATGGGTTCAAGGGTGGCAATCGACACACTGTTAAGCTAAGAGAGGGCAATGTACTTGCCAAGAAATGGCAGACTTACAGGATTCCATGCTCACACGCTGCGCAGCAGCTGCTTTCATACACATGGACAATACATCTCTTATGGGGTCGTGGTACAGTTGGCAGAAGCAGCTCGATGTGTACGGTCGACTCTTTGTCCCATTCGGGGATTAGCACTCGTGGCCTCCATCAGACTTTCCCATCATTCTTCCTGACCCATCTCGTGTGCGAGGAAAGGGAAGACCAAGATTAACCCGTATTCGTAATGAGATGGATTTGAAGGAGCCCAAGAAAAAGACTAGATGCACTAGGTGTGCGCAAGAGGGTCATAACAAGAGGAGATGTCCTAGTAGTAGTTCTACTTAGTGTTTGTTGTGTTGTACTATTCGATTACGTTTGTACTTGAATTTGTGTTATTCGTAGAATATTAATGCAATGTTTCTTATGTTTTAAAAATTGCATATTCTTTCTAAGATACAAGCTTTTGATATGGTTGAATCTCTGTTATTTAATATTCAGTTACACATGGATCCCGATCCACCCCGTGGTTCCATACTTCGACATCAGCGTCATCATAGGTCTAGATCTGTGTGGGATGGGAACGAGTATCAGGTGCTACACTGTCGCCGCTTCGAGGCTAGTGTACGACGTGGCGGGCATGTATGTTACGATGAGAGGATGCGTCCGTATGGAGGCTTCTGGATTCATTGGGATGGCTAGTCTAGAGTTCATCTCCTTGGACTGGCATCTGATCACTGCACTTGTAGAGAGATGGCGTCGAGAGACCCATACTTTTCACATGCCGACAGGAGAGACCACTGTCACATTGGAGGATGTTGCTCTGCTTACCGGCCTACCTATATGGACTCCAGTCACGGGTACCCACACTCAGAGATTGGGGAGCGTTGTGCGACGACCTCCTAGGCGCTAGGCCGGCCGATCTAGGACGTCATAGTAGGATCAAGCTCATTGGCTGGGTTCTACTTTTGGACAGTTACCTGAGCAGCAGATGAGGTGACGGTCATGAGGCCACCCCGTGCTTACATACTGATGCTACTGGTGGGACCGTTTTTGTTGATAGGTCAGGGAACCAGTCCATCTGATGTTCTTGCCACTTTTGGAGGATTTCGGCCAGGCCGGACAGTACAGCTGGGGTTCTGCATGTCTGGCATGGTTGTACCGACAACTGTGTCTAGCGTGTGATGTTGGGGACAGTGGTATCGCTGGGCGCTAGTCGTCCTACAGATTTGGGCGTGGGAGAGATTTCCTTATATAGCTCTCATCCGTCGACATGCCTCATGCTGGCCCACTTCCTTTACTTCCGCTTGCACATCGCTGGCATGTCGACTTTGATGTGACCGGACACTCCACACATGTGCTCATTCACTAAGAGAGGCATTTGACAGGCAGACACCGCATCAGGTGAGTATTTTTTTTTGTATGTTGCATTGGTTTTCTTTACACGAACATTATGTCTTTAACTTTTAATGTCTATTATTTCAGATTGTCTGGGAGCCCTAACACGGAGGGTGTTACAGCTCTTCCTCCGTATTGCTTGGTTGTCTCCACATTGCACGAGCTCGGGTGCCACTTATATGCTTTCATATAGTGGAGTTGCATCTCCCGGATCGTGTGATGCGACAGTTTGGCGGAGGCTTTCCACCGGATGATCCTAGGACAGACGGGATGATGCACGGGTTGATCTGCACAGCATCGACTTGAGAGGCCGCACCGAATGGAACTGGGAAACTCACCATTCAGAGTACATTGCCCTATGGAACCTGCGTGCTGAGAGAGTGGTCGATCTACAGTTGGATGATCCTGGTCCTGCGTACGAAGAGTGGTACGGTCGCAACACGAGGAGATCATTGGCCGTACAGGAGCTCTATTGGGATACATGGTGAGTAAATCCAACTTTACTTGTTTTATTTTAGTATTATACATATCATTTTTGTTATATTCATATTTTGAATTGTGGTGTAGGGGGAACCACAAATGAGGTCATCGGCATGCTAGAGGCAATGCGTGTCGATGATGCTCTCACTAGTCTATGGGTGATGAGAGACGAGTATAACACGTACACTACGTCCTTCCACGGCCCCAACATGTCCCAGTAGCTGCCCCAGACGAGGAAGATGCTGATGCCGCTGCGGATCAGGGTAGGAGACAAGGGCGTGGTCGTCGTCCTCGTGGTCGAGGGTAGAGGAAGAGGACGTGCACGTGGTGAAGCTCCTGAGCAGTAGATCATCAGGAGGTGTTCGACATCGCTGGTAGTATGACCCTATCTCAGATCGTTGATCCTACGCAGCAGTCGACACTACTGGATTGCATATTTTGGGAGCAGCTCAGGCTTTCCCGGGGCGTCATCCTCCGGTGCTGGACGAGCATGGATATCACGACGCCGGCTGCAGACCTTACATTAGCCTCTACATCTACTCCTGGAGCACCACTTAGGGATAGAGATTCTCGAGATTGTCATGATGTAGGGGATCTAAGTGGTCGTGACCTTGATCCTACTCTTGCATCAGCAGTTGAGGATCCTACACCTAGAGTGACTAGGACGTATGTACGACGTAGTAGACGTAGATGATGTAGGTTGTTACATTTTGTAAACAACTTGATTTTGAGATTGTATACTTTCTATCTTATAAACTATTACATTTGGTTCACATTTTGATTTCTTATGTTTTCTGTGACATTACAAATGATTTGAATTTGTTCTGAGCACAGTGAATGTGGGAGAGATGTTAATATGTACAGGTTGTTTGTTATGAATTTGTGGTGTTACAGCCCTTGGAAGATGTTCAAGTGGATGTGTTGTTGAATTGTGGTGTTCCAACACTTAAAAAATTGCCTAAGTGCTGTGAACAGGTGAAATCGTCTCTTGAAGAGACGATTTCAGGTGTGATAGGCCGCGGCGTATATTACAAGGGTGAAGTCGTCTTTACAAAAGACGATTTCAACAATCGTCTGTCTAAAAGACGATTTCCCCTTCTTCCGATTCCAGCCAAATCAGCGCCAACGTGGCGCGGGAAAACGTTGAAATCATCTCTTGAAGAGACGATTTCAACTTTGATAATTAATGAAATCGTCTCTTGAAGAGACGATTTCTCCCGGGAATGTTATTTCAAGAATTAGTTTGGAACAGATGTTAATATGGGTATATTTTTGTCCCCTTGTGTTATTTCAGAATTTTTTTCTCCGATGTTGTAGTAAATAAATTAAATCACTAAACATTATGTATATCCATTAAATGTAACATGTATTTAATTTTTAATTTTACGGATTATGTGTTAGTACGTTCAAGACAGGAATTACACCCTATATTGAACCTACCTTACCTTTAGAATTTATGACAAATTTTGCCATTACCATTACTTTGTACAAACTTAAAAAAAAACAGTTGAACTGAGGTGTATATAGATCAGAATTTGAATCTACTTTAACAAAAAAAAAAATCAAATTAGCTCTAACTTAAAATTTTGCCTTCTTTTTTTTTTGATAAACTGCAATACCTTTATATAAATATAAACTAAGGAGAAAGATTACACATAGCTAGCTTCTCGCCTTGCATGGCGGAAGCATACATCAGTCTAGTAGTAGTTTTATAAAGTTTCCATACCCCCCAATCTATTGAGGGAGCAAAAGACATGCCCGCTAACACAGCTGGGAAGTTTGATTGTCCATATTACAAGATAAAATACTTACTAAGCTAAAACGATTCAACATAAAAGAAAGAGAATCACATTCCTTATGAGTGATGGTCCTGCCTATTACAATCTTCCAAAATCTTCTTGGAGACTGGACTGTTTGCTCTAATCTCAATTTCCTCAATCTTCATCTCTTTCACCATCCGGAGAACATAGAGAATATTAAGGATTTCCAGTTCAACCTCATCCAATTTGCTCCTGATTTTCCTGTTACAAGCCATCAAAACATCACCAGAGTAAAAATAACTACTCCACTACAAATCAATGGAGAATCTTCTTTTCTATAACAGTTGGTGTAGATTGTAACTCCTTTATGCATCTGTTGATCAAAGAAGCATCATCTCTGATTCTCTGTCTTTTCATTGACATATGATAAGCGTTGATGAAAGCAACATTGTTATCAATGCAATCTAATATGGACATTTCTCTGTTATGTTTGACTTTGTTTTTGCATCATACACTGCCCACATATAGTTAACAATTCTGTATCGATTTTCCTTGCTCCAGCTCCTGTAGTTATTAATGAACCAGTCTTGAATAGAGCCTTCTTGATCAGAAGGCAGATTCTCTCTGTCAATAATATTTTCCCAAGTATCTCGAGCTGACCAGCACTCAAAATAAGGTGTTGAGTGGTATCAACTTTTCCCACACAGATAACATAACCATCTCCCCCTATTCTTCTTGCAATATTGGAGTTAGAAGGACAATAAATTGAGAAATTTCCAGCAGAACAGTTTAACTCTAGGAGGATCCATCTGGTATCTAGATTTTTTCAAATATCCCACGGAGAATTACTATGACAGGATCCAAGGGTTTAGTGATTTGGCTAATAGTAGCTTTGTAGCCCGATTTACTGTGTACTCTCCCACCAGACCTATCATGAACCAAGTCCACGAATCAGTGATTGAGAAGGCTTCACTTTAGTTTGCAAGATAGCTAACTGATCCAACAGTTGAAAGTTATTCGAGATAATTGCATTATCCCAATCATTACTAATAGGACTAATGAGGTGACTCACTTTGTTCAGGGCACTGAAGTTTGGTTTTTCTGCTATAAAGGTCCCAGGTTGGTTTCTTTTAATCCACGGGGCATGCCAAATATCTGTATCTTGCCCATTTCCAATTTCCTTAAGACACCCTAGCTTGACAGTGTTAATACCTTCCTGAAGAGCTTTCCAGATGGGGCTGTCACGGGGGGAAGGCTTGCAATCCAAAATACACTGGTTGGGGAAATAAGTAGCTTTAAGGGATTTTGCTACTAATGTGTCTGGATTTTTGATAATCTTCCAAATCTGCTTAGCAAGAAGGGCATTGTTGAAGGTTTCAATATGTTTAAAACCCATTCCTCCTGATTCTGTATCAGAACAGACTTTGTCCCAACTTTTCCAGTACATTGGTTTTTTTCTTGAAGTTCCACCCCACCAGAACTGAGCTAAGATAGAGTTTATCTTGGAGACCACTCCCAAGGGTAATTTAAATAAGGACATGGTGTAAGTAGGGAGGGCTTGCAGCACACTCGACAGGAGGATGGATCTAGCTGAATGAGCCAATGGTATTTCCAGCTAGAAACTTTTTCCTAATGGATTCAATGAGGTAGTTGAACGTCTCCTTTTTGTTTCTCCCCACCTTAGTAGGCAAACCTAAATATTTGGCAAAGCAAGGAACAACCTGAACATTGAGAAGGCTAGCTAGAAAGATTTTGGTTTGCTGAGGAAGTTTAGGGCTAAAGATGATTTCTGATTTGTGGTAATTGATGGCATGGCCTGAACAAGCTAAGAATTGGTGTAACAGATTTTTCAGAAAGGTATGTTGGAAGTTGTAGCTTGGCCGTAGAGGATTGTGTCATCAGCAAAGGCTAGATGTGAGATTTGAGGAGAGTTTTTTGAGAGGCTTAGACCAAGATATTGATTTTTATCAGTGGCAGCATTCAGAGCACGAGAAAATGCCTCTTGGAAGTGAACCCATACTAACCACAGGTTGTGAATCAACGGAGTGAGGGACCCCACAAGCAACTTCTAAAATTAGAGCTCAAAACCGGAGTCGTGGGAATGAACATAGGGCTGAAAGAGAGAGGCCGATCGACGACTCACGCATCCAAACATTTTGCGCGGTGATGTCAGTAGTGGGATGGTGCAGTTTTGGTGCCTTTCGTTGAGTTGTCATCGTTGTTTGTCACTCGGTGCGATGACCATCTCCGGCACTGGTGCTACATCAGGAGTCTCTGCCGTGCCTTCCACTGTTCGTGTCCTCACATCATCGCCTGCTGCCCTTCGTGACCCGAAATTGTCGAATTCGTTTCCGACAAAGCCTGTGAAGAGGATTGCTTCCTTCCGCTGTTTCTTCTGGCAAGTTCCTTATTTCCTTCTGCTGCTTTCTGTCTTGACTTCCAACATCAGTTCTTCTATTCGTGTTTCGATTTTCCCATTCGCTGAACTTACTGCTACAATTAGCCTACTATTTCATTGTCTTGTTCAAGATGCCTTCCTTTTTTGAATCATCAACGAAGTTGAGGACTACAAATGTTCTTTGCTTATAGGACACCCGGTTGATTGTATCTGCTAATATCTATTCTCCTGTCACCTACTCTGGTCCTGATCGATTGGGCAGATGTAACTTGTTTCAGTTTGCTTGGCGCTATGCTTTTATTACCACTCAACTGATAGGAAGTTTATACACTGGACTTTGTGAGAATTCATTGGCTGAAACTTCGTTAAGCCTCTGTTAGTAAGAATTCCTTTTGGGCGAGGTCATGGAATTCTATGACTGAGACTTTTCTTCAGACAGTAATGACCTTGATTTTGATTATAATCCGGGATAATTTTCTTGGTACAGCTCTAACCCCCGCTCTGAAGACCAGCTTGGATAAGGTGGTTAACTCGCACAAAGTGTTATTGTTTAAAAGGAACAAAAGATTTCCCACAATGTGGATTTTCAAACACAGTTGTTCAGACATTAACATCATTGAATGTGCCATTTGAGACAATCAATATCCTAGAAAATGAGATGCTGCGCCAGGGTATGAAGGAGTATTCAGCTGGCCCACCTTTCCACAGCTATATATTGATGGTGAATTTTTTGGTGGCTGTGACATTACCGTCGGTGAGTTGAATATTTAGTACCCAAATGTGTGATGTTTTTTTTTTTTAACTAACTTGTAGCATCTCATATATATAAAGATCATAAACTTAAAACAGTATCATTACAATCAAGATTCCTTTCAGCTTGTTGGGTTTGGAGCTGATTGTTTGGCACCACCCCACACGCCAAGGAAATAACAAAAGGCATATCATTACCAAACCAAGTTTTCCACTCCCTACCACTATTAAAAAGTTTGGAAACTAATACAGCCGGAAAGTGATTAAAAACGTTATTACAATCATGGATATGAATCTGGGACATGCTATTAAGTGTAGCAGCTAGAACTCTGAAAGCCATCTACTTCCCTTCTAATAATATCCTTAATACCAAACCTTCCAAGAGTGACAGTCCAATCTGGAAATCTCTCCTTTCAGGTATGTCCTTGATTAAAGATGGTGCTAGAAAAGAGATAGGCGATTCCATTATAATAAAATAGGTCATTCCGGACCTGCTAAATGATTAGTTTGAGTTGCTAGTTTGTTCGTATTTCACAACTGTTTCTGGGTACCCCCACACTTCAGGCTAGCTGACTTTCGTCATTCCTCTTATGTGTTCATATTTGGAGGATGTGGGTGCTGCCAAGGTACTACCATTGAAAGTGCTATGATTCTTTCATACCCTTATCCTGACTCTTGTGCAACAATCTCGCCTTTGGACCGTTTATCTTTATTGTGATCCATAAACTAGCCTTATGTACTCTTTTCCTTTCTTGGGCTAAAAAGAGAGAAGACTATGTTATTGTTGTACCTCCAGATATCTCTTAATACACCACTTTTTGGATTCCTATGAACTATAATGGGAGTTCGTGGTGGCACATACTCGTAGAAGATGACTTCCTGTCTGAGGGTGGCATTAGGAATCCAAGGATTTGTTTGGTACATTCAGGCATGTAACCTGTAAGATGACAAAACCAAAGAGGAGCTCATTGTGCTGGACAATGTATAATCCCACTGGCATGGTTCAAAGTCATAGAATATGGTCTTTGATATCTCGGATAAATCAAAGCATCCTTTCTGTTAACCATTTCCCTTCTGTTTCTTTTGTGCGAACTAAACATGTATTGTTAACCAGCTTGCTGTGTCGAGTACCTGCCTTCTATTTTTTTCCATTCACTTCATATCTGCTTGCAATTATATAGTTCGATAATGTGTAAGCACGCTTGTTCTGTGTGTAAGCATGTTTACCTCTTCCTTGTTTTTTGGTAAGATGATTCTCGGAAATTATTGTGGGTTAAACATTCACTTCCCTAGAGTCAGTTTACTGTATGTCAAAGGGTCATTGCAAAAGGGTCGATATTACTTGTGGAACAATATATAATTGTAGTGGCCTCATTTCCTGCAAAACAAAATTTTTATGTGGTTTCTTGGGATGGGGAAGTCTTCTAACAAAGGAATTTCTTCCACAGAAGCGTATCAAAGTGGGGAGCTGCAGGAGATGCTGGAGAAGGCAATGTGCAGTTAAGAATGAAATTCTCATGCTAGTAACAAGTGATAGGAAGAGCTTCAAGATTTATACAGCTTTTTCTCTACTGCTCGTCTGTGCGTATGATTTGACATGCCATCGCATGAGTATATTTGATTTTTATGGGTTTTGAACCGTGCAGATAGTATGTATAGTGTTCTGTTAGAACTGCATGGATGTTGGTTTCACTTAGTGTGAGTTGTGACAGGACAATATCTTCTATATCTCATATGCGAAAAGTTTACCATGTTCTGTCTTATCTACCAAATTATATGAAGTTTCACACGTCATCCCCAACGTTATATTTGTTTTTTGTTCTGTTCTGGATAGATAGTGCTGTGGAGAGCCCACAGGTAAGCAACTAGATATCATTCTAAAGGAGAGAAAAATGGTAAGGTTGGAAATAGACGGACGCTTTCAAGCGTCAGTATTGCAAGCAGGTTTTGGTGGAAGAGTGATGACCATGGTAACGTATTGTATTGATGTTTCGCCAAGCAAGAATCGAGATTATTGACACAAATTTCATCTCATGAAAGCCGAATGTTACCCTCATACAGAATTATGTATCCTTGTCGCTAAAACAACAAACCCTACTCGGAGTTGAGGTCCATTATCTCTTCTTCAGTAGGGTGTGCGGTACACAAGCATATTGGAACAAATCTAACCTTGGATTCCAAGTCCTACGACTTTCAGATTAATCTTCTTATGACCAGCGTCATCATGATTTCGATTTGCATCTGATGCTTTAGATCAAATGGCATGCCAGTGGAAGGTGGATTTGGCTACTGAACTGTTACGGATTGGTCTTACACCGCTCTAGAAGATTTGACATTTCTCTGAGCCAAGATAACATATGGGTTTGGCATTACACAAAATAACCATGTTCTCGGCTAGCTAAGCACATCATTTGTCTGTTCACGAAAAAAAGCATATCACCTGTGTCACAGTAGTGTGGGGACATTTCCACTATCGCGGTTTGCTCTACCAAGTGTTTCTAATTAAAAAAAACATAGCGTGGGGACACAACCAGATTAAATAACTGCCATATCCCACGGGTTTGTGTTTTCACCTAGCATATAGTGTGGGGGTACAGTGGCTTGCAAGGAGGTGCTTGCTGCGTGCCTTTTTGTCGGTTTCTATGAATCTGCAAAGTACTAAGCAGTTATGCAATTACTTGTCTAATGATTGATGTGTTGTACTGTAAAAGGAAGAGTAAACGTCACATTATCACATCCCATTTGATGGCGCATATATATGCTCTTGATATTAGGCAGCGTTCGTTGAGAACATTGTACTTTTTTTTAAATTAATGTGACACTTGTATCTGTTGGATCATTTAAATTAACTGGACCCACAAAAACATAGTTGGCACTACCCTATTTGTTAACCATGGTGAGTAAACAAAAAGCTAGTATGAGTAGCTTTTTGATGCTGCCATAGAACAACCCCTTAGCTAAACAAAGCGAGTTGTAAGAGAAAAAAGAAAAAACGGAACGATCTGAACCACGATTGCATCCATCAATCTTCAACTGTTTTGGAGCCTACGTAGGATTCGTTCTATTACCTGAGTATCAGATGAGCCCAATTAAAAAAAAAATACATTCTGGAGAGAACAAAATGGCACGATTCGTGTCAGAACTCCAGGTCCGATAACAAGTCGCCAGTGCAAAGATAACAATGAGCAAAATTTCTCAGGGTAGGTGTATGTTACCTTTTATTTACACGAGCAGAAGAGTTGTTCTCTTTTCTTAAGGATGAAAAAGGACCGGCCATGGCCAGGTCACACCACAAAATGATGCTCTATCTATACAAGGATTCAAAAACAGAAGACAAAGCTCAATAGCTGCTTCAAAAGGCGCCTTCCACAGAATATCAACGGTAATATCAGAGTGCAATTCCTATGTTCCGGTCCTCTATAATCAAAAGGGCTTTATTGAAGGAGGTTCTAAGTCAGATTAGTCATGTTACGGTGACTATCCGCAAACTCTCTGACCAACCGCTTTAAAGCTCTTCCTCCTTTACCTTGCATATATCCATAATCAACTTTCTTATCACCATGAGTTTTACCCTCAAGATAATCGGTGGCAGCAGCAGCTAAGGCATTGAGCCAGTTGGGAACAAGCGTTTCTGATTCTCCAGGCTTCAGATACTCAGCTGGTAGAGTTTGCACCTGCTCAATTGATCATTTGTGAAAATCTCTAGATATTCGTTTTCAGAGTTCCCATCATATTTATAGCTGAAGATGCCGTTTCCTTAAATGGGTAATACAAAATTTCTTGAATGTGCGAATCAAACAACAGAGAATTCCAAGGGTAGGGAGAAGAAAAGAGATAACAAACCGTAGAATGTAGCCATCCTTGCAATGACTCCCAACGAAGAAGTGCACTCCAAGATGTTCTTTCACTTAAACAGCATATGGAAGCTAACTGCAATAAAATAGCTGCGGACTTGTGGACCTATCAGCACAGGAGGGAAGGACAAAGTATCTTAGCTTCATCACATAGCGAAATCTCCTTCCTCCATTGAGCATACAACAGCATAGACAAGACTTTCAAGCGATAATATGAAACTAGTCTGCTGGGTAAATATTCATACACCAAGTTCAGCTTGAATCATAACTATCCATTGTTGCATACAATTCGCAGTGAGGTCAATTTCATTGTTCAAGTTCAATACACTCCATGAAAAGCTTTCCAGGACCAGATTTCTTACTTAGATCCTATAGTGGCCACTGAATTTTCAAATTAATCTGTCTTCAACTCTTTACAGACAATGACATAACTTAAATGTGGTTCACGGAACCAAACAGTGGCTCTCCCCTCAGGCAATCCTGCCTTCTTAGTATGGCAAGAATAGACATTTCTGATATGTCATTAAGACTTCTAACATTATGATCTCATAAAACTTTTCGCAGTTTAGTCATCTTCAAATTATTTTTCGATAGATAGTGGCTAAACAGTCAAAAGGTTACAATATGCAAATTCAATCAACCTACCCAACGTATACAGCCAAAAGATACAAAACCACCTCACAGCAGCATCCAAAAACTAAACTACCTAAATAACAGCAGGTAATCACAATTAAGCTTCTAAATCTGAGCTGAGGCCAAAGCATTGGCTTTTTCATCCTGATGAACACTGCTCATAAGGGAACACAAAATCCAAAATCTACCAAAAACCCTTAGCACCTACAGTGATCATCTTCTCACTTCCCCAGCACTATGCACCTTGCACATGCCCTTTAATCTACTTCTACCAATATCCACTGCCCTTCCCCAGCCGTGCAATCTCTCCAAAACATTCCTTTTCTTTTTTTTTTTATCTTCCTTTTCATTTGAACCACTAATTCCAAACATACAGTTTCTATATTTTTCCTAATACATCTCGGGTTGATATCTTCCCTTCATATACCATTTCATTTTTCATTCGTGAGGATGTACCAGACAGCATAAGCTTTCTCCTTTTGTCATGAATTCTACACTTTTACCTATCACATGACCCTTCACCTTAATCTCCTGTTTATCCCAAGATATACCAATCTTCCTATTCTCAATCCAGCTTGTCTACCGCCCTCTCCCCCAATTAGCTTGCATTCTACCTCCCACTCTGATGCAAACCTGAGTTTGACTGGACCCATCATTGAATTTGCAAATCTTTCATCCTTCTTCAGATTGATTTCCTTTATCGTAACCCCAACCCCCCAATTTTCTGGAACTCTATGACCACAAATTGCTCAATTAGCAATGTCGCTAAGCAGCTCCTCTATAATACCCCCATCCCACGATGGGGTATGAGTAGTAAAGTGATTGGTTTATATGGATACATATGGGTTGACTACAATAACAAAGCCTTTCATTTTTAAGCTCAAGTGAGGATTAAGGGCATAAAGTGGCTAGTTTTCAAGTCCGAATGTCTTGAAAGCTAGGTTATTGGACAGTTGCTCATATGGGGTATTACAAATGGTATTAGAGCGGACTCGGGACCGTGTCGGGATGGGCTAGCCGACACCTACCGAGGAGGTCCATGAGACTTGGATGTTAGGCTTGTGACGAGAATGTCACATTCTTTGAGTGGGGGAGTATGTAATACCCCATCCCACATCGGGATATGAGTAGTAAAGTGATTGGTTTATATAGATACATATGGGTTGACTGACTACAACAACAAGACCTTCCACTTTTAAGCCCAAGACAGAATTAAGGGCATAAAGTGGCTAGTTTCAAGTCCGAATGTCTTGGGAGCTAGGTTGTTGGGCAGTTGCTCATACGGGGTGTTACATCCTCCCTCATAGTTCTCTACAAAATCCCTTTGTAATTGTTGGAGAGACCTTCAACATCCACAATTCTGATTGATAATCGCCTTGCAACCGAGCATTCAGCAGCCTCACTGTTGAGGAATTTGCTAAAACGGCTTTGCCTCGAGTCAGCAGACTCGTCCTTCTATTCTCCTTGCTTTCCTCTGAAAACAATTTATTTAACTCTAAATCTGGCACGTCATTACTGAGTCCTAATCTAACAATATTCTTCCTCTTCTTTCTTCCATACACTAGCCCAAAAAATTTTGAACTTGATTAGAATCTTGTTGGGCCTTATCACCCTCCAGCAGCAGCCCACTGCCAAGTGCCAAGGTTGGTAATCTGCTTGTTCTTTCTTGCATATACCAGATTTGGTGACCTAGGGCTTTGCTGATCTGTTTCATTTCCATTAGCCAGCCCAGATTGGTTATGAGAGGGACAAGTGCAAATATTACTCTATCCCTAGCCTCTAATTGATTACTTTTCCAGTCTCTATCACCATCTGCAAGATTTGACTCCCGTACCATATGTTGATTAAACTTTTCCTCCAGCTCTCCTCCCGATGCAGCTGCCCCTTTCTGGCTACCAACTCCACTTTTTTCTCTCTCTTGGTAAGGTACCCACCTTGAGATTGTGATTCCATCAGCTCTTTCTTCCTTCTCTCCTCCCCATCACTCTTTTCATCGGATTGGACATTTTCTGACAGCTTCCCCCCTTTTCTTGCTCTCTTTCCTTTTCATACTTTTTTTGAATTTTCCAATTCAGCTTCCTGTTTTTCGGCCATCTTTTTCCCACCAATTTCAACCTTTTGATCAAGCTCCGGTGAGTGGATTTTTCTTTATTTGTTCCTCCTCTCCAGTTGTACTCTTCTGCTATCACTATTTTATATCTCTTTCCTTCATATGCAGCCTCTATTTCCTTTTTGATTCTTCTCATCCATTTTGTTTTGATCAGCACCCTCGGTAGAATATCCCCTGACCCAATTCATTTACAGTCAAAACTTCAACCCTTCACCTACTTCAGCATAAATATTTCTCAGGTTCACATCTTCCCAAGCTCCAAAAGGTAGGCCCTAATCGTCACCCATGTCTGTCTCTCCACATATCTCTCTTCAATCTCCCATCTACTCCACTTTACCCCTTCTGGTTCCTTCGGTATGTTTCTCTCCATCTTGTCCATTGACTCCTTTGAATTAAAAAAAAACGATTGCCTTCTTGTCTGATAGCGTGGTAACCGCTTGAATGTGGTTGTCTCCTTCATATTCTCCACTTCTCAACTCCTCTAGCCATTTTGTTCTCTTAACTTCAACTATTAAACCTCTACCATTTTCTCCTTCATTGCATTACTTCGCGTTAGCCTAACCTGCTTGAGATTTACATGCATCCCTGGCCAAATATGGCAATCAAAAGCTCTATAGTTCATCATGCTTCCCCTTGATGCAAAGTTACAGGTATTCTATTTGCAGCAGTTGCAACTTTAATAGGTCTCCCCCTGATACTTTACTCCAAGAGGGTTATATCTTACCATCCTGGCAAACAATGGCTTCCCTCTAATCAGTTTACCATTAAGCAACTGAATTGCTGTAACAGCTCCCCTTAAATTTCAAATTCCATGAAAGCGAAAGCGCGATCTTCCCACCCTTCTTTTATTACAGATGAATAATCTCGAAATCATATTTCCATTTCCATTGGACACTATCCTTCTTAGATCATCCCTAGATGTACCATCCTCAATGTTGTCAATGAAGATTGAAATCACCCTTTTTCGTTATCCATCGTTCCTTTTGGCTCCCTCTCTCCTCTCTACCTCTGTCCTTTCCACATAGGCGGAATTTTTAGTCATCTTCATATCGGATGCTGGTTTTGTACTACACTCTGCGTGTCAAACTAGGCGGCATGAATGTAATTCAATGAATGGCATGGTTAATGTCCTTGTGCCACTCGTACTAACTGCAGCAGGTTATCAATCAGAATTGAATGAGAAGGTATGACACACTTGCAAGGTAATCCTTATCAGTGTGTTAATATCGTCAGACTAGAAACTATGTTCCAGGCCATTATTCATGAAGTTGGTAGCGAATAAGGTTGAGTCAGATATTGAGACATCGTAGCTCTTTTCACTGACATGTCAGGTCTAAGGGTTAATTGGAAAAAGTCTAGCATTTTTCCTATTAATCTGGATGTGCAGGGACAAGTTATGGTAGCAGAAACCTTGGATTGCAAAGTGATGCCCCTCCCTGCTACGTACTTAGGCTGCCCCCTAGGTGCTAACCCGCGTAGTTATAAGACGTGGCTGCTAGTGATTAATAAAGTGGAAAAGAGACTTGCAAACTGGAAACAATCAAGTTTGTCTAGAGCTGGGTGAGTGGTACTGATTCAATCGGTGCTGGACTCAATTCCAATATACTACCTTAGCATGTTTCGAATGGTTTGCAAAGAAGATTTTTATGGGGGCATCAACAGAGTAGAGGCATGGCTCTAGTTAAATGAAACAAAAATAACAATCCCTAAAGCACTCGGTGGCTGGAAATTGCTGAAATCTAGCTGAAAAATGTGGCTTTACTGTTTAAATGGTGGTGGCAGTATCATGGAAGTGAGAGTAGGCTCTGGAAACGAGTAATAAATTCAGTCGATAATATTGATGCAACTTTGCCTCTCTATGATCATGCGGAAAAGATGAAGAGAATCAAAGGAGTGTGGCATACCATAGTTACTATAGGTGAATGGCATTCCGAATCTGGAGCAGTTCTGGTTAATAATTTGAGGTGGGTGCTGGGAGACGGTGAAACTGTTCGCTTCTGGTTAGACCATGGCTAGAAGGAGGAGACTTAAAGACCGTTTCCCATGTCTGTACTCCATTAGCGAAATGAAGAAGCAACTGTTGCAGAAGCTGGATCTGGAATGGAGAAGTACGGCTGTGGAATCTGGTTTGGCGACGGGAAATGTTCCAGTATGAAGTAGATGAGGTGAGCGAATTATTGAATGTGTTGAATCAAGCAGCTGAACCGCAGCCAGACAGAAGTGACCTCCTCAGATGGGGTAATAACTCTACCTCAAATGTCACGGTAAAACTGCTATATCACGAGCTGCAAGGTTGCACAAGTGTAGTTCTGCCCAGTTGGCACCGTTTCATGTGGAAACGACTCGCAGCACCCCAGGTCGAACTGTTTCTTTGGTTCTTGTTGAAGGGCAGATTGGCAACCAGAGATAGACTATTCTGGTCTAATGCGATTCCATTAAACAATCTCTATAGTTCGGTATGTAACAGAGGCGTGAAGACTATTGGCCACCTATTTTTTGGGTGTGCTGCTACTACAGAAGTGTGGATTAATATTTGTGAATGGTGGGGTGTCGAAGTGGAGCTGGGGCTGGATGTAGAGCACAATCTGGAGAGCTGGGTGCAGGCTGTTCCAAACCAAAAAGACAGAGGGTTGTGGCTGTCAACTTTTATGTATACAGTCTTGGCGATCTGGCTTGAACGTAACCGAGTTATCTTCCAAAAAGAGATGGCGGACTGGGGGAAGGTGGCCATTACAGCAAAGCGCGGTGCAGTTGAGTGCAATCCAAAGTGTCAAGCGGTCCTTCCTCCGCTTGGATTGCTGTTTGTTCTCAAGGATCTGAAGTCCTATTTCTTGTAATCTGTTCTTGTTGTGTGTGTTTTTACCTCTGTGTTAAACTGTGTAAGGATTGTTTTTTGGTTGTTTTTGTGCTGGCCTATGAGGGTTATGCCATCTGATGTAGATCATCAATGTAAGCTGCCTTGCAGAACTACTTATCAAAAAAAAAAACTGAATAGCATTTTCAGTTAGAGCAGTTTAGCTCATGTCTTTCAGCCACAGTAATGATTACCTTCAAAACAATATAAAGACCAAACATTGAAGAGTGAGGCAGACCCACCAAGCACTAGCCCCTACCAATACTCACTACCAAAAAAACAAAGATATTCCCATGATCGTTCTAATAGTCAAGGGGTATCTGATGTCCCAGAAAATAAACACATCTGAAATCCTAACAATTGCGACCATGCAAACTTCCTTCATCAATTCAACATGTTCCCATTCTCTTCATCCGCACCAACCCCCCCCTGTCAAAAAAGAACAAATCTGTATAAAGCACAAGTTAAGTATATATAAGGATCTAAAAGCATAATGAACTACCAAGCTGCAGTACATATGTAAAGATTTACATATCTGACATCAAGCTTAACTTCAATAAAGATCCAATACAACTAGCAGATCAAAGATAGTCTACATACCCTGGATATCGCAGATGATCCAAGCAGAGCATAAACAACATTGGAGATAAGTCCCTCCCCACAACTGGATATAACCTGAATCACCCCACCAGTAAATGAACCATCGCCAATGCTTGTCATAGATTCCAACAGTGAACTTATGCAAACCTCCAAAAAACCTGCATCTCAAAAATGGGATGGGGGTGAAAAATCAAGCAGCACACCATTATTAGATACAACAGCAACTTTTATATATGTAAAAATGTACAAGAACTCATTTCTATTTCATTTTGGTATCCAATAGTGATCCGAGGTTCTTTATTTGTGATGGATCAGATGGGCTAAGTGGGTCTGGTTGTGTGTGCCTATACTTTGTGGTTGATCAGCAGACTTGCATCTGTAGATTGGCCTTTGATGAGCTCAGCATTCATTGCAGACAGGTGGGCGAGAAAAAAGGATGAGAACGTCATAAAGAAACAACGGCAGGATGGTAATTATAAAGAGGTCAGTCCCTTCACCCACGGAAAGTTTGGACTCACTGACACTTGATCACAGAACCATCTTACCAAACACCAAAATCTGATTCCCCCAAGATCCTTTCTAGACCTCTTCTAATAATCATACAGAAACCTTTACTCAGGTTTTCCCCGACATCCTGTGGGCAATGTAAATGTGGTTCCATCGTCCTGGGTTGCATGGAGACATCAAGAGTGTTTGAAGTAAAAGGCCTAGGGGTGAGGCTCTTTCCCAAAGTGCTGCAATTGATTGATGGCCCATTCCAGAACCTTCCTTTCCGGTCTTATGAGGGTAGAAGCCCTAGTGAATATGCCCAAGGGAAAGTTTATCTAGTTAAATTAGGAGTTAATTTCAGATTTTCTTTAAGACAAAATTTCAAATCTCTCTTTCTCTAAGTTGTCAGTTCGATTATTCATAAAACAAAAACACATATCTATATGAAGGGGCATTAGCTTGCAAGATAACCGATAAAGTTAATGCTTCCCTCTATCGATCTAGATGATTGGTCAGCTCAGTCCAAAGAGCTTCTTCACTCAAGTTCTTTTGGTACATGCTCTCACTTAGAATTTCAAGGCTCACTCTCTTTTCGTTGGTGCATCACAGGATTCATCAAAGTTGAGTTATTTCCTCCACATGAGAGCTTCTATATCACCTTCTCATATAAGGATTCAGGGTGAATGGTAAGTATCATGGTTAAATATGACCAGCACAATCCAACACTGCAAGCATTCACTCCATGAACCTTCTACATCCTAACTGAACAATTAAGGACCCATGTTTCAAGTCTTAAAAAGAACACCAAGGGTTTTCTAATTCTACCATGAGAAACAGCAGTTACTGCAATGCAGATGCTACTGCTAGTTACTGATCTCAGATGTAGTTGGACACATACAGAGGTCACACAATTTCAAAAACTTTATTTATACTCACATGATATGTATGACATTGCTGCTAGTGCTGCTCCACGATGCATAGCTGTGCAGCATATACCAGCTTTTTGAACAGAAGCCTCGAGCAAGGATCCAGATGTGGCTAGTACTTTCTAGAATGTAAATCAGATTTATCAGAACATACCCGCGAGGGGGTAGCAGGACTGATAAAAAATCCATCAATCAAACTTCAGTACTAAGTTAGAGAAGCATAGGCTTGTAAACCTTACCTCAGAAGAACAACGAACAAATGTTGATGTCAATCCAACGTAGGCCTCCATCAGATCAGGTTCTTGATCGCATATATATGAAGAATTAAGAGCCACAATGATGGTGCATGTGTGATTCTACTAAGAGTGCTTACAAATAAGGGGCCATATTCATCTCTGTGACCAAATTCTTCAATGACTACCGCAAGCTGACAGATTCCAATAAGCATGACAAGAGGTGCCATAGAAACTCTTAGTGAATTAATAAAAGTTAATTCATACATAACAAAAAGAAATAAACTTAGTACAAAAATAGTAGCAACTATGGTAGGATTGGGGTCAAACAAGGTGATTATCTTGACTTATCGTGTTTGAGAGCAAAAAAGTGTTTTTTTTTTTTTGGGGGGGGGGGGGGGGGGGGGTCTTCACCTAATTTGTATTAAACCCCAATTCACGGATAAACAGAATAATGAAAATTGTTGCATTAATTACAATACTTGTTTTGTATTATGTTAGGTCCATAAGTTTAGACCGACTTTTGTTATCAGGCCCAAATTAATTATGGGGTTCTTCTCAAGGTATTAGAGCAAAATTATTCTACTCTCTACCAAAACAAGTCTGCCTCAGTTCTAGAAAACTACATGGTGGTCCATAAGTTTAGACCGACTTGTTGACAAAGACCTTAAGGCTTTCTCTCCTTCCACTGCCGCTAGTTCACTTCTCTTCGCATCTCTACTCATGGCTCCTTTCTCTCCTAAGCAATTGATAAGTGGGGAATTAATGCATATATTATGTTAAAGATTAAGAACGACCCTTACGCGTGGTTTAATGCTAAGCAGGTGTATATTGGCGGATTATAAGAGAAAGAGGGAACACCCGCACGTAAAGATATATCATTGCCAATTATCACCATCTCCTATTAATTGACGACCGCACAACATGAACATGGACGATTAATCATCATCGCCAATTATCATCCTATACACATCACGATTTCACTCACTCAGAGGGACAGCGGCTTGACAGAGCAAAAAAAGCACATCGGGAGAGGCCCTGCCTGCACATGCATCCAGGTGAAATTTGTGCTCGCGACTTCCATAAGCTGGTCGGGGATTGCTCCCGGTCGTTCTCCCGAACCAATACCAATGTAAATCAAACAGAGGTCTTCATTAAGAAAGAAATGAGGATTATAAAAGGGGATAACAGCGATCCAACTGAGGATCTTTAACCTACGAGAATAACATAGTGGCAGCCGCATAGGAGATCGGGAGCAGAGGAGCAGCACGAGGAAGGACTCGCCATCGGTTCCACTACACAGATTTGATGGCATTTTCTTCCTCTTCTTTTTTTTGATCAGTAGGCTACGTTGTAGCAGTACAATAGCAGTAAAGACTGCTAGCAAACAGTCACTGAATATGCTACAGCATTACAAAACTGGTGGTCTAAAATTGATCAATATTGCAAATGTCAAGATGGTGTGTACTGAGGATGCACAAGCCTTCAAAAATTTTGTTGAGAAAGGCAGAGTGTAGATGTATCTTTGTTGCTGAAGTTGCCTTCTTTAGCAGAGGTGATTTCCACAGTGAAGGCCGAAGAGAGTAGAAGAAGTGTAATGCTGGCATATAAACAAGTCAAGAATACTGTGAGAGTACAACTTTTACTACTAGAGAACAGAAGAAAGGACAAAGGTTCTGCGGTCATTGCAAGAGGTCTATCATAATAAGGAGCAATGCTGGCAATTGTACCCACATCTTCAAGAAAATCAAGATAATCAAAGTCGTGGAAAGGCAAATCACAAGGTGCCTCACAAGGTGCCTCTTCTAATATGGTCAGTGTTCTCAGCCATGAGTTCAACTGATATAGAAAAGCTCAAAAAGTTATTGGCTTCGTTGGATAAATCACAAGGTGCCTCTTCTAATATTGGTCAGTGTTCTCTTACTCTATAGGATAATCCTCTATCTTAGCATGCTTAAATGCTTCAGAAAGTGTTCTTCCTTCATATTAGATTATAGACTCTGGAGCTACTTCACATATGTCATCTTCCTCCACAACTTTTTATACCTATAAGTCTTGCTCTTTAAATTCTCACATAACTACAGCAAATGGTTCATCAGCCAAGGTTGTTGGACAGGGACACCTTTTTGTTCTGATCATCTCAAATTGAAAAATATTCTTCATGTTCCAGATTTGTCTACTAATTTAGCTTCTGTCTACAAGCTGACTAATGATCTAAGCTGCTTTGCTATATTTTCTCCTTCTTGGTGTGTACTTCAGGATCAAAATTCGGCAGGATGATTGGAACTACTAAGCAAAAAAAATGGTCTCTATTATCTGGATTTGCCGCCCTCTGTCACCACATAAAAGGCCTTTCATGCCAACAATCCTGAAAAAAAGGAAGATACCATTTGGCTATATCATCATTGATTTGGTCATCCTTCCTTTGGTGTGATGAAACATATGTTTCCTAATTTGTTTATTGATGTTAATGTTTCCAGTTTTCTTTGTGAGTCTTGTGAACAAGCTAAACACACTCGTACTTTGTTTCCCTCTCATAATAAAAGTAGTACTCCGTTTGCTTTAATCCACAGTCATATTTAGGGTCCTTCTAATGTGCTAAATATATCCGGTGCCCGATGGTTTGTCACACTTATTGATGATTGTACAAGGTTTACTTTGCGTCAAAAATCAGTTTAACACCACCATCAAAAGAATTCGAACCGATAATGCCAAAGACTACTTCAATCAGTCCCTAACCAGTTTTTTTCATTCGAAGGGCGTAATTCACGAATCTTCTTGTGTGTGTACACCACAACAAAATGGGGGGTAGCTGTGAGAAAGAATCGTCATCTCTTAGAAGTTACTAGAGCCTTATTGCCTTATTGTTCAAGTCAAATGTGCCACATCTTACTGGGGGGGGGGGGAGCTGTTCTTACTGCATGTCACCTTATTAATTATCTTCCTTCTCAGCCTCTTCATTATCAAAGTCCTATTCAATGTCTTCGGAAGGTCTACCCTGATTATAAAGTCTCTAATGACCTTGAGTTTCGGGTGCTTGGGTGTACAACTTTTGTCCATGTTCACAATGCTCACAGAGGGAAGCTAGACCCAAAATCTGTTTAATGCATTTTTCTAGGATACTCTCCGGCCCAGAAGGGTTACAAGTGTTTAATCCATCCATAAAAAAAATGTATGTGTCAGCAGATGTGACTTTTGCTGAGGATGTTTCTTTCTATACAAAAACAGACTCACATTCCTCACAGCCAGGACTGGAAAATAACTCTTAACCACTAACCGAAGGTAATAGAGTTTTTGATCTTTCTGTTCAGCCATCGTCTCCAACCTCACAACAGCAGTTGCCTACAGCACCACAAAATACCTTGTCACCTATAGCTCCACAACCAAGTCCTAACCCCACACCACAAGAACAATATCCGTTGATAAGGGATTATTCCAGGAGAGTACGGACCATGGATCTGTAGAATCAGGACCAAGAGTCTGCTCCAATTGTTGATTATGAAGACACTCCAGCTTTCAACAACGAGTCCAATAATCCTCTTGATCTTCTTATTGCTGTTAGAAAAGGAGTTTGTACGTGCCCTCAAGCTCCTCTTTATCCTATGTCTAATTTGTTTCCTCTGATCACTTCTCTCCCTCTCATGCCTTGTTCACTCAAAATCTCAATAGAATTGCTATTCCCACCACTGTTCTGAAGCATTAGCAAAAAGAAAATGGAGAGAAGCCATGAAAGAGGAAATGTGGGCACTTGAGAAAAATAGAACCTGGGAAATTATTGATAAACCATCAGGGAGGAATATTGTAGATTGCAGGTGGATTTTTGCTGTTAAATACTGGTCAGATGGAAGTATGGAACGCTATAAGGTAAGACTGGTTGCTAAGGGATTCACACAGACATATGGGATAGATTATCAAGAGACTTTTGCTCCTGTAGCTAAACTCAATACAGTGCGAATCATCCTTTCTCTTGCTGCTCACTTTGATGGGGGTTTGCTCAATATGATGTTAAAAATGCTTTTCTTCATGGTGACTTGCATGAGGAGATTTACATGAGAATTCCTCCCGGCTTTAATGCTTCTGACGCAAAGAATAAAGTTTGTAGGCAGAAGAAGGCTTTGTATGGCCTCAAGCAATCTCCAAGAGCTTGGTTTGAGCAAGGAGTTATGAGAGCTGATGGTTATCATCAGAGTTAAGGTGATCATACACTTTTATTCGACACTCTGGCTCAGGTGGAGTGGTTATACTGTGTTGGTGTATGATGATGATATTATTGTGACAGGAATGATGAGCTAGAAAAGAAGAGACTAGAGCAACAACTGCAATCTCAATTTGAGATCAAAACCCTTGGATCTCTCAAGTATTTCTTAGGAATTAAAGTAGCTCGATCATCCCATGACATCTACATCTCCTACTAGAAGTATATTACTGATTTATTGATTGAAACAGGAAAGTCCAGATGTAAGGCAGTGAGTTCACCTATGGATCCAAGCCAGAAACTCAAGGAATCAGAGGATGAACCTAGAGTTAATGTTCACATGTATCAACGTCTATGTGGTAAGCTGGTATATTAACACATACACGACCTGATATAGCCTATGCTGTCAGCATCCTTAGTCAGTTTATGCATGATCTTCGAGAATCACATCTACAAGCTGCATATCGTGTATTGCATTTATTAAAGGAGCTCTAGGCAAAGGCATTTGTTTGCTCGAGGGAAGAAATTAGAACTTCAAGCTTTTACTGATGCAGATTATGCTGGATCTTTGGTTGATCGAAGATCTACAACAGGGTACTGTATTTTCCTGGGAGGAAATCTGGTCAATTGGCGAAGCAAGCAAAAAGCAAAACGTTGTGGCTCGATTTTCGGCTGAATCTGAGTTTAGAGCTTTAGCACATAGGTTGTGTGAGTTGTTGTGGATCAAGATAATCCTAACTGATCTTCGGATTGAGTTGGAAAACCTATAGAGCTAAGGAGTGATACAGATCAGCCATAAGCATTGCTCTAAATCCAGTCCAACATGACCGAACCAAGCATGTGGAGATTGACAGACACTTTATCAAGGAGAAATTGGATGAACAACAGGTTATGTCGAGTTGTGTTCTATCAGATCATCAAACAGCAGATGTGTTCACTAAACCATTACATGGTCATTCAACTCACTTGTTTCCAATCTTGGATGCAAAATCTTTACATTTCAGCTTGAGGGAGAGTGTTGTCGTATAGCTTATTCTGTTTATTACTACAATTTAGGTTGGTTGTTACATGTAGATATTTAGATAGATATTATTTCCCAGGTTGTTAGAGTGTAAATAGTTAGAAGATATTTATTTATTCTGTTGGTACAGAATAAATAAATAAGATAGATAGATATTATAGTCTAACTATCAAAAAACCCTAATCTAGTTATAGGACTGTATAAATAAGGCCCTTGCCATTCATTTATGTATATACGTGATTATAAAACTCTTCAAAAGTTGTGGCATTCAATAGACTACAGGAACAGTACTGGTTAGTCTAGAGACTGTAATTCCTCTACATACTTTCCGACTAATAAATTGGAGTTGCTCTTAAATCATTTAGTAATAAGGAAATTTGTAATGAGAGTTAAGATTTGGTAATTGCTAATTACAATCCACCGAGCAGGAGACAGGACCGTGGATTAAATCGATCTGGGGTTGCATTCTAGAATCAGGATATCACACACGAAGGATATAAAAAGATCAACTTTTCATTGTTTTGCTTTTATTTATTTATTTCTGCAATTAAAACCCATTTTATTGTTATAGATTTTCTTCGTTAGTTAGTTAGTTAATTTGATAAAGAATACCTAAACACCACCTCCATGGTTCGATAACCTAAGGGATACTTTAAAAAACCTGCTACAGACGACCGGTACACTGCCGATAGGTTCACAACCTAACTATTCCTCGACATGATTCCTTCCAAATTGTCTTTGGTTGGGGCTATGCTCTTGTTCTTCTGCCTTAAGATTCTTAGTACTGGTTCGCATCTTTGCCAGCAAACATCTTCGACAGCGCTGAAATACTTATCGTCACAGTTCTCACCACCCCACACATCTATATGACACTCCTATTTCTAAGAGATTTGGACAGATTTTACGACGATTTAGAAACAGTGTAAGACTCAAATATCTAGGATTCGTACAACTTCACTAATGTTATGCAAGTCGAAAGCTTGTACATGTTACAGAAAACCTCTACACCATTTTAATATGCCAACCCACTACTCATGTCAAAATATAAGCCTCGCTACATTGTAATTCAAACGTTGATTTAAGGGACAAAAACGGTGTCATGCTAGAATGGTTTCCCATGAAATGGTGCAGAAAATACCCCGCATGTGACCGAGTTAACTTTTGGTACTAGAATGGTAGGTAAAAAATCAGAGTCGTCTGTTAGCTTAGAAACATTTGTACGTTGAAGTATATCACACCTGATTGTCAGTATCCAAGTTATATTAAGGCCAGGTGCCTATATTTCACTGGCTAAAAAAAGGCACGCAGAATAAGCATTTCTTCACTTCAGTTCCCGCTCTACAAACACGTAATGAGAAGAAAGACACTACTCCTTCGTACAATAGACCATATGGTTTCCACAGATACGACAGACTCACCATTGAGTTTAGAAATCACCTTAAAAGTGCAATCAACCAAGCAGAATTAATCTCACTTATGGCCTATCTAGAAACTTAGAAACAAACAAACTGCTTCCCACACATCAAAAGATGAAGAAGAAAAGTTGCAAAAACCTAGGTTTTGAACTAAACAGGCCTTGTATAGTACATCAGACCTGAATAGTGTAGCAGTTCACTTTCCCTCTCACAAACTCAGAACAGTAATGAACAGTGTATCAGTTATCCATGAGCAATGAGAGAATAGATAAAAAGTATTTCCCTCACAAAAACAGATAAACAGTCAGCAGACACAAACAATGCTATTGCCTTTTCGACTCCTAAAAAGTATGTGAGAGACAACACTTTTGACTCTAAGAGAACCAAAGCTAAACTTTTTATTTTTTCCCGGCAGGATACAAACTCTCTTCTCCTTCCAACGTACATGTGACTAAAAGTAGAAACGTAGAAATCACAGTGGGAGCATTTATCAAATCCAATACAAGAAATTTTGACGTAAATTTTGAGGCAAACTATTTATATACAATTTCATTTTTTTATTACTCTTCCTCATAATTGATTTTTGAGCGCTACTACAAAAACATGCTCTCAATTGATTTCCTTAACTGAACGCTGTAGTAAATTTGGGGGTTTGTTGCTGAAGGACAACCAAATATCTGATAGCTCGTTAAATTCCAAAACTAACTTAAATTCTTGAGTTCTTTGTTGCTGGATCTGTTCAACTATTGCAAACTAAGTCTTCATCTCGTCTTCTTGGGTGGGCACTTGATGCCTGTGAATCTGCTGGAAGTTTCCAAATAAATCTCCATATTTTTCTTGCAGGCACCAAGATCGAAATCGTAATTAGCAATGACTGGAGTAGCGAAATGAAGAACCGTTCACGATCAGGAATTCAAGTATCTTTCTTCTTTTTATTGTGTGTAAATATTCTGGGCATCTGGAAACATTTCTCCGATAAGAATTTTAAGTAATCTGGAAACAGGGAAGACAGGAAGATGAGCATGATTGGATGGGAATGATTTCATTTTTATTCTGTGAACTGTTGTGTATTAATGTTTTTTAAATTTGTGTGAACTGCCACATCAGCAGAATGAACGGAAAAATAAACAGAGATGTTTACGGGTAAGTAGTAACGTATCTCAATTCCATAGGATAAACGGGGGGATGAGTGTAGTTTCTCCAAAACCTAAAGCGGCATCTAGTACTGAATGGAGGGAGTATGTCCTTTCTCACTCCAGGCCAGATTCTACACTAGTTTGTTCTCATGAAACAGACAGAATATTTCTTTACTGATGCACAGTTCTCTGTAGTGCAGAATACCAGTAGTTTCTAGGGTGCAAGCAAGTTCAAGTTCGTCATGGTTTCTCCCAGAAACAGAGTCTGTTACAAGGGAAAAAAGAATTCCAGGCGAATTTCCTACTTGATTTCTCTCCATCAGGAAGTAGTAGCAGCGCATGTAATAGAAAGCAATACCAGACATGTAATTAAGATGCATAAGGCATGCGTTAATATGCTAAGAGCAAATCATGCCAACAGAGGAACGATACCTGTTCTGATATAGCAGTCCTGATTTTGGAATGACAAGAAATTTTTGATATACAATCTAGAACTGCTGGCAATAAAGCTGCAAAGTGCTGTCCTGAAAGGATGTGGAGACCACAATTTGTAAAGATATTGAAGAAAACAGATCCACTCATGGCTCTTATTGATTAAAAGATCTTTAGGTATCTCCAAGCATTCCTGCCAAATACACACCTGAAGATCGAATTGCTTGTGAAAGAGCACGGCATGCTGCTGTGGATAAGCCTCCATTTTCCATATGCTGGGTCTTGAATAGTTTCTCTAGCATAGGCCAAAATATTTGCAACATAGAAAGAACAGGATCCTCTGGTGCTATATCAAAGGATGTAGTTCCTCCAAGATGTCTAAGCATTGTTCTATCCTGCATATGATAAAAATGCTTTCAAGTAAATGACGACTCACAAACATCTGCAAACAAATAATACCATAAGTATAGCAGCATCATATGAACACCAAATCTCGAATTCATGCCCATTAGTCATGTGGGTATACTTTTTCCAGTAAAAGCAAGAGAACACACCTCTTAGTTCATGCGTAAAAACAACATAACTGGAAACTCAAGCATTTAGATAAAGCTTAAAAGAAAATGATTAGTTTGAGGGCATAATGACCAAGTTTACGCAAGGCGTAAGGGCTCTAGATCACCCTTACAACCTTAGGTACAAACAAAGGTTTAAGCCCTATTGAGGATGTTACATGGTGTTCTTTTGATCATATTTTAGTTTAAACTGCCAGCAAGGACAAAACTTGTTAATACTCAAGGTGGCATGGCACCTCTTGAAGAGGGGTAACTTGACTTGGTTTGCAATCTTCAGGGAGAGAGTGGTTGTCTTCCTCCTGGATTGAGACATGGACACCTTAATCAGTAGATTATGTTGATACTTCTCCTCCGTGTATTTTTTTCCCATCTCTAGAATGGCTCTGATGTCAAATATGGAAAGATGAGTCTTCTCTGTTTGTTTAACCCCCCCCCCCCCCCCCCACCCCCCCCCCTCTCTGTTTCAGAGATCTTCATCATTATCCTGAGTTCTAGGCGTTTTCTTCGGTACATGCCCCACAGCAAGGCTAGGGGTCAATTCTGTACGAGTAAAAGGCCATTGTTCTTCAAGACTTTGGTTTCTCCCCTAGAATCATGCTGGATGAAGACACTTCCCCCATTAAACACTTCCTTCTAGATATTCTTCTGTTTCCCTCCAGCTCTTCTCTCTCTCACATTGGTTGGCGATGGGACATATTTCCTTCTCTAATTCCCTCAACAAGCACCCAATTCAACACCATTTTCATTGTGTTCCCAGCCTCAAGTTCCGATAGTATTTGATGAAAACCAAGAAAAGAAGGGATCAACCTCGCCAAAGTCGAGGGAGAAACCTTTGAGCCTCAAGATTAAGGCTCGTTAGAGAGAAAACTCTTAGGTCCAAACGAAACCTTAACTATGCAGATTTAAACCTAACCACAAATTTTCCTGACAAAACTGTTACGAATTACTAATTGTGAGATTAAATAACTTAATAGGGATAATGTTTTTCCATAAGAGGTGGCTTGTTATGGACAGAAAGATATTACAGATGTTTACTCATACACCTGATGAAAAGGTGTAAGGAAAGTTGGCAGTTAAATATTGTGGAAGTGGGAGAGTCGGCAGACAGATGTACCGGAATATTAATGAGTGGCAATTAGTGAGGGGAAAGCAAAGTAATTGCAAGGCAGGGGGCCAAGCCCGATTAGATGGAAATCCCGACAATTAATGAAAATGATAATTACTGTACAGAAGCAGTGGATCAAGAACGTTGGAAGAATCCACTGAGATTGATTTAACTCAGAAATCCCCTCACCAGCCGAATTCCCAGCAAGTACTGAATGCCTCACTGGAGTCTGCATTACACCAAACAATAGCGTCTCAAACTAGCCAGATAACGACACCACTGAAGAAGCAGCAGACCGACCCGATTTCTTAAATATGGGTTAAGACTAAAGTGTTCCATCCCTTTCCCCGAACTATCTAAACAGAATTATGCTCGTGTGCTGCACGATAGTGATAGAGTGGCTAAAATAAAAACAGCCAAGATGGTGGAGGCGCTAGGCATTTACAATATCAGAGGAGTAAAATGAGCAGAACGATGATGGGCGGTAGGTAGTTCAAAAAGAGATCAAGAGAACCGGAGTGCAGTTGGTGGGTCTCATGGAGACCCGTCACTCTAAACCCATACCAAGTAACAGATCACTCTGGGGGCCCGGGATAACAACTGAATGGATAGAAGTCTTTGCAAACGGGCACTCAGGGGGGCTCATCATAGCATGGGCAAGCTCATTGGCAAAAGTAACATGTATGGCAGAGGCTCGAAGATGGGTTGCAGTTAAGGTAACAATGGACAAAACTAAATTTGTTGGTATTGTGATTTTCTTATATGCTCCAACGGGTCTCTGAAGGATAGAAGGAGAGTTTTCCAGGAGCTACTGCCTTTTAAGTCTTCAACAGATGCACCTATAATAGTGGCTGGTGATTTTAAAAAGGTAATGTCGGGAGATGAAAGAAGATAGGTGGCGATGCTAACAAGATTACCAGGGGTATGAGGGACCTAAGAAGCTGGATGGGAGACATGGAAGTTGCAGAAATTAATTTATCTGGATGTCGGTATACTTGGTGCAATAAAAGATCACTAAGCAGGATTGATAGAGCCTTTTGTAGTATTGAATGGCTGAATAAGTTTCCAAGCTTGATGTTGCAGGCAGACCTTGGCGCACATCTGACCACAGGTTCATGTGGCTGAATTCAGCAAAATTGATTGAGGACCATCCATTTAAGGTGCTAGACCCGTGGCTGGATGAGAGAGTATGTTCTGTTCTTTGAGCAGGAATGGAACAAGCTGCAGGGTCTTGACCGGCATACAAAACTGAAAAGAATGAAGGACCTCCTGAGGCGCTGGAACAAGGAGGTATACGGAGATATTGAGAATATGATCTAGCAAACCACTGGAAAGATGAGGAGATTGATGTAGTTAGAGATTCCTCTTATTGATATGTATTGACAAGAAGAATTACAACCTTATTATAAGGAAAGGTGACGTAAAGAATAAACTAACTAGCCTAACTTACAAGTATACCCTTATTAAGTATGTACAGGAAAAAGGATAAAAGAATAAGGCCAAGGCCCATTACATGGTTAAGTAGGTCCAACAACACACCCCCCCCCCCCCCCCCCCCTCAAGTTGGGTTTGTAGATATCTTGCATTCCCAATTTGGGGATAAGTCTATGGAACCTAGGACTATGTAGAGGTTTTGTGAAGACATCAGCAACTTGGTCTTCAGAAGGAATATAGTTTAGGTGATCAGACCTCCCTCCACCTTTTCTTTGATGAAGAACCGATCAATCTCAATGTGCTTGGTCTTATCATGTTGAACTGGATTGTGAGCTATGCTTATTGCAGATTTGTTGTCACATCTCACTCCATAGGGCCTGTCCATTTGATTTGCAAATCTGTGAGATACGGACCCATAAGAGTTCTCATAGACCATGAGCAAGTGCTCTCAATTCCGATTTAGCAGATGACCTAGCAACCACGTTCTGCTTCTTGCTCCTCCATGTCACTAGATTACCGCCTAGAAACACACAGTATCCAGTAGTGGGATCGCTGATCAACAAGGAACCCCATAGTCAGCATTAGTGAAAATGGGACTGTCAATGGGTTCCCCTTTTTAAAAAGTATTCCTGACCTGATGCTCCTTTTAGATAGTGCAAAACCTACATGCGGCCTCAAGGTGAGTTTTCCTAGGGTCGTGCATAAACTAACTAAGAACACTTACAGCATACGCAATGTTAGGTCGAGTATGAGAAAGGTATATCAGTTTCCCGCAGAAACGTTGACACATTCTGCATCAATTTTGGGTTCATCTTGAGCATCTCCTAGCTTATGATTGGGATCCATGGGTGAAGTAGCTAGCCTGCATCAACTTTGCCGTCTCATTTAGCAAATTGTTTATAAATTTTTGTTGGCTGATAATATACCTTGGGATGACCGAGCAACTTCAATTCCAAGGAAGTATTTAAGAGAGCCCAGAGATTTCATTTCAACTTCGACTTGAGTTTGTTTCTCCAAGTGTTCTCTTTCTAACGGATCAATGCCTGTGACAATGAATATCATCAACATATACCAGCAGGATAGTGCCCCCCCCCCCCCCCCGAAGCGAGAGTGTTTGATAAAGAGAGTATGATCACCTTGACTTTGCTGGTATCCGGCAGAGCAACCACGCTTGTGAAGCGCTCAAACCATGCTCTTGGAGACTGTTTGAGTCCATACAAAGCCTTTTTAAGGCGCAAACCTTAGTAGAGTCAGATGCATTAAAAACCTGGAGGAACTCGCATATATATCTCATCATGCAATTCCCCATGTAGAAACGCATTCTTAACGTCAAGCTGAGCAAGTGGCCAATCAAAATGGGCAGCCAAAGATAAGAGAATACGAACAGTGTTGAGTTGGCAACTGGTGCGAAAGTCTCTTGGTAGTTTATCCCATAAGTTTGAGTGTACCCCTACTTAGCCACAAGCCGGGCTTTGTACTGCTCAAGAGATCCATCTACATTGTACTGGAGGTTGAAGATCCACCTGCAGTCAACAATGTGTTTGCCAGGAGGTTTGGAAACAATAACCCAAGTTTGATTCTTTTCCAGAGCCTTGATTTCTTCCCTCCATTGCTTTGCCCCATTCTATGTGGTTCAATGCCTCAGAGACATTTTTGGGTATTTGAATATTATTAACGTTTTTACAAACAGCGCATGAGATGGTGAGAAGTTGTCAAATGTCACAAAATTAGAGGAGAGGATAAAACAGATTTCTTTATGCATTGACGAACACCTTTGCGCAGGGCAATAGGGGGAGAGGAAGTATTAGTAGTATCATTATCTGAGGGGGACAATTGGTCCTGTGTCAGCCACGGTGTGGATTGGTGATCCCTCGAATATACCTGCACAATCGGAGGAGCCAAAGGCTGATCTTCGGGGGTAGTGTCAGGCAAGGGTGGTTGATCTTGTTGAGGAGGTGGTGGCATTTTTTTTTGGGAGCTGGTGGGGGAAGCGTAATAATATAAGTTGGATTTTGTTGGAGAGGTTCGGTATGTGAAATAGGTGTAGTTTCAGGGGTAGATGGGGGTGAGTAGAAAGATGTATGTTCATGAAAGGTAGCATCAGCAGTAACATAATGCTTTCTTGTAGTGGGGTCCTAGCATTTGTATCCTTTTTAGTAGGAGAATAACCCAAAAAACACACTTGGTCGATCTAGGATCAACTTCCCTCTGAGAGTGTGTGACATGTGTGAAGACAGTCGGAACACCTTTTTAGTGGTGGGAGGAAAACGGGTGAGGACCTGGTACAAAATAATGGGAATTAGAGTACTTGTCCTCACTATTGTGTTTTCAATCAAAAAACCCACATAAACCGAGTACAGTCATCATAAAAGTAACGAACCATTGTGCCCCTGAGATATTAGCAACAGAAGAAGGACCCCACACATCACTATGAATAAGTGCAAAAGGAATGGTGCTTCTTGTATTACTTGAGCAAATTGTGTTCGAGAATGTTTAGAAAGTTCACACACATCACACTGAAAAGTTGAAACACTCGATATTAGTAAATAGTTTGGGAAACATTGTCTTTAGGGTATGAAAAGATGGGTGACCAAAATGCCTATGGTAAGCCAAATAGTGTTGTTGGTATCCGAAGTAGTGACAAGAGCTTTTGGAACACTAAGGGCAGCGGGTATATTGAGGTAGTACAACCCATCCTGCTGCTTAGCAGTTCCAATCACCTTCCCCGTGCATAGATCTTGCAAGATACAATTCCTGGTCATCTTCTACGATGAGATGGGTAGACAAGCTTTCATCCAACAATCAAAGATGGGCACAGGAGAATGGGATGTCTCATTGTGGAAGGAAGAGGTGGATACCCCCAGGCGAACGGTGACTGTAGCCATCCGAGGAATTCCCCCTCAGGCATGGTGTGAAATACAGTAAGGAGTGTGCTTCAGCAGCTTGGGACAGTTGTAGAGATAGAAACGGATCTTACGGTGTTACCAGAAAATTTTGACGTGATCGCTACAATCGAAACTGAAAAGTTCAAAATTGTCAACGAAGAACTGGAAGGACTATTCGATAACAGAGTTTACAAAATCGGAGTCATTGAGGTCTGGTCGGAAGACCGTGGGCATCACCGTGTAGTGACGGCGGCGGTCAAGCAAAACATGGGGGGTGAATCATCTCAAACGGCGACAAACTCGGGAGAAGATGTGGAGACCCGACAAGAGGGAATGGAATTAATCCAGGTGGAAAAGCAATATTATTGGAGAAGTATCCCAGAAGGTGCTCCACTGATAAAGGTATAGGTATTAAATATCCAACTGTAGCGGTATCATGCGACTCCACTGGTATCATCGCAGTCAAGACTGCTGTAGGAATGAAGATATGGCAGAAAGAATTTTGTATTTATGAGAAGTGCTTGCCGGCATGGATCTGGGGAATAAAATAAGGAGAAGCATTCCCTGGATTGGCATAGACTCCGGAGTAGTGGAGGATTTAATTAAGGCTCTGTGTCTAAAAAGTGGATTGGAGTATATAGGAACTCGAGCCGACCATACATATAATACAACTTCAATTAGGCCGGAAACAATTAGGAGTGGGTAGCACAGCCTACTGAGAGGGCCAACGATACTATTACCCACTTGAGCCTAGGGGGGCCGAAGAACTAAGTGACACAACCCAGGATTTCTCTGACAGCAGTGTGCAAATTTCGGAATTAAACAGGCAAGAGGAGGAAGCCTCAGAAATCAACGTGGGCTTCACCAATATTCCAAACAATGGCAGACCAACGTTAGTTGATGCAAGCACTCTACCACCAGAAACTGAGCTGCAAGTATTCATTTCTCCTGAGAAGTCAACTAGGCAAAGAACGTTCCCGCAACATTTTCTCTCCCAGAAGAAGAAGCAGGTGAACAAAAGATCATCTACTGAGGCACGTAAATGCATGAAGTACGGACAAAGACTAGGTGTAACATACCCCTACCCAAGTAAGTCTCTAGCGAATCTTGATCGAATACTAAATACACGGTAAATCCAGAACTCACAAAAAATGAGTTCAAGTGTG
>CM041781.1:197187238-197354643 GCA_023374045.1 Limonium bicolor | reverse complement strand
ATCGCATAATCTTCATGAAGATTCATCTGACCGCGATCAGGAGACAAAGAAGACATTTGTTCGTTCCTTACGGCAACGATAAAACCAACAAACGCACTCCCTACACAAATAATCAAATACCACAGGCGAATGGCAATAAACTCTCTTCCTCAACAGGCGAATGTGGGCAATTGCACGACCACACGCCCAATGCTCCGAATTGCCAGATTTTATACCATATGAGGAAGCGGAACTTGCAGAGACATCGACCATTCGCATGGAGCATAAGTCGATACAGTTGCAAATGCAGCAACTTTTTGCTCAACCATGACCGTTTGGTCAACTCCCGTCTCCAACGCTAAATTTATCAACAGGAGTATGCGAGATCGTTCATATCTCTATCGATATCTCTGATCACTCTGCCAAGTAGCCAAAGGCTAAGTGTAGGGCAGCCCCACGCGTCTAGTCTTCTTGCACCACAGGGGAGTCATTTTCTTCTTAATTACTTTTAATTTTATCTGTTACAGTCTTTCTTTATTTATTTTCTTTTTTTCTTTCGAACACTGGGGACAGTGTTCCTGCCAAGTGTAGGGCAGGGATCCCCCTTAAAAAATATATATATGTTTGTTTATAAATAATTTGCATAAGTTTAAAGTTTATCAATGTTTTACTAAACTTTTTGCATGTTTTTGATCGAGATAAGATTAGGAATGACTAAAAGCTTGTTCTCTCAAGAGGTAAGCTCTCTAATGACTTATAGATTCCTGTTTTTAACTTTTTGATTCTCTTTATTAACATGAGTACATGATCTTGCTCCTAATTCTTTCCTTTATGTACTTATGGGTGTTATACTTTTCTTTCCAAATTGTGAAAAAATCTTTTGGGTGAAAATCTTATAAAGGGTTTTTGTGCAAAAGAAAGAAGAAGAAAAAGAAAAAAGAAGAAAAAAAATCTTCTTTCAAAGGAAAAGCAATATATTCCTAGAGGTTGCATAAAGTGCCTCAGAATAAAAGCAAGAAACGAGAGTTTTTTCTTTTATTTTTCTCCTAAATTCCCCGTTCTTCAATGCAAAAAAAATCATGGTTGATTCAGAAACTCTTGCAAAATAGGGCTGATTCATAAAAACCATTGATGAGAGTCTTGGCCACATTCAGAAACTCTTGAAAAACAGAGCTGAATGATGGAAACCGGAAAAAGGAGAGATTACAGAAATCCCTTATGCAAAATAGCCCAAAAGTTTTTGATCGATTTTGAAATTCCTTGTTTTATACCCATTAGTATGTTTTGACAAGATAAGGTAGATTAAGTGATACTTATGAATTAGAGTCATATAGTTGGAAATATTTATCTACATTTTCATTCTAGAGTTTATCTGTTTTGTGCATAAGTAATTAGTCCGTTCTAATCCTGTTTTGCTCGAGGACTAGCAAAAGGTAAGTGTAGGGCCTTGATAAGCCGCAGACTTATCATATTTTATGCACTAGATTTAGTATTATATTTATCTAAATAAAGTTATATTTATGTTATTTATGCTTATTATGTGTTAAAGTATAATATTTGTACAGATTTATGTTTTTGTGAGTTTTCTGTGCAAGGAATGATTTTCTAGGCAAAAGTTCAGTTGAAGCCGAACTCCATGCCGGGTAGTTTCTGCACGGCATAAGCACAGAACAGAAAAGAGGCATTGCCGGATCTAATGCCGGGTAGATTCCATCCGGCATAAGTGAAGAGTCACCACGGTTGACCAAGCGATAGCAGTTATTGACCGTTGGTGAAAAGGATGATGCCGGGTGTGATGCCGGGTATATCCTACCCGGCATATGCACTGTTTCGCACAGAATTGACGGTTTCTTCGACCGTAACGTTGGGCCGCATTTAAACCGTGTGCCGGCTATTTGGGACCGGCACGACGCCCGGCATCGACACAATTAATGCCTATAAATGGCAGAGGAAGGCTACAATTGAGGACCACTTCAACACCCCTATACACTCCACTCACAACTCCAATTTCGCCCCACTCCATTTGTTGGTGTCCAAGGAAGTTTCTACAATTCCATCCACACGAAGAAGAAGAAGAAGATCCTGTCGGGTTAAGGCTATGACCATTCCCTTCTCCCCTTTGTATTCTCTTCTTGTAGTTGTGTGGATGGAGATGTAGAACTCCTTGTTTATTTCTGGTTAGGGATGAATTCCTTCTTGTAAACAATATGATTTCTTTATATAATTTTCAAGTTTATTAAGAGTAAGGTTCTTATTGAAAGAGAATAGGTTGATCTCTTTTTCTCTTCATGCAATTCTACTTGTGGAAGACAAGTCCCAAGTAAGATAGGTTAGACTCTCTTAATGGTCTTCCTACTCTCTTCTTATGAATTAAGGGTTAGTGGTAAGAGTGAGAATTAATCCATTTTCCTCCATTTCCTTGTTCATTTCGCGGCATGATATATGCTCGATTTGTTAATAGGGATGAGTCTTCTGTTTCTACTCGGAAACTGGAGAAAGAATATGCATTATGACTATGCCGGATGCACTGCCGGGTGGCCAATGTCCGGCATATTCAATGTCTTTGAATATGCCGTGCAAGTGGTATCCGGCAAGACACCCGGCGTGTTCAGTTGTTGGTTAATTCGAAGGCCTGTGTTTATGTTTAGAGTTCATATTGATGCTTAGATGGTTTCACACCCTGTATCAAGGATAATTTCATTGTAATTACCACATAGTTTAGTTACTTTTATTTAGATTAGAAAACATTTCAATTTCCCCCCTTGTCTTAGAATAGGTATTACCGGATTAGGACTGATTTTCTATAAGTCCCTTGGGTACGATACTCTCGGTCGTAATATATTTACACTATACTCCGACGACCGGCTTTCGTTACCCGTAGTAGAGTTGTAGGATTAGTTTAGTATTTTATTCCTTTTATATATAGTTTATCCTAACAATTTCTCGTTTAGCAGACAACATTAGAATTCATCAAAAAATCAAGGTTAAATGCTAGCTAAACCGCGGAAAAAAATCGACAACATCTCCCCTATATTTCTAACGTCTCCAAATCAGTTTTATCAAAGTCAAATTCGCATGCACGATCTAGAACTGGTAACATACATAAACTTATCTTCACTGATGTATTTAGTTTACAGAAACAGAAGTCTAAGTTTTAAAACTAAACAGCCCCAACATCTTTCTGTTGCCTCTACTGAACAGATTCACACAACACTCAAACAGAAATAGAAACTGAAAGAAAAGAAACAGACAGACAGAGACTGGTGTATGACTCCTCTCTGTTTGTTCACGTGTTTGAATTCTCAAACCTTTCTAAACTATCGATCCTGTCAATTTGGTGTGTTATAAAGTTTCTAACTCAACTAAACCCAAGGCAACTTTGTTACAGATGCAGAATTAGTCAGAACCTGATCTGATAGGAAACTGAAGCTGAAATCCCACTGAAATCAAAACAGAAACTGAGTTGTGTTCTTGCTTTCTTCCCTGTCTGTTTTTTTTTCTTTCAACTGATTATACTTCTCTAACTCCGTACCCAGTTACTTAAATATTCCATTAAGCTTTTAAATCCAGACCAAAACTCAAACAACTTGTTACAGACACGGGATTAGCAGACCTTGAACCTGAAGCTAATGCCCAACATTTATGAAACTGAGATATGCTACAGTTCTGTTATTCCTTTTTCAGGAATCGGTAATATACTTGAACTTACTTTCTTTCCTGTGGCAGTTTTAAGTAGTAGCATTTTTAAAACTACACTATTATGTATTAATTGTAATACTAAATGCTAAGAATAAATAAATACAACAGTTTACAGATTGGTTTACAAAGTTACCGTAACTAAGCACCGAAGTGGGCAAGTAGTGTAGAAATCAGCCCACGAACTAGGTCGCAATTAACTGTGAATCTGGGCACAAATATATGAACAAGGTTAGAACATTTGCCATTACACTCTCAGGATTCGATACAAACGAGGTTAGAACTTGCAATCGAAATGCATGTATATGAACAAAGTTAGAAAAAAACGACAATCAATCGATCGCATACCCAATACGCGATAGAGACGTCGACGGTGAGACCAGTGGTAGATGGGTGATGACCGGCGGCGATGGGAGAGGACAAAGGTGGTGGGAGCGACGGCGGCGATGGCCGTTAGCAAGATGACAGGAGAGAGGAGACGATTTCAGTGAGGAAGATAGCGCGAAAGAGAAGAAGAGTTACTGTGAGTAGAGTGTGCAGAGTGTAGGCAAATGTTTAAATGGACTTTAGATTACGTTTACATGTAAACCGTAAACTAAAGTCACACTTTACATGACGGTTCCCACAAAAACCGTAATATAAAGTGTAACGAAATTAAAAAAAAATAGCGCGATAATTATTTGGCATATGTTGGGTTTCAAACATAGGTAACACATTAATATAAAGTTTTTATTAATCTAAAATACACTGGTAAAACGACGTCGTTAAATGCAATCTAAAGTGTAACGAAATTAAAAAAATAGCGCGATAATTATTTGGCATATGTTGGGTTTCAAACATAGGTAACACATTAATATAAAGTTTTTATTAATCTAAAATACACTGGTAAAACGACGTCGTTAACTGTAATTTAGATTACGCGCGGAGTTGAAAAAATCAAATAATACGGGAAATATTTTTCGTCAGGTCAAAACGACGTCGTTGACTATCAGTCGGAGGTTGGCGCGCCTTTTTTAGGAGGGACTTTAGATGACGGTTATTAGTGAAACCGTAATCTAAAGTCCGTTGACCGTAAAGCGCGTGTCAACACGGGACTTTAGATTACGGTTTCACTAATAACCGTCATCTAAAGTCCCTCCTAAAAAAGGCGTGCCAACCTCCGATCGATTATTGATTACAGGTTAATTCAATCATCATCGCTAATTAATTGCGTCCTTCCTATTAATCACGGTGTCTGTTTAAGCCGTGATTAAACCACCGTCATTAAAGGCTCGCGTTCCACTAGTGTACCCCGTCCTACTCTCGAACAGGCGCTTCCAGCTCCTTGTACCTGAAATAGGAAAGAGAGAAAAGGGTGGCCCCCCAGGGGCTCAGCACCTTTGCTGGTATGGTAATCCCGCAGCCCGCATGCTACCGGGCCACGCACAACTAATTGTCGTCTTAGCATGCGGTTGATATTTGAATCATGCATGTAAACTGTAACACACACAACAATAACATTCCACCACGATGGGCTCAACAAACAGATGACACATCCTTACTTGATAAGTTACTCACTGTGTTTTTTAACCCTAGAGGGTTCTCCTCTAGTGGAGCTACTTCCTTAATAGACGACACTTACCCAATAATCGGGTTATCCATAAACGTCTCTTTTATAAACTGGGATTCATATCCATGATCCACATGCGCAACATAACAATACTTTTCACGTTTCAACGTGGACATAACATAACATCACAATGGGAATTGTAGTACAACAATAACACATAACATAGCGGGAACGGTTCTCTTAGGAACTGACCCAAACATAGTTAATTCACTTGTGAGCCTAGAGAATGATGTCACCCTCATGATAAACTCGTTATACAACACTCATTACCGTCCTAATAGTCGGACGAGTAACTTAAGTTAAGATGGTTCAGATATAGTGACCCGAACACACCACACAAACACATGTTCCCCCTAAACCGATCATAAGTCAGAATAGCTAAGCTTTGGAGTAAGCTAATGGGAGATCGTAACCCGTGAGGGAAACAACCATAACAGAGAGGAGGGTAAAGCTAAGCAGGATACCCACTCCCAAACAACGCGCGACCGGCCTAACCGGATTCCTCACCCCCGTTAGTACATATTTACTCGTAGATAACTAGTTAGAGCCCCACTATGGAGCCTATCACACCCACACACCAAGAAGGTATTTCGACTGGGTTAAACACACGAGGGAGGTCCTTACATTCACACACAACATTACACAATGAACTCACGCATAGCCGTGGTTAGAACGTCCCATGGTTTGGGTCGTTAAATCCGAATACCAAACTCTCATGTGATCCTAGACTCAGTTAGCTAAGGTTTAACACTTTCGAGGTTAAATGGTATCGGAACTAAACACGCCACATATATGAATTGCTGTAAATTCATTACATGTTTTATCTTACAACATGGCAAACATACAGAAAAACACATTGGCATATAAGCCGGTGTAATCTGGTAGGACACAGGTTGCAAGAAAACCATACCTGTCACCGGAGTCCACTCTATCATGTCCACTTATTGTTCCTCGAACCATTCTCGAACAACTGGTAATATTACATTTACTTTTATTAACAACGGGGTAACATGGTTGTTTAAAGTCTAATGCTCATAACTTATCCCCGTTAACTAGTTAAATAACTTCACATTTTTAACTTGTTTTACTTTTACATTTTAACACAACTTTCCCCCCACTAAATTGTCATTATAACTCACTTAACATGTCCTTAACAATCTTATAACATCATTACTTACTAATCCCCATCATTCTATAACCTTAAACAATGTTTTTGGTCCGACCGACCTTACCGACCGACCTTACACAAGGTCGGTCCATTCCAGAACATATTACCGTCAAAAATTCTACTCCGACCGACCTTGCAAGTTCGGTCCACAAGGTCGGTCTATTCCAGAGACAATTCCCGTTAAAAAATTTAGACACGACCGACCTTGCAAGTCCGGTCCCAAGGTCGGTCCATTCCAGAAACTTAATCCGTACCAAAAATATAAGCCCGACCGACCTTGCAAGTCCGGTCCCCAAGGTCGGTCCATTCCAGAAACTCTTTCCGGTAGTGTAAACTGAGCTCGACCGACCTTGCAGGTCCGGTCCCTAAGGTCGGTCGGCTCTAAACCTTTGTTTCTAAATTCCCATTTGACTCCAAACCTCACCTTACATATCCTAGTATGCTTTAACATCATTTAGCACACTTAAACCTTCACATAACATCCTCTAAATGCATGTACAAGCTTACTTATAAAGTCCTTAAACACTCACTCATTTACTTACAAATTTCTTAACACATGTAACATTTCTCTCTTGGTTTCTAAGTGGTACTTCACCTATAATGACCACTATACCAAGATGTTTCCTCTACACCTTAACATCATCTCTCAAGCATCTTTTCTTACTAACTAAATTTCCTTGTTCACACCTTCTTAAAATTCCTTCCTCACATCCTTACCTAAACATCATTCATTCCTTGTACATCAACATTACCTAAACCTAAAACAAACTTCTCCAAGACTTTATTACATCCCCAAAAACACCCATTGGATTTCTAGAACTTCAAGATAGTGCCTAAATCCTCGTAGCACTATATAACACCTTAATACATGTTTTCTTCCCTAGTAAAACACTTATTCATTTTTAATACTTCCTAGTTCACCAAAACTCATTTAAAACACTTAGAACTTTGTATACATTTTCCAAATTTTGCCATAGGTTCTCCTAGCACATTATCATACTAAAACACATTGTTTTTCACCATTAAACATTCAAGAATACCTAAATCCATCAAGAATTCTCACACACAAAACTTCACCAAATTTACACTACATCACAATATAGTGCATAATCAAATTGCTTGGCACTTAGGCCATTAAATAACATGGCTCTTAGGCCCTTAAATAACATAAACCTTAAACACTGAATTTCCACATGTATATATTGCCTTTGACCTGCAAATACACCCAACAATACATATGCCCTTAAATAATCTCCTTAAGACAATTCACTAGCTCTTTTCCCATTGGCTCCTTAGATATTTATTAAGCAAATCAAGCTCATTTTCCTAAGGCATTTAAACTACATTTAGATTGAAATACCCCGACCTTAAATATGGTGATTAAATTATCCTAATGGGTATTTAAGAGCCTAATAATGATTAAGTAATATTGGTAAGGAAAAATGAATCCAAAAGAAATAAATAAACGCTTAAAAAAGCGGAAAACGCTAAATAAGCGTTAAATAACCATAGGAGGTATGAGACCTCGGTTAGCGTATTATATGGATTCTAAAGGTTTAATAAGACCTAAATAATATATGGGAACAACTCCCGAAGAAAACGGATCCAAATAATGTATTAAAAGCGTAAACGAACCTTAAAGCGCGTTTTTCGAGGAAACCGGGAAAACGCGACTTTAAGCGGGTCAAATAGACTCGTAACAGTGTTGGTCAACTAAATAATCATTAATGAATATTAGTGAAGCTTTAGAACCAACAAAATTAATTAAACGAGAAAATTCCAGAAAACGGTATCGGTTAGTAAAAACTGTAACAACCGGGAAGTTGTGGGGCGAGAATGCAAAAAAACAAAGTTAGTGTGTCCACTTTTGCAAATAAAAAGCAAAAATCTGTAGAGGGGCATGTGGGTAGCCGATGGACTCCTCTCCCCCACTCTCTTTATTCCTCTCTTATTAGCTAAAAGACAAATGAAATAAGTAGAAAAGTAGAAAAAGGAAGTGGGGCTCTCTCTCTCTTCCATCCCTCACCCTCTCTCACGTATTCACCCTCCTCCTCTCTTCATTTCCTCCTCTCCTGCGACAGCCATGGAACATTGAGGAACCACACTCAACTCTCTCCTTCTCTCCTCTTGTCCAAGCTCAATCCTTGTCCAAATTCAACAAAAATTGTACCATTGAAATCCCCTCACCAAGGAGAACACTTTCCTCCTTTCAAAAATCGAAAACAACCAACTTCATCTCTATGGGTGTGCTGCATTTGAAGCTTGAGTACCACCATTAGAAGCACCTTCACCTCCTTGTCATTTTGAGGTAAAAACATTTTGAAAACCTATCTTTTTCTAGGCCTTGTGGGCAAAACGAAATTCAACTAAAACCTTGTTTGGTGCCTCTTTGCTCTAGCCAATTTTGGCTCCACTTTGGGTGTTGGAATCATGCCTTGGTTGCTGTCCACCACTCTATCCATCCATTGGAAGGTAATGCTTCATTCTAAACCTAAAACAAGCACAACCCTAGGTTGGTAAAAATAGTTTTCTAAGTAGTTGTGTATATTGATATGGGCTGTAGCATTGGTGTGTGAACCCCATTGGAACCGAGAGAGACAAGAGAGAAAGAAAAAAAGGAAGAAGAGAAGGAAAGGAAGGAAAAGAAAACTAGCAAGACAAGGTAAATGCTCTTACCTTGGGTTAGTTTGTGTATTACATTGTAACAGATTTTAAGTATCTAACAATGAAGAATGTATGAAGTATGAGTAGTAGTAGTATGGGGTAATGTATTGGAGAAGAGAATGTAACAGTTTTTGAGTAGTAGTAAAAATGAGTAATGTATTGCGTAATGAGTAGTAAGTATGATGTAATATGATGAGAAATGATATTGAAACAGTTTTGAAGTTTTTAAATGAAGTTTAAAAGCTTGGGAAAAACATGGGTAGTATGTGTATGTGTGCAGGAATTTATGTTGTTGTAGTAGTATTGAAATGTGAGTATAATATGTTGTATAAACAGGTGGTGAGAATGATGAAATGTGTGAGCTGAAATAACATGTGGAGAATGTTAAGAATATAGGGGAGACTATGTCAAATTTCATCTAGAAATTTGAAGACTTAAGTGTTTAAGAAGAAGAAGTAAACTGGGTAGTGACTAGTTGTATTTGGAGGGGTTGGAAAGGAGTGATGATGTATCCTAAAACAGATTTTGATATGAGATTGTAAATGGGATGAGACTAGGTTGTGAACTAATGTATTTAAGATGCTAAGAGTGGCATAGGATGAGGGAGTATTGGAGTATAAGAGTTAAGGTAAAAATCTGTAGCATAATGTGGAAAACCAAAATCTGTAGCATTAGTGTGAAGAAAAAAATAATGTAAGTGTTGAATTGAGATGATGAAGATTGGTGTAAGTTGTGTAGGAATTGAGTAGCAAGTTTGGTGGATGAATTAAGGTGATTTAGAACATCTAAATGAGTGGTAAACATGTAGGGAAGTATTGGTAAAGATTGAGGAAACAATGGGTAAAGAAAACACCCAAAACAGATTTTAAAACTGAAGTACTGGGCCGGACCGACCTTAGGACCGAACTTGCAAGGTCGGTCGAGCCCAGATTTACAAGACGGGAAACCTACTGGAATGGACCGACCTTGCGACCGGACTTGCAAGGTCGGTCGACTCAAAAATTTTCCGTCAAGTAACCTACTGGAATGGACCGACCTTGCGACCGGACTTGCAAGGTCGGTCGACTCAAAAATTTCCGTCAAGTAACCTACTGGAATGGACCGACCTTGCGACCGGACTTGCAAGGTCGGTCGGGCTAAAATTTTCAAAGACGAAACTTAATGGACCGACCTTGGGACCGGACTTGCAAGGTCGGTCGGCCCTGGAATTTCACCCGAGGTAGTCTACTGGATGGACCGGACTTGCAAGGTCGGTCGCAAGTTCGGTCGAGTCAAAAAAAAAGAAAAAAAATGTTTTAATTATATGATTATAGTAATCATATATACATATATATGCCTATATACCTACATGCATATATATGTAGTAGTACACAATTAATGAAGTAAAAATGGTAAGAGAGTAAGTAAGTTTGTAAGAAAGCAAGTTTATGAGGTAGTAAAGAAAAGAATGGTTTTATAACCCAGAATGAATGTAAAGAAGTAGTAAGTATACATTGAAAGTATCAATGGAGGAGTAAGTTAGATCAATAATAGATCATTGATCATACTACTTCATGTATGTATAGGAATCAAGTAGTTGACCTCCAAGGAACCGGTAGTACGTATTCGACGGTGAACGGTATGATTTCCTCATGCCCTGTATCCTAACTTGGTTACCCCGATTTGTGTGCTTATGTGATCACCAATAAGATAAATGCACGAATCGGACTTATATTGCACTTAATTGTGTTTGAACTATATTGTTCTTGTTTTATGCTCTTGAACATTTAGTTTGTATAATTCATGAAATGTATGAATGGAAATGAAGTGTATGTGTAAGTATGAGTACTTGCGTATTGTATGTATGTATGGGAAGTGAGTATGGACTTCTACTAATTCCTAACCATCTAACTCCTAACATGAGTAATGAGTATAATGGAATGAGTAGAAGCCCGATATAGTTTCGGCCACGCGTGAGGATAAGGAGACACAAGAGGTTGAATCCGAATCCTGGCTATAATCTTTTCCTTGGACCAAACCCCTTGAATGGGTAGCATCCTGGATTAGTGGGCCACCCTAAAGCCCGGTGGTGGGATGTAGTAATCCCTGCCCGGAGGTCATACCGACTTAACTGGAAGTAAAGTATGTATGAAGTAAGTATTGTATGTGTATTGGTCTTGTCTATTGTAAGTCATCGACCGGAAGTAAAAGAGTATCGAACACCCGATAAACCCGGGTGTGTAATGAAGCTAACTGGACCTTGTATGTATTGGAGAATTGTATCTCCGTATTGCGTATTGGATATGTAATGAGTATGTATTGTGTATGTGTATTCTGGAAAATGGTAAGTAAGCATTGGTAGACTTGTATTGTCTTCCAAGCATGTATTGTACTGTGCGTATGTATGTATACCTTGTGTAGTATTGTAGTATCGTGAATGAAAGCATGTATGTATGTATGTATGAATGTATGTATTGCGAACAAATTGCATGCATTCGACCAAATGGTCGGCGTACCCTCGCTAGTACGCGGGGTATGCGGTTATCATATTCAGCGTAAGCTGACCCCCTCGGGGGAACATTTTTAGTGTGCAGGTACCCGGAGCGAATACGGTCAAGGTAAGAGACCAGTGGCGCGCCTTGTAATTAGAAGTATTTAGTTTGTGAGTAACGGGTAGCAGATTGACTTCTAGTGAGTGTGTATGAATTCGGGGAGAAGTACTGTATTGATTTTGGAACCTAGTAAACTCGGTATGCGTAGTGTATTATCTTGTACGGAGTCGTGAAGTATTGTATTGAATGGAGTAATGTATCGAATGGAGTATTGTAGTAATCAGTACGTAATGAGAGTATGTATTGTATTAAGTAGTACTCGGATATTCCGGTCCATCAGACCGATGCTGTATGAAGAAGTAGTAGCTTTGTTAGTCACGTGGGTGACTAACGGCATTGTATCACCCGATGTATGTAAGTATGTATCCGCTGCGTGACTCGGGAAGCACGAGGAGATTGGACGGTAATGATTGAATTAATAGTAGGGGTGTTACAAAAAGTGGTATCAGAGCGAAGTATCGCTCTGATGACTGGAAATACCGAGTTTAGGAATACCGAGTTAGGAATTAGAAGCTTAGGGCTAAGGGCTGAGTGTTAGCATTAGATATGCTAGTTAGGAACTACCGGTGAGTACCGGATACCTACAATACCAGTCCCGCCCACCGCAAACCCCATTGTATAACTTGGGAAAGGACGCCAGAGAGAAGAAAAGCCTTCTCATACTCGGGGAAAACCCGATCTGGCAGTTGTGAAGTAATCACACAGTAAACAAGAACCGACGTATGGTAGATTCCAAGTAATGGAAGACCCGGAAGTGGATCCCGGTTGAACAACAATTGCCGCACTTAATAGCGGTAGTATAAATACTCCAACCATAAGGAGGCTACAACTTGTAACAGCATGGGGCGACATGCTTAGCAGTCGCAGAACCCAGCTAAACAACCCGCAACAGGAAAGGAAGCACTAACTGTGCAACGAAATGGAAACAGGGGCAGTAATGAAACCCGAGACACAAGTCTACGGGACAACAGTAATAGCCAAGCAACACCACTAATGGTGAGCTAGCTGGCAAAGGACATAGTCTGGAGTGACTGACCCCAAACTAAAACGCCAAAAAGGTTACAAACCTGGCCAACATAGCTCAGACAGCTACAGGAATATTCACAAGATATAACCTGACATAACTACAACTGTAGTGCCTAAACCAAATCAGGCTCAGTAGCCACAGCCAAAGTGTGGGAATAAGCAACAAGGAACAACACAACCAAGTCAAAGGGGAAGCTCCAAGGATTGGAGAAGTACCCTGATCAATGACAGCTATGTCAGACTCACTGGGGAGTTACTCAGAAGAGTGATTAACCCAAGTAAATGATCAACAAGATCAAAGGAAGAGTAAGCAAGATTACCAATTATGAATGGGATCGGTATAGAATTACCCAAAAACCACCAGTACCGCGCACTTGCCACGGCAAGTGCAGTAAGGGCAGAAATATGTAAAGGAACTCTAACGCACCACATGTACATAGTAATGTACCGTGGCTACAAGAAGCAACTACAGGATCACACGCCCTAACAACTAGGAGTATGGAACCTTGGAAAGGCCCAACGGCCTGACCATTACTTTAACCTCATACCAGTCAGCATGAAGCTAGACTTGGTCAAGATTTCGAACATGGCTATGCCATGAGGAACTTCTTTTGACACCGTACCATGATTTTTTTAAACCCATTTTCTTTCAAAACCACAGACCCTTTTTCTTAAAACCTTGGATTTTAAAACCAAACCAACAGAATTACGGTGAGTATCATAGAATGATACAAGAGGAGTGGGCAACAGAATACTTCACCTAGGCGTGTGACGAACGCTACGAGTGTACCCAATTACGGGATGTGGGACGACCGCACTCCGAAGGAGCTTGTGGGCCTGACAAGTAGTCGGGTAAGTGGTAACGTATCAAACGGTACCCCACGTATGTATAAATGTAGCGTACGACACACGGGAAGTAGTCAACTCCGTTCTACGGACCATAAGTAAGTTCAAACCAGAGCAGCTGGACAACTCAGACGATCAAGTATAAAGGAACTCAGAGAACCCATCTGAAGATAAGGAATAAGAACTAGGAAGTGTAAAGAGCACAGACTAGTAAGTGTGGACATTGAATATGTCTCAAGACATCAAACAGATACATGAAAGCTGGAAAGTATACCCAGCCTACACACAGTAAGACAATCGCCTAGTGTGAACACCACAATACTAAACAACGGGACAGAGTTCCCAAGGGCAATCACGGGATTACCACTAAATATAAACCATCATCGAAGAGGACATTAAAACCAGTCTCAAGCACTAGGATCAAGTATAAACGGTCTACCCAATGACGGGAGACGTTATAACCCAAAGGGAATAGCTTAAATATAATACCACAAGGTGGTATGGTAGACACGACATATATTAATATTAGCCGGATGTAACGGCGTAACCTAACAACACCCAGGAGCAATCCTTGAAGGGCGTCGGAGATAACAGCAGTTGAACAAGTGTCTTGATAAGAGCACGGAAGCTAGAACAAATATTCGGTTAGAACACCGAAGGGATTTCACTTAACAGGAAATACCCTAAATTAGCATCAGCTTGCCTAAAGGGTCTCCTATGAACGGAAGCGTGATGTCACGACTTACCATGGAGCCTAGTAATACCTCCAACCTACGGGGTATACATGGAGTAGAAACATGTGTAAACAGCTTGCAAAGAGCATAGCTTGTAGCAATAAGGCTTAAGAGCCACCAACCAACTACGTTGTGTGAACTCAAACGGTGGCAAAACCCACACCATTACTAATAGGACTTGCAAGAATATTATTCCATATGACAAGAAATCAACAACTGGACCATCAATTCAAACCCAACCTCTTGAGTGGCTTGGAGTAATGGTCAACTCAGCGTCACTGTCACTATAGCATCAGTCTAGTATGCAGTTGACAAGCTTAACTACTTTCATGCCTCCTGTAGCAATGATAACACAGGGGCATAGAAATCGGGATAAATGCCAACATTGGCCTAGTCCACGTCTGGACACTACGGAAAACTCGAGGAAAAGTACCCTTCGTTAATCGAAGACCACCAAGGTGGTGAAGACGTGAACCCTTAGAAGGGGCTTCCATCTACTATAACAACAAAGCTTGTACGTGTAGATACTGCCAAGAGACAATAAATAAGGAAGTGAGATTTCCAACCCACCACGCCTACGTGAGGCTATGGACTGTAGAAGCACATCGCTTAAGAGCATTGACGCTCGAAGGAATAAGCATACTCCTTATGCACCCAATCATGTGGTGAACCATTGTATAAATACTTACATGGCAAACCTTGTCATGAGACCTATGAGTGGAAACACACCCTCAACGAGAACTTTCACCTATCCGTGATAGAACACTCTTAATTAGAGAACGCGACCAGAAAACCCTTGAAGCTTCTGGGGATGTCCCGGTAATGTATATGCAAAAGTAAAACCGCATAGCTAGAGCCTATGATCAATGCTCAGCACTATGAGACAGTAATTGTCAAAAACAATCATGAGTGTGCACATGGCACACCATGAATGACCGGTGCGCAAGAGAGCTTGTAACCTGATAAACCACTTCATCCTTGGCCAACCAAGTTATTTGGAAAACTATATCATGATTGAGGAAGTAATGTGAGGTAAGCTAACCTACACATGAAACCTAAACCGAAAAAATATCTCCACATGAGGAAGATAATAACATGGTGGTACGCTACGGCAACTGTCATACATATGAACTAGGATCTCCTAGTGTATTTACACCATAAGGAAATGGTACAACGGTAAGAATACGGTGCGCAACAAGCGACCTCTATGAGGAAGTAGTAGACAATGACATGAAGAACAAGTATGGAAAACAGTCAGAAATATTCCTTCCTATCACATAAGTGACTTACTGTCAAGCGTTCACGCCTCTGCACTCTGTATGACTGAGTGTTTTGGTATTGCACTGGTACAGCTAATGATCTAATGGGATGGCTACGGATATGGAGAATGTAAACAGTAGTAAATCTTCCTTTTCACCACAAACATGGCATAAGCCAGTCAAACATTCTTAGCAAAGATCGCATGAAGAGTGTAAAACACACTATCAATCACAAGAGGTGAATTCCATTGGAATAAAAAGGTGAAAGGAGATGTAAGAAAGTCACTTGGATCGACGCATTGAGAATGCAAGGTCATACAAGCAAAGAACACTTGTACTGAACCAGAAGAACTGGTGTAATTCAGAAGTTAGTGACAACAGAGGAAGCACTACAACTAGGTAGTGACTTAACCTCGCCCGACAGCAAGTCGGAGGAACTTAGTGAATAATCGTGGGGAGTACGAATAATATGTATAATAGATTACCAGAAAGCTGGATCTAAAACTCATTGAGTTCAAACAGCGGTAAACAATACCATACTGTAGTAAACCTTATTCCCATATAGAGGGATAGAAAGGTGATGTATAGCACATTAAGGATAACATGAAGGGTGAGTAACCCAAGTTATTAGGGTCGCGCAGCAGAAGCTAGTGGGCCCTAACTAAGAAATGTAATACACCTAGTAAGTACGAAAGAATGGCTATCAATGCCTTGAAGCCTAATAGGCTAGAACTGAATTAATTAGGAGTTAAATAAACTCGTGTACGAATCCTCGGTGCAAAGACTAAACCATTGGCACGGTTAAGACCCTTTGACCAGAGCATATTGTATAAGTATATTGTAATGAAGCTAAATGCTTCAGATTGCCCAAATCGAGTAAACCAATGTTTAATAGTAACATATGGTAGATTACGTGGGCGTAATCCCTTTTAAGGGGGGTAGAGCGAAAATCGCTTAATGCAAGTTTTATAAATAAAACACATAAAACTATAATGTGCATAGCACAAATGAGAATGGATTTAATGATTGGTACTTATGTTAAACAAACATACGTATTCATTCATATTGTAACTGTGGTAATTAGGCACGAGAGATGCGAATACCATAGGATGAATATACCCATCTGGTAACCCCGTGTAAAAGTATTAGTAAAGTGGAGTAGAGTAACTCTTGGGGAAATGATAATCCCTGTAGTGGGTGTCTATTTGAAGTTAGACATGGCACTACAATGCAAGAGTCGGTATAAAACCGATGTAGAACCTAGAGGAAATTGAACTCCCTAGGTGATCGTTTTAATACAATTGAGAATGAGTAGTGGACGGAGCTCCACAAGTATTGTAACCTTGAAAAAAAAAGAATAGTAGGACTGATTGTGAGTAGCAGAGGAACGTAGCCCATGAGTGGTATATTCGTAAGTATGTTATTGGTAGTAATTGAGGATAGCTAAACTTCATAAGTACTGTATTCCCTAGTTAGAATAATTGGAATGATGGAGAGTAATGGATGGAAGTAATGAAGGTTGATGAAATGAGCATTTAAGTATTGAACCACGCAGTAAAGCATTTGGGAAGTAGAGCGAGGATAATTGATGGATTGATTCCATCCTTTGGAGATGTACGAATTCGTATCACGACTAGAAAAGTAAAAAGATAGAAAATGAAAACAACTAACTATTTGCTTGTTTGAAACTGATGTGGGAAGTCGAACTTGATCCTGATCAGATCAAGGGAACCGAACACAAATTGGGGTGGAAAGATAGTTCAACACTGATGCTGATCACATCAGGGTCGAATGATTCTTGAAGCTCCCCTTAAGTGGTCACAAGAATCACATAGGATAGAAGTAATGAATATAAATTGGAATTTGGAGTTGTATGTTTTAGAAAAAATTTAATTGGTAGTGGTGAAAGAATTTCCTTAGTATGGAGAATGAGGATCTGCTAGAAGTGTGTACCGAAGAAGATAGTAAGGTAGTATGTTGTATTATCCCAAGGGCAGCGGGACATAGAGGAGTCCCGTGTCTAGATGACCTGAGTGCCTGCGGGATTGTATGGTATTGCATTGCTTTGGGGATAGCTTTGCACTGTATGTATGTATGAATTTTGTAAGAGGAATTGGATGGTTGACAGTAATATGGATGGAGTAAGTATTGTACATTGGTATGATAGGGAAAGGAGAAACCTTGAGTAATGGACGTGGGAATTAGCAGGAGGAAGAAGGTATGACCACGGTATTGGACATGTAAGAATGAGTAAGCATTGTAAACCCATAACCTCGAACAACTTTGAGGACAAAGTTCTTAAGGGGGGTAGATTGAAATACCCCGACTTAAATATGGCGATTAAATTATCCTAATGGGTATTTAAGAGCCTAATAATGATTAAGTAATATTGGTAAGGAAAAATGAATCCAAAAGAAATAAATAAACGCTTAAAAAGCGGAAAACGCTAAATAAGCGTTAAATAACCATAGGAGGTATGAGACCTCGGTTAGCGTATTATATGGATTCTAAAGGTTTAATAAGACCTAAATAATATATGGGATCAACTCCCGAAGAAAACGGATCCAAATAATGTATTAAAAGCGTAAACGAACCTTAAAGCGCGTTTTTCGAGGAAACCGGGAAAACGCGACTTTAAGCGGGTCAAATAGACTCGTAACAGTGTTGGTCAACTAAATAATCATTAATGAATATTAGTGAAGCTTTAGAACCAACAAAATTAATTAAACGAGAAAATTCCGGAAAACGGGTACGGTTAGTAAAAACTGTAACAACCGGGAAGTTGTGGGGCGAGAATGCAAATAAACAAAGTTAGTGTGTCCACTTTTGCAAATAAAAAGCAAAAATCTGTAGAGGGGCATGTGGGTAGCCGATGGACTCCTCTCCCCCACTCTCTTTATTCCTCTCTTATTAGCTAAAAGACAAATGAAATAAGTAGAAAAGTAGAAAAAGGAAGTGGGGCTCTCTCTCTCTCCATCCCTCACCCTCTCTCACGTATTCACCCTCCTCCTCTCTTCATTTCCTCCTCTCCTGCGACATCCATGGAACATTGAGGAACCACACTCAACTCTCTCTCTTCTCCTCTTGTCCAAGCTCAATCCTTGTCCAAATTCAACAAAAATTGTACCATTGAAATCCCCTCACCAAGGAGAACACTTTCCTCCTTTCAAAAATCGAAAACAACCAACTTCATCTCTATGGGTGTGCTGATTTGAAGCTTGAGTACCACCATTAGAAGCACCTTCACCTCCTTGTCATTTTGAGGTAAAAACATTTTTGAAAACCTATCTTTTTCTAGGCCTTGTGGGCAAAACGAAATTCAACTAAAACCTTGTTTGGTGCCTCTTTGCTCTAGCCGATTTTGGCTCCACTTTGGGTGTTGGAATCATGCCTTGGTTGCTGTCCACCACTCTATCCATCCATTGGAAGGTAATGCTTCATTCTAAACCTAAAACAAGCATAAACCCTAGGTTGGTAAAAATAGTTTTCTAAGTAGTTGTGTATATTGATATGGGCTGTAGCATTGGTGTGTGAACCCCATTGGAACCGAGAACAAGAGAGAAAGAAAAAAAGGAAGAAGAGAAGGAAAGGAAGGAAAAGAAAACTAGCAAGACAAGGTAAATGCTCTTACCTTGGGTTAGTTTGTGTATTACATTGTAACAGATTTTAAGTATCTAACAATGAAGAATGTATGAAGTATGAGTAGTAGTAATGGGGTAATGTATTGGAGAAGAGAATGTAACAGTTTTTGGAGTAGTAAAAAATGAGTAATGTATTGCGTAATGAGTAGTAAGTATGATGTAATATGATGAGAAATGATATTGAAACAGTTTTGAAGTTTTTAAATGAAGTTTAAAAGCTTGGAAAAACCATGGGTAGTATGTGTATGTGTGCAGGAATTTATGTTGTTGTAGTAGTATTGAAATGTGAGTATAATATGTTGTATAAACAGGTGGTGAGAATGAAAATGTGTGAGCTGAAATAACATGTGGAGAATGTTAAGAATATAGGGGAGACTATGTCAAATTTCATCTAGAAATTTGAAGACTTAAGTGTTTAAGAAGAAGAAGTAAACTGGGTAGTGACTAGTTGTATTTGGAGGGGTTGGAAAGGAGTGATGAGTATCCTAAAACAGATTTTGATATGAGATTGTAAATGGGATGAGACTAGGTTGTGAACTAATGTATTTAAGATGCTAAGAGTGGCATAGGATGAGGGAGTATTGGAGTATAAGAGTTAAGGTAAAAATCTGTAGCATAATGTGGAAAACCAAAATCTGTAGCATTAGTGTGAAGAAAAAATAATGTAAGTGTTGAATTGAGATGATGAAGATTGGTGTAAGTTGTGTAGAATTGAGTAGCAAGTTTGGTGGATGAATTAAGGTGATTTAGAACATCTAAATGAGTGGTAAACATGTAGGGAAGTATTGGTAAAGATTGGGGAAACAATGGGTAAAGAAAACACCCAAAACAGATTTTAAAACTGAAGTACTGGGCCGGACCGACCTTAGGACCGAACTTGCAAGGTCGGTCGAGCCCAGATTTACAAGACGGGAAACCTACTGGAATGGACCGACCTTGCGACCGGACTTGCAAGGTCGGTCGACTCAAAATTTTCCGTCAAGTAACCTACTGGAATGGACCGACCTTGCGACCGGACTTGCAAGGTCGGTCGACTCAAAAAATTTCCGTCAAGTAACCTACTGGAATGGACCGACCTTGCGACCGGACTTGCAAGGTCGGTCGGGCTAAAATTTTCAAAGACGAAACTTACTGGAATGGACCGACCTTGGGACCGGACTTGCAAGGTCGGTCGGCCCTGGAATTTCACCCGAGGTAGTCTACTGGAATGGACCGGACTTGCAAGGTCGGTCGCAAGTCGGTCGAGTCAAAAAAAAGAAAAAAAAAATGTTTTAATTATATGATTATAGTAATCATATATACATATATATGCCTATATATACCTACATGCATATATATGTAGTAGTACACCATTAATGAAGTAAAAATGGTAAGAAAGTAAGTAAGTTTGTAAGAAAGCAAGTTTATGAGGTAGTAAAGAAAAGAATGGTTTTATAACCCAGAATGAATGTAAAGAAGTAGTAAGTAAGTATACATTGAAAGTATCAATGGAGGAGTAAGTTAGATCAATAATAGATCATTGATCATACTACTTCATGTATGTATAGGAATCAAGTAGTTGACCTCCAAGGAACCGGTAGTACGTATTCGACGGTGAACGATATGATTTCCTCATGCCCTGTATCCTAACTTGGTTACCCCGATTTGTGTGCTTATGTGATCACCAATAAGATAAATGCACGAATCGGACTTATATTGCACTTAATTGTGTTTGAACTATATTGTTCTTGTTTTATGCTCTTGAACATTTAGTTTGTATAATTCATGATGAAATGTATGAATGGAAATGAAGTGTATGTGTAAGTTGAGTACTTGCGTATTGTATGTATGTATGGGAAGTGAGTATGGACTTCTACTAATTCCTAACCATCTAACTCCTAACATGAGTAATGAGTAAATGGAATGAGTAGAAGCCCGATATAGTTTCGGCCACGCGTGAGGATAAGGAGACACAAGAGGTTGAATCCGAATCCTGGCTATAATCTTTTCCTTGGACCAAACCCCTTGAATGGGTAGCATCCTGGATTAGTGGGCCACCCTAAAGCCTGGTGGTGGGATGTAGTAATCCCTGCCCGGAGGTCATACCGACTTAACTGGAAGTAAAGTATGTATGAAGTAAGTATTGTATGTGTATTGGTCTTGACTATTGTAAGTCATCGACCGGAAGTAAAAGAGTATCGAACACCCGATAAACCCGGGTGTGTAATGAAGCTAACTGGACCTTGTATGTATTGGAGAATTGTATCTCCGTATTGCGTATTGGATATGTAATGAGTATATTGTGTATGTGTATTCTGGAAAATGGTAAGTAAGCATTGGTAGACTTGTATTGTCTTCCAAGCATGTATTGTACTGTGCGTATGTATGTATACCTTGTGTAGTATTGTAGTATCGTGAATGAAAGCATGTATGTATGTATGTATGAATGTATGTTTGCGAACGAATTGCATGCATTCGACCAAATGGTCGGCGTACCCTCGCTAGTACGCGGGGTATGCGGTTATCATATTCAGCGTAAGCTGACCCCCTCGGGGGAACATTTTTAGTGTGCAGGTACCCGGAGCGAATACGGTCAAGGTAAGAGACCGGTGGCGCGCCTTGTAATTAGAAGTATTTAGTTTGTGAGTAACGGGTAGCAGATTGACTTCTAGTGAGTGTGTATGAATTCGGGGAGAAGTACTGTATTGATTTTGGAACCTAGTAAACTCGGTATGCGTAGTGTATTATCTTGTACGGAGTCGTGAGTATTGTATTGAATGGAGTAATGTATCGAATGGAGTATTGTAGTAATCAGTACGTAATGAGTAGTATGATGTATTAAGTAGTACTCGGATATTCCGGTCCATCAGACCGATGTTGTATGAAGAAGTAGTAGCTTTGTTAGTCACGTGGGTGACTAACGGCATTGTATCACCCGATGTATGTAAGTATGTATCCGCTGCGTGACTCGGGAAGCACGAGGAGATTGGACGGTAATGATTGAATTAATAGTAGGGGTGTTACATAGATAGTTGTTTACCTCTTTCCTTCACAAGTTTTTCATGTGATCCCTTGCTTCTTCTTTGATAGAAAACCGGCAAGGCTTTCATTGCTTGTCAAACTTCTAATCAATGTACAAGCAAGTTAATGAGTATTCAAGCTCATGCTTAAACTCATTGTAAACCTAGGTAATATATGTCTATACACTTTAGGATAGTTGTTTACCTTGAAATAAAGAGAGCTTGAACAAGCATCAAGAGAGGACTCCTCCTTGTCCGTTAAAGATTGAAATGGAGCTATGAAAGAACAAGAGAAGACACCATCAAAAGGGTGATTCTCGGCTACACACAAAAACAAGAGGAAACATTGATTTTCTTTGACTTTCCTTACCTTGAAGCCAAGGAGAATGACAAGGCATGAAAAGGTGAGCTCAAGCTCAAACAATGGTGAATCTTCATGGCACCAAAATGGAGTCTTGAATATTTAAAAGATAGAAGTGTAGAGCTTGCTCCAACTAGAAGAATGGTGGTCTTTGTTTTTGATTTGATAAATGGAGCTAGAAGTTACAAGCATTCAAAGATGGAGATGGTATGGTTTGCTGTAGCAAAAACGATGGAGAAGGAAGAAGAAGAAGAGTTGGAGACCGTGGGAAATGAAGAGGGAAAGAAGAGAAGAGAATGAGAAGAAAGACTTGCTTTTGGAGATATTTAAGATAAAAGCAAATAATAGAACTTTTGCTTTATCATTTACTTATCTTATTTATTTGTTTAGGTGTGGTGAGTCACCCATGAAAATCGGCTCCCTTAATGTATTAGGCTGAGTCATGGCCTTTGTGACCAACAAGACATATATTGCGGACTTATGTCAAAACTGGCATATTTGAGTTACTATCACAAAAAACAAGGCACATACTGTGAAATTTTTGATTTCCCATTGATTTAGACCTCCAAATGTGATAATAAGTAGTACACATGTTAATTAAAGAGTAATGATGGACATTTAGCCATTCAAAAATCATTTACAAGACAATTTTTCAAAAATGTGCTTTAAGACTCCTTAAAGCACATTTTGTATTTTTACTTGTTTTCAAGCTTGGTTTTCTTTAGTAATTGATTTTATATGTTTATTAACATATAATCAAGGTATAGATATGACCTTTAGGTCTTATACAAATTTATCCCAAGCTTAGAGCACTTTTTGCCCATATTGACTTTAAGGTATTTATTTGTGCTTTGCTTGTTTAATTGTCTACCAAGGTTTCCTAAGGACTTAATTAGCCTTATTAAATCATAATTGAATATCACTAAGTCTTGGTAGGCTCTTTGGGTCCCAACCAAGTTCACTCCAAGCTTAGAGCATATTTTTGCTCAAGCTGTGTCTTAGTGCTTTATTGTGTTTTACTACGGTTTAAATTGTTCACTGCTGATTCTAAGGCAATTTTAGCCTTTACATATCATAGTTTAGTATTTAAACAATATATCAAGGTTTGGGGTATTTCAGTGGGCCCATTAGATTACAGGTTAGATTTACCTGTTGAGCTTGGAAGAGTGCACAATGTGTTCCACATCTCACAGCTAAAGCAGTGTGCCTCATCCATCACATATTTTAGAGCCCGAGACACTCGAACTAGATCCTACAATTAGATTTGAGGAAACCCCAGTTCACATTTTAGACTCCAAGACTAGGGAAACAGGAACAAGACCATTAGAATGGTCAAAGTTCTGTGGTCAAACCACGACATTGAGGAGGCGACATGGGAGTTAAAAGACTCCATGCGAGACAAGTATCCAACACTTTTCTCTTCGTTTGGTGTATACTTATGGGGGTACGTGGGCGTAACCCTTTTTAAGGGGGGTAGAGCACCACATGCGACTTGCATATCTGCAGTCTATAATGGTTTTGTAATTGGTTGTTTGTGTTTGATTGTTGCGCATGTGTGCAATTGGTTGGATGGTTATGGTTATTGATATGTCCTATGTGACAATGGTTGGTTATTGATGATATGTCCTATGAGACACTTGCATGGTTATTGTTGTGTCCTATGTGACACTTGAATAAGTTATGGTTGTATTCTATGTAACACTTGGATGTTTATGGAAGCACTTAATTACCTTACAGTATATTCATTCCTACAATCACACAAGAGATTCACTGCCAAGGGTTTACGCCTCTGCACTCTGTAGGACTGAGGATTTGGTATTGCACTTATGCAGTGATGACCGAGTGGGATAGCTAGGAAGTTAGGAACACGTATTTGTTCTACAATATTTATCAAGTACTTATACTATAATTACATTGGTTATCATGAGTAAGGTTATGTGTATTACGAATTGCATACACTTGGATTACAGATGGAATATAGGGGTGTCAGTATAGTATTGACACCCAAGAATGAAAGGTATACAGGGAATAGATAATGAGGAACCTAATTCCATAGGATGAACAAGTATAAGTTATGACTTCGGGACGAAGTCCTTTTAAGGGGGGGTAGACTGAATACCCCTAACATTTAAATAATCAAATAATGGTAAAAATATATTATTTAGGGGATTATTAAACCCTAAGAAATGATATAAACACTTAGGCGTTAAAAACGCACCTAAACTCCTTAAGGTCAAAAACGTGTGTTAAAGCCCGACCTTAAGATAAACAAGTTATATAAGCTATAAACTTCACATGAAGTTAACCAAGGATCATTATATGATCTTCAGAATGCAGGACTTCACCTAAAACTGAGTGAAAATACAAAATGCTCAGGAGTTCCCTTAAAGGCCCTTAAGGCCCAAAAGTCCAGGAAATACATTATAGGATGAAGTAAAGCTTTACAATTCATTCCAAATGCACCATAACACCTTATTAAATATATAAGATGAAGTTCTCAAGCTAAATTCTCAGTTAAACGCAAAGTGCTAAGGGATGCCTTATGGGGGCCCCATAAACCCTTAGGGATGCCCAGGAGGAGTGCCGAGGTGGCACGAACTCCTATAAAATTCATTCTTAGAGTTCCTAACATCATTATTAATCATTCTAAATAGAATGCATGAGATACTTCCTCAAAAATAAACAAAGTGCTCGGACGAATTTCTTAACGCTCCTTTTTGCCCGGTTAGCCCGGGAGTTGTGTTTAGAGTTGATATAACCCCATATAATTCAATGTAACACCTTAACATATTATTATTGACTATTAAAAATGTCAATAAACACTTGGAACTCATAGCGACTATTTATTTCTCAGGAAATCCTTAAAGCACAAAAAGGCACCTTCGGGTGTCACAAAAATGTGTTTTACGCAATTGCCTTGAAGTTTTTGAGGAGCCACGAGTTGATAATCTTAAAAGGGGATAAATTGACCATCTAATCAATTAATGTCAGTACTAAATTAATAGTACAAATGGGGGCGATTTTTGAGTCAAAAAGGTACCTAAAATCAGCATTTTTACCTTAAAACTTTCATCTTTTACCATGATATAAATGTACCAATTAAATGCTGGAACCTATTACACATATTATTATGATCTTAGTAAAATATAGTGTAACAAAAATAAAATTAAAAATCAGCTCCAATGAGCCCTATTGTATGCGCCAGTTTGGGTATACTAGGCTTGATTTTTAGCAAAATAATACCTTATGGTAATGTGACTCATCCCTATCTATACTATATGAGTATGTAACAACTGATTGCAATGAAATGGAGCTGCATTACCGTGCAACCTGCAAAGAAGACAAGAAAAGATTAGTTAAACAAGTTATAAGAAATTAATACATAAAAAGTAAAGCTAGGCTTGAATAATACAAGGTGGTGACTAGATAAGCAAACAACCATGTGCTATCCTATAGTGCTGCCGATTCCATGCTTGGACTAGGGGGACTGATTGCCTATATTAAAACTAAAAGAATACATCACCTAATTCACCATGTTCTAATGCTTAATACAAACAAGAATTTAAAGACTACAAACAGCACATGTGTGCCGATTTGAAGCATGAAAATAAGGCTAGATTGCCTTATTAAAATCAAGCTAAAATACCTAGTAATATAGCCATGTTCTTATGTCATTAATTAACAAGAAATCAATTGCCCAATTCAGTCCACATTACCGTAGGAAACAAGAGGAATACAAGGACAAAATCAACATTAAAATGCTAAAGTATTACACCTACCTAACTCACATTGTCTTCTAGTTTGAAGTGGCAAACAAAGGTCCATTCTCTTCTTTGTCCCAGCCGAATTCTTGTCTGATTGATAGGCAATTTTATTGAGCTAAATACCAAATTAATAAACATGAGAAGGATTAAACAATTAGACAATCATGGTGTCAAATAATTCCAAGTTGATTCCCTTCTTTCCTTGCCTTACTCATACGTGAGTGTAGGCTTCATTCTTCTTTGCCATTCCCCTTGGCCGAATGGTAAGCCTCTCTTCTTCCTCTCTTCTCTCTCTTCTTTTGTTAGTTCACTCCTTAGAGCTTCTAAGCTCCATTAATGGTGTATCAAGTTCTAACACCAATTCTATGTAAATTCCTAGTTAAATCTCCTAAGTCTTGAAGCAAGAATCATCCTAAGGATTCTTATAATTTTCGCCAAGCATAATTGTTCCAAGGAGGTTCCTAGATTCAACAACAACACAAGGAACAACAAGATCAAGTTAAGGTATATTTCCATGTTGAAAAATCCTAAGTAATTACCTAAATCATTTTCGAAAATTTAGAACTTCTAAACCTATGTTCTCTTCATTATTTCATGAAGGAAACTTGGATCTACAATCATCACAAGGTGTATCAAAAATACCTTGATAAATTCCTAAGGTAAAACTCTTGTAAAACTACTCCAACTCTTATTTATAATTTTGTTAGAAGTCTAACAAATGGATCTCCTAAATATGTATAAGGAGGCTGAAATTTCTACGTCAAAATAGCATTTGGAGAGCTTGGAATTCAAGGAGAAATCAAGTACAAGAATTGTCTTGATTTAGGGAGTAAGTTATATAATTAAGGTTTATTAAGTTTAGGTTTGATTTAAGCTTCTAATTTGGGTATAAAAATTATATATAACCTCTAAATAAATTAAGGCCAAAATATTGGGTTATATTGTCAAGAAAATAATTTATAACATATAAGGTAAGTATTACCTTAAGGTATAAAATTGTGTCACAAAATAATTAAATATGATACACATATATTTAAACCGAAATATCTAAGGGTTAAATGTTCTATTTTGAGTTTATAATCATTCTAAGTCATTAACATAATTTTTGGAAGTGTTATATGGCTTATATACATTTATATGTACATATTATAAAGTTTAAATCAAGTTTTAAAACTATATGGTAAAGGAATATAAAACCGAGAGCAAAGTATTTCATTTGATGATTTTTGGGATATATATAAGTGTATTAGCTTATATTATAAATTTTGGGATTATTAAAAATAGTTACAAGTATTTAAATGACTAGTTTAATAGGTTATGTGGTTAAAATGTAAATTTTAAAAGGATTGGTGTGCTAATTATAATTACCGAGAATTAATGGGGTGATTTGGTATATTTATGTTATAATATAAGGTAGGAATTAATATTATGAATTTTGATAAATTTAAATAAGTGTTTAAATGTTAAAATAACATTTTATTAAGTTTTGGGGCTATTTTGTAATTATTGGAAAATATAGTGTATGGCCGAGAATTACTTATGATTTTATGGGCTTATTAAAGTATTAACTATGAAATTAAGTCTTGGTCAAAGTGTTGACCAAAAATTTGGGTTAAAATGATTTATGACATAAAATATTAAGTTATAAAAGTCTTGGGGTGAATATGTAATTTATGGAAGATTCTATGTAAAACCGAATTGGTTTGGGGCGAAATCATAATTTAAGAAAATATATGGGTTACTTCGGTTATTTAAAGAAATAAAATATTTAAACTATAGTTTATAAGTTAATATGTAACTTATATAAAGTTTGGGGGTTCAAAAGTGAATAAAGGAAAATATAAGTGAAAACCGAAAATTAAGGGGTTTATTTGTAATTTATAAAAGTTGGTATAATGAGATTGTAATTTACGAAAATTAAGGTGGACATTTGGTAAATTAAAAAGGTAATGTAGGTAATTAGTGAATTATAAAAGTTATAAGGTTATTTGGTAATTTATAGAAGTTAATATAATTGTTTTACAATTTCCGAAAATTAATATGAGTATTTAGTAAATTATATAAGTATATGGTTGTTTGGAAAATTGTAATAGTTAATGGGTTCAAATTATGATTACTGGAAATTATATGTGGTTACCTAGTGATTCATAAAGTTGTTGGGTATAAAATATAAATACCGAAATAATAAGGTTGGTTTTGTAATTTAATAAGGAAAGGAAGTAAAACTAGGTAATATAATGTATTATGGTATATTTTGGAGTATAATATAAAGTTATAAAATAATTGTGGTTATAATAAAAATGACCAAGGGACATAATATAAAGAATAAGTGGAAATAATTATGAGTATATAATTAAGGAAGTAGAAATATACTACAAGGTGAAAATTCATTATCACATGTGGACATCACATAAAATATCAAACTGTTGAACTATCTAGAGTCACTGTAAAATAACAGGGGGAAGTAAAGAACTTACAGGATTAGTATATTACCAGTATTAGTTCTACAGTGACAGTACTGTAATGTTTAATGGATAGTTATATTAATATTATCCGGTATTGCTTGTAAATATAACAGCGTACGGGGAAGGACTGTTAAAGCGTGAATTATCAAGCTAGCTGTTATCACGGTGAACGGTATGTTAATTGTGTGGTCTGAATGTCCTAAGGATTATCCTAAGGTCCAGACATTATGTGTTAATTGTTTAAAAGCGATATCTGTAATTTATGTGTATGATATTGTGTACTGTATTGCTCAAACTGTTGTGTTGTATTTTATACGCGAACGTCTTATGACTAGAAGTTTATACATCTAAACTGGAACAAGACTAACTGTCCTTTAGGTAATATTGAACCTAACTGAAGGTCAACTGTTATAGTCTTAATTCAAATATTGGTTATTGTACCACTGACGAAAAGTGAAATACCCCGAACTTAAGTATAGTGATTAAAATAATTCTAATATGTATTTAAGGGCCTAATAACGCCTAAGTAATATTGGTAAGGAAAAATAAATTCAAAAGAAATAAAGAAACGCTTAAAAAGCGGAAAACGCTAAATAAGCGTAAATGACCATAGGAGGTACGAGACCTCGGTTAGCGTATTATATGAATTCTTAAGGCTTAATGATGCCTAAATAATATAAGGAAACAATTTCCAAAGAAAACGGATCCTTAAAATGGATTAAAAATACAAACGGACCTTAAAGCGCGTTTTTCGAGGAACCGGGAAAACGCGACTTTAAGCGGGTTAAATAGACTCGTAACAATTTTGGTCAACCAAATAGTCATTAATAAACATTAATGAAGGTCTAGAACCAATAAAATCAATTAAACGAGAAAATAGTAAAAACTGTAAAAATCGAGAAGTTGTGGGGTGAGAGTGTAAATAAAGCAAACTAGTGTGTCCACTATTGCAATTAAAATTTTAAAAGCCATATGGGCTGTGTGGGTAGCCGATTACACTACTCTCTCACACTCTCTTAATTTCCCTCTATGTACAAAAGACAAAAGAAATAAAAAGTCAAAAAGTAAAACTCTCTCTCACTCCTCACATTTCTCTCACTCACGTACTGCACATCTCCTTCTTCCTCTCTATTTTCTCTTCTCCTCTCTGATTCCAGCGATGGCGATTTGAGAGCCCCTCACACAGAGCCATCTTTTCTCCATTTTTGAAACCTCAAACCACCACCAAATGCTACAAAAACCATACCGTTGAATTCGCATCGTCAAGGAGATCATTCTCCACCCTTCAAAAATCTAAAACCACCAACTTTAGTTTTGAGGGTATTATCGGTAAGAGCTTCAAGAGCACCATTTGAAGATCTATCTTCTTCTCCATGTTCTAAGGTAAGAAGTAGACCAAAGCTTCACTCTTTTCATCTTTTCCTTGCAAAAATACAAAACTCACGAAATGTACCACTATTCCATTACTCAGCCGGTATGGCACTTCAAAGAGGAGTTGAAGCCTTGTCATTTTCTACTCAAAAACTCCATAAGAAGCTCAAGGTAAGAGTTCCTAAGAGTTTAAATGGTTATCATAATCTAGGGTTTAAAAACCTACGTAGGAAACTTACTAGTTTGGTGTGTATGTGTGTGCCTTGTTACATGGTGTAGCTTGGCTTGAATAAATCAAGAAAACAAAGAAAGAAAGAGGAGCTGTAAAGAAGAAGAGGAGAAAGGAAAAAGGAAACAAAGAAAACAAGGTGAGGAGATGCCTCTGTAAAGTTTTTTTATGTTTGTATACGAATGAGTATATGTTTTAACAATGGTTTAGAAATCACCATAACAGTAGGAAGAGTATGGGTATATGGTATTTGTAGTTTGAAGCCTTTGGGAACAAACAAATAAATGCTAAGTGTGAGAATAAACTTGTGGCAAGTATTTAGAATGTGTGTGAATAATGTATATAAATTGAGCAGGTTATGAAGTGTGTTGTGTGAGCAAAATTGGTGTGGTGAGAATACTAAGGAAAGTAAGGAAACTCTGTCAAATTTTGGTTAGGAATTAAGTGGATGTTAGTGCTGTTTGAGAGGAAAGAAAAGGAAGATGTGCAGAGAGGAAAATATGGGATTTCACTTTGGTTTGTAACAGGAAGAAAGAGTGTAGTTGAGTAGAGTTGTAAATGGTGTATTGGGAGTTGTTTAACTAAGTAAGGATAGATTGAGAATCATTGAGTCAGTGAGAAGAAGAAATGAAAAACCTGTAGCATTTATGGAGAAGGAAAAATGGTAACAGGAGAGGAAAACTTACAGTAATGGGTGATTGTAACAGATTTGGATAGAGGTGGATTAGGCTAGTTTAAAGTGCCTAATCAATGCTAAAATATGCTAGATTAAATGTAGGAATATTGTGGAAGAAGTTGGTAGAAGTTTGAAGTTGAAACAAAGCTTTAAAACTAGAAATTTGCAACAGACTAGATTTGTCCTGGTTTGCAAACCAGTACGCAAACCAGGACCACCTCTTAAAATGGGCAGAATACTTTCTCGCTGGAATTGTCCTGGTTTGCAAACCAGTACGCAAACCAGGACCACCTCAAAAACTTGACAGAAAGTATCGCTGAAGGATGGTCCGGGTTTGCAAACAAGTACACAAACCCGGACCACCTTAAAAATACGACAGAAAGTTTCTAAAGTGATGGTCCGGGTTTGTAAACTGGTACACAAACCCGGACCACCATAAAACTTGACAGAAACGTCTCTGAAGAGATGGTCCGGGTTTGTAAACCAGGACACAAACCAGGACCACCCCTTTCTTCACAGAATCCATTTTAAAGCTAATCTAAGGTAGGGTAATGAAGGGTAATGATATTATAAGATAATTAAGACATAATTAATGATGTTTAAAGGTCATTAAGGCCATGAACAAGCCTAGAGAATAATTTAAGTAAGTAACATAAGTAAATGTATTTGAATAATAAGGAATTAGTAAGTAAACACTGGGAAACTTTAGCAAAGTAATAAGTAAGGTTAATTATAGATGATTAACCACCCAACTGTATGTATATGCTAGGATTCGAAAAGTTGAACACCGAAGAGGAGTCGGTGAGTCCAAATCAACGGTACAAGGTATGATTTCTTCATGCCCTGTATCCTAATCTGGTTACCCCGATTTGTGTGCTTATTTGATCACCTAATAAGATAAATGCATGAATCGGACTATATTGCACCTACTTGTGCTTGCTTACATTGTTGATGATTTGTCTTGAACAATAGTTTGTATGATTCATGAAATATATGAATGATGATGAAGTGTATTTGTATCTCGTAGTGTACTTGTATATTGTATTGTATTTTGTATGGGTGTGTATATGAACAATGCAATGTGTATGTGGCTTGGATGTTGACTTCTACTAATTCCTAACTATCTAACTCCTAACTTAAGTGAGTAAATTGGAATGAGTAGAAGTCCGATATAGCTTCGGCCACGCGTGAGGATGAGGAGACACAAGAGGTTGGATCCGATTCCTGACTCTTAAACTGGTCCGCGGCCCAAACCCCTTAAATGGGTAGCATCCCGGATTGGTGAGTCAAGTAAATCCCGGTGGTGGTCGGTGGGACGGAGTAGTCCCCGGGCCGAGGTCCAACGACTTAACATGAGTAAGAGTAAGTAAGTAAGTATGTATGAGTATGAGTATGTATGCGTAAGTACTATGGAACGAGTAAAAGAGTAATCTCCACCCGATTAACCCGGGTGGACCAACATGAGCTAACAAGCATGGTGGATTGTGTATGTATTGCGTATGTATTGTACATGTATTGTGTATTGTGGATTTCGGAAAGGTAAGTATATGTCTGATGGCTTGTATGATTTACCATGTATGTATTGAAGAGTATGTATTGAAGTGTATGTATGTATTCCTTGCGTAATGTATTGTAATATTATGTATAAGAGCATGTATGCATGTATGTTTGAATGAAATCAATCGCATGTATTCAACAAGTGGTCGGCGTACCCTCACTAGTACGCGGGGTATGCGGTTATCATATGCAGCGAAAGCTGACCCCCTAGGGGGAATGTTTTTAGTGTGCAGGTACCCGAAGCGGATATGGTCAAGGTAAGAGACCGGTGGCTACATTCGGATAGTAGAAGTAGAATGTAGAGGTGTACTAAGTGGTACACGCTTGTACTTAGGAAGTAAGTAGTTTGTGAGGAATGGGTAGTTGTAGATATGAATTTGGGAGAGGTATTATATTTGTATAAGGATCTTAGTAAACTCGGTGTATAGTATTGTAATGTATCGAACCTATGGAGCATTGTATGAAATGGAGTATTGTAATGAATGGGAAGTTCTAGTATCTGATTGGGTAATTGGAGTATGTATCGTAAGTGTGTAGTACTCGGATATTCCGGTCCATCAGACCGATGCTGTATGTAGTAGTAGTAGTAGCCTTGTTAGTCACGTGGGTGGCTAATGGCATTGTATCACCCACTGTATGTATGTAAGTATCCGCTGCGTGAGTCTGGATTGTATAAGGAGATTGGACGGTAATGACAGTATTAGCAGTAGGGGTGTTACAAAAAGTGGTATCAGAGCGAAGTATCGCTCTGATGATTGGAAATACCGAGTTTAGGAAATACCGAGTTAGGAATTAGGAACTTAGGGCTAAGGGCTGAGTGATAGCATTAGAGAGATGCTAGTTAGGAACTCCCGGTGTGCACCGGATACCTATAATACCAGTCCCGCCCACCGCATCCCCATGGTATAACTTGGGAAAGAACGCCAGAGAGAAGGAGAGTCCTCTCATACTCGGGAAAACCCGATCTGGCAGTTGTGAAATGATCATACAGTAAACAAGAACTTGACAGTAGTATATTCCAAGAAATGGAAGTCCCGGAGATGGATCCGGATGTACAGCAATACCCGCACTCAATGGCGGTAGAATGAGAACTCCAACCATAAGGAGACTACAACATGCAACAACATGGGGCGACATGCTTGGCAGTCGCAGAACCTGGCTAACCAACCAGCAATAGGAAAAGAAGCACTAAGCGTGCAACGGAGCGGAAAAAGAGCAGTAACAAAACCCGGACACAAGTCTACGGGACAGTAATACCTAAATAGCACCACCAACAGTATGCTAGATGACTAAGGACATAGTCAGGAACGGTTAACTCCAAACTACAACGCCAACAACGTTACAAAACCTGGCCAACATAGCTCAGACAGCTACAAGAACACTCACAAGATATAATCTGACGCAACTACACCGTAGTGCCCAAACCAACTCAGGCTCAGCAACCACAACAAATGTGTGGGAACGAGCAACAAGGGAAAACACAGAACAAATAATTAGGGATCTCCAAGGATTGGAGAAGTACCCTGATCAATGACAACCATGTCAAACTTAATGAGAAGTTACTCAGAAGATTAATTGACCTAAGTAAATGATCACTGGACCAATGGAGAAGTCGACAAGACTATCAAATACAAGTGGAAACCATACCGTGACCGGTATAGGTTACCAAAAACCACCAGTACCACGCACTTGCCACGGCAAGTGCCATAAGAACAGGAACATGCAGAGGAACCCTAACACACCACGAGTACATAGTAATATACCGTGACCGCAACGAAGCGATTACAGGATCATACATCCAAAAAATGTAAGAACGAAAACCTGGAAAGGCCTAACGGCCCGACCATTGTATTAAGAGTATACCAGTCAGTGAGAAGCTAGACTTGGTCAGGACCACAAACATGGCTATGACATGAAGAAACTATTTTAACACCAAACCGTTATTTCAAAACCCTATTTTTCCTTCAAACCACAACCTCTCTTTTAAAACCTTGGATTTTAAAACTAAACCAACAGAATTACGGTGAGTATCATAGATGATACAAGAGGAGCTGACAATAGAATACTTCACCTAGGCGTGTGACGAACACTACGAGTGTACCCAAATACGGGATGTGGGACAACCGCACTCCGAAGGAGCTTGCGGGCCTGACACATAGTTAGGTAAGTGGTAACGTATCAACATGGTACCCCACGTATGTATACGTGTAGTGTACGAAACACGGGAAGTAGTCAACTCTGTTCTACGGACCATGAGTAAATGCAAAGCAGAACAGCTGGACACCTCAGGTGATCAAGGAGAAGGAACTCCGCTAAGTAACAAGTATAAAGAACTCAGAGAATCCATCTGAAGATAAGGAATGAGGATTAAGAAGCGCAAAGAGCGCCGACTAGTAAGCATAGACATTGGATATGTCTGAAAGACATCAAGTAAATACACGACAGCTGGAAAGCATACCCAGCCTAAACACAGTAAGGCAAAAGCCTAATGTGAACACCACAACGATCAACAAACGGGACGGAGTTCCCAAGAACAACTACAAAACTACCAAGGAACATAATCCATCATTAAAGAGGATATTAAACCTAGTCTTAAACACTAGAGGAAGGTATAAACGGGCTACCCAAGAATGGGAGACGTTGCCACCCTAAGAGGGATAACTCAAACTACAATACCACAAGGCGGTATAGTAGACACAGCATATCATATACATTAGCCGGATGTAACGGCATAACTTAACAACACCCAGGAGCAATCCTTGAAGGGTGACTGGATTAACAACAGTCAAACAAAGCGTCAAGATAAGAATACAGGAGCTGGAGCGAACACTCGGTTAGAACACCGAAGGGATTTCACTTAACAGGAAATACCCTAAACTACGAGAAGGCACTGATTAGCACCAGAGTGCCAAAAGGGTCTCCTATGAAAGGAAGCGTGATGTCACGACTTGCCATGGAGCCCAGTAATACCTCCAACCTATGGGGTATACAAGGAGTGGAAACATGTATAAGCAGCCTACAAAGAGCATAGCTCGCAGCAATTCGGCTTAAAGCCATAAATCGACTATGTTATACCATTTGATAACAAGACTCGCAAGAGATATTGTCTCATACGACAAGAAATCAACAACTGGACCATCAATTCAAACCCAACATCCTGAGTGGCTTAGAGTAATGGCCAACTCAGTGTCACTGTCACTAGAGCATCAGTCTAGTATACAGTTGACAAGCTTTTAATTACCTTCATGCCTTCTGTAGCAATGGTAGCACATAGGCATAAGAATCATGATAACGCCAACATTGGCCTAGTCCACACTTGGACACTACGAGAAAACCAAGGGAAGGTACCCCTCGTTAGCCAAAGACCACCAATGTGGTGAGATGTGAACCCTTAGAAAGGCTTCCACCTATTATAACAGAAAAGCCTACGCATATAGATATTGCCAAGGGGCGATGGAATAAGGAAATGAGATCTCCAAACCATTATGACTTAAGGAGTAAGCATACTCCGTATGCACCCAAGCATGTGGTGAACCATTGCACCAACATGGTAAACCTTGTCACAAGATCTATGAGTGGAAACAAGCCTCTCAACAAGAACTTCATTTATCAATGATAGAACGGGACCAGAAAACCCTTGAAGTTTCTTGGGATGTCCCGGTGATGTACATACAAGTAGAACTACACAGCTAGAGCCTATACCCAATGCTCAGCACGGAAAGACAATAATTGTCAAGACAATCAATGAGAATGCACATTGCACACCATGAATGACCAGCGCTCAAGAGAGCTTGTAACCCGATAAATTACTTCATCCTTTATCAACCAAGATACCTGGTAAATTGTATCATAAATGATGATAGAATGTGAGGTAAGCTAACCTACACATAAAAGCCTAAGTTGATAAGACATCTCCACATTGGGAAGATAATAAGATTGCGGTATGCTACGACAACCGTCATACACACGAACACAGGAAACTCCTAGTGTATTTACACCATAAGGAAATGGTGCCAATGACAATAGCAATAAGTAAAGAGGAACTACCACAGTAACAGAAACAGTAAAAACAATGTTGTACAATGAGTAAGAATACGGTGCGCAACAAGCGACCGCTATGAGGAAGTAGCAGATAATGACACGGAGTATAAGTATGAGATGACAGGCAAAATATTCTTTCCTATCACATAAGTGACTTACTGTCAAGCGTTTACGCCTCTGCACTCTGTAGGACTGAGTGTTTTGGTATTGCACTTGTACAGCTAATGATCTAATGGGATAGTTAGGAATATGGAAATGTAAACCGTAGTAAACCCTTCTTTCCACCAACAAACACGGCATAAGCCATTTAAGCAAGCAACAAAAACGTGCGGCCTAAGGCCAAAGAAGCATGAAGTGTGTAAAGCACACTAACGATCACAAGATGTGAATTCCATTGGAATAAAAGGTGAAAGAAGATTGAAGAAAGTCACTAGGACCGACGCATAGAAAATGCAAGGTCATACAAGTAAAGACACTTGTACTGAACCAGGGAACTGGTAGAATTCAGAAGCTAGTGACAATAGAGGAAGCACTACAACTAAGTAGTGACTCAACCTCGCCCGATAATAAATCGGAGGAGCTTATCAAATAATCGTGGAAGCACGAATGGTATACATAAGATCACCAGGGAGCTGGTTACAATCTAATACTTATTGAATTCAAACGCGGTAAAAGAATACCACATTTGTGTCAATAACCTTATTCCCACAATAGAGGGATAAAAGGTGATGTGTGGCACATTAAGGATAACATGAAGGGTGAGTAACCCAAGTTATCAGGGTCGCGCAGCAGAAGCTAGTGGGCCCTAGCTAGGAGATTAATGTACCTAGTAAGTATAATAGAATGGCAATCAATGCCTTGAAGCCTGATAGGCTAGAACCTAATTAATTATGAGTTAAATAAACTCATATAGGAATCCTTGGTGCAAAGACTAAACCATTGTTATGATTAGGACCCTTTGACAAGGGTACATTATGTAATAAACCGTAAAGAAGCTAAAACGCTTCAGATTGCCCAAATTGAGTAAACCAATGTTTAATAATAATAACATATGGTAGATTACGTGGGCGTAATCCCTTTTAAGGGGGGTAGAGCGAAAACCGCATAATGTGAATTTCATGAATGAAACACATAAACTATAATGTGCATAGCACAAATGAAAATTGATTTGATGATTGGTACTATGTTAAATAACATAAGTATCCATTCATATTGAAACCATGGTAATTAGGAATGAGAGATGCAAATACCTTAGGGCGAATATACCCATCTTGTAACACAGTGTAAGAGTATTAGTAAAAGAAAAGTAATGAGTAGTGGACGGAGCTCCACAAGTATTGTAGCCTTTGAAGAAGTAGTACGAAATGAATGAGAGTAGTAGATGAATGAAGTCTAGGGGTAGTGTATACCTATGTAAATTATTGGAAGTAAATTGAGGACAACTAAATTTTACAAGTATGGTAATCCCTAGTTAAATGATGGAGAGTAATGGATGGAAGTAGTGAAGGTTGAGAAATGAGCATTTAGGTATTGAACCACGGAGTAAAGCATGTGGGAAGTAGAGTGAGGATGATTGATGGATGATTCCATCCTTTGGAGATGTATGAATTCGTATCACGACTAGAAATGGTAAAAAGATAGAAAATGAAAACAATTAAATTTTGTTTGTTTGAAACTGATGTGGGAAGTCGAACTTGATCCTGATCAGATCAAGGGAAACCGAACACAAATTGGGGTGGAAAGATAGTTCAACACTGATGTTGATCACATCAGGGTCGAATGAATCTTGAAGCTCCCCTTAAGTGGTCACAAGAATCACGCATAGGATAGAGTAATGAATATAAATTGAAATTTGGAGTTGTAGCTTTAGAAGGAAATTAGCTGTTGAAGGATATTATGAGTAATTGGAATAAAGAAAGGAGGAAGAAAGGAAGGAAGGAAGGAGAGGAGTGATGGTTAGAGTATACCAAGATGGTAGCGTAGCCTTGTGATTCCAAGGGCAGCGGGACATAGAGTCCTGTGTCTAGATGACTTGAGTGCCTGCGGGACTGTATGTGTATTGCATTGCTTGGGGATAGCTTTGCATTGTATATATGTGAAAACCTGGTAATATGGAACCAATGGTTGGTAGTAATGTGGATTGGAGTAATTATAGTACATTTGTATGGTATGGAATGTAGAAAACTGGAGTAACGAATTTGGGAATTGTAAGGAGGAGGAATGTATGGCTTTGGTATTAGGCAAGTATAAATGAGTAAGTATAGTAATCCCATAACCTCGAACAACTTTGAGGACAAAGTTCTTAAGGGGGGTAGATTGAAATACCCCGAACTTAAGTATAGTGATTAAAATAATTCTAATATGTATTTAAGGGCCTAATAACGCCTAAGTAATATTGGTAAGGAAAAATAAGTTCAAAAGAAATAAAGAAACGCTTAAAAAGCGGAAAACGCTAAATAAGCATAAATGACCATAGGAGGTACGAGACCTCGGTTAGCGTATTATATGAATTCTTAAGGCTTAATGATGCCTAAATAATATAAGGAAACAATTCCAAAGAAAACGGATCCTTAAAATGGATTAAAAATACAAACGGACCTTAAAGCGCGTTTTTCGAGGAAAACGGGAAAACGCGACTTTAAGCGGGTTAAATAGACTCGTAACAATTTTGGTCAACCAAATAGTCATTAATAAACATTAATGAAGGTCTAGAACCAATAAAATCAATTAAACGAGAAAATAGTAAAAACTGTAAAAATCGAGAAGTTGTGGGGTGAGAGTGTAAATAAAGCAAACTAGTGTGTCCACTATTGCAATTAAAATTTTAAAAGCCATATGGGCTGTGTGGGTAGCCGATTACACTACTCTCTCACACTCTCTTAATTTCCTCTATGTACAAAAGACAAAAGAAATAAAAAGTCAAAAAGTAAAACTCTCTCTCACTCCTCACATTTCTCTCACTCACGTACTACACATCTCCTTCTTCCTCTCTATTTCTCTTCTCCTCTCTGATTCCAGCGATGGCGATTTGAGAGCCCCTCACACAGAGCCATCTTCTTCTCCATTTTTGAAACCTCAAACCACCACCAAATGCTACAAAAAACCATACCGTTGAATTCGCATCGTCAAGGAGATCATTCTCCACCCTTCAAAAATCTAAAACCACCAACTTTAGTTTTGAGGGTATTATCGGTTAGGAGCTTCAAGAGCACCATTTGAAGATCTATCTTCTTCTCCATGTTCTAAGGTAAGAAGTAGACCAAAGCTTCACTCTTTTCATCTTTTCCTTGCAAAAATACAACAACTCACGAAATGTACCACTATTCCATTACTCAGCCGGGTATGGCACTTCAAAGAGGTTGAAGCTTGTCATTTTCTCTCAAAAACTCCATTAGAAGCTCAAGGTAAGAGTTCCTAAGAGTTTAAATGTTATCATAATCTAGGGTTAAAAACCTACGTAGGAAACTTACTAGTTTGGTTGTATGTGTGTGCCTTGTTACATGGTGTAGCTTGGCTTGAATAATCATCAAAACAAAGAAAGAAAGAGGAGTTGTAAAGAAGAAGAGGAGAAAGGAAAAGGAAACAAAGAAAACAAGGTGAGGAGATGCCTCTGTAAAGTTTTTTTTAATGTTTGTATACGTATGAGTATATTGTTTTAACAATGGTTTAGAAATCACCATAACAGTAGGAAGAGTATGGGTATATGGTATTTGTAGTTTGAAGCCTTTGGGACAAACAAATAAATGCTAAGTGTGAGAATAAACTTGTGGCAAGTATTTAGAATGTGTGTGAATAATGTATATAAATTGAGCAGGTTATGAAGTGTGTTGTGTGAGCAAAATTGGTGTGGTGAGAATACTAAGGAAAGTAAGGAAACTCTGTCAAATTTTGGTTAGGAATTAAGTGGATGTTAGTGCTGTTTGACTGGAAAGAAAAGGAAGATGTGCAGAGAGGAAAATATGGGATTTCACTTTGGTTTGTAATAGAAGAAAGAGTGTAGTTGAGTAGAGTTGTAAATCGTGTATTGGGAGTTGTTTAACTAAGTAAGGATAGATTGAGAATCATTGAGTCAGTGAGAAGAAGAAATGAAAACCTGTAGCATTTATTGGAGAAGGAAAAAATGGTAACAGGAGAGGAAAACTTACAGTAATGGGTGATTGTAACAGATTTGGATAGAGGTGGATTAGGCTAGTTTAAAGTGCCTAATCAATGCTAAAATATGCTAGATTAAATGTAGGAATTATGGAAGAAGTTGGTAGAAGTTTGAAGTTGAAACAAAGCTTTAAAACTAGAAATTTGCAACAGACTAGATTTGTCCTGGTTTGTAAACCAGTACGCAAACCAGGACCACCTCTTAAAATGGGCAGAATACTTTCTCGCTGGAATTGTCCTGGTTTGCAAACCAGTACGCAAACCAGGACCACCTCAAAAACTTGACAGAAAGTATCGCTGAAGGATGGTCCGGGTTTGCAAACAAGTACACAAACCCGGACCACCTTAAAAATATGACAGAAAGTTTCTAAAGTGATGGTCCGGGTTTGTAAATTGGTACACAAACCCGGACCACCATAAACTTGACAGAAACGTCTCTGAAGAGATGGTCCGGGTTTGTAAACCAGGACACAAACCAGGACCACCCCATTTTCTTCACAGAATCCATTTTAAAGCTAATCTAAGGTAGGGTAATGAAGGGTAATGATATTATAAGATAATTAAGACATAATTAATGATGTTTAAAGGTCATTAAGGCCATGAACAAGCCTAGAGAATAATTTTAAGTAAGTAACATAAGTAAATGTATTTGAATAATAAGGAATTAGTAAGTAAACACTGGGAAACTTTAGCAAAGTAATAAGTAAGGTTAATTATAGATGATTAACCACACAACTGTATGTATATGCTAGGATTCGAAAAGTTGAACACCGAAGAGGAGTCGGTGAGTCCAAATCAACGGTACAAGGTATGATTTCTTCATGCCCTGTATCCTAATCTGGTTACCCCGATTTGTGTGCTTATTTGATCACCTAATAAGATAAATGCATGAATCGGACTATATTGCACCTACTTGTGATTGCTTACATTGTTCTTGATATTTGTCTTGAACAATAGTTTGTATGATTCATGAAATATATGAATGATGATGAAGTGTATTTGTATCTCGTATTGTACTTGTATATTGTATTGTATTTTGTATGGGTGTGTATATGAACAATGCAATGTGTATGTGGCTTGGATGTTGACTTCTACTAAATTCCTGACTATCTAACTCCTAACTTAAGTGAGTAAATTGAATGAGTAGAAGTCCGATATAGCTTCGGCCACGCGTGAGGATGAGGAGACACAAGAGGTTGGATCCGATTCCTGACTCTTAAACTGGTCCGCGGCCCAAACCCCTTAAATGGGTAGCATCCCGGATTGGTGAGTCAAGTAAATCCCGGTGGTGGGACGGAGTAGTCCCCGGGCCGGAGGTCCCGACGACTTAACATGAGTAAGAGTAAGTAAGTAAGTATGTATGAGAATGAGTATGTATGCGTAAGTACTGTGGAACGAGTAAAAGAGTAATCTCCACCCGATTAACCCGGGTGGACTAACATGAGCTAACAAGTATATTGGATTGTGTATGTATTGCGTATGTATTGTACATGTATTGTGTATTGTGGATTTCGGAAAGGTAAGTATATGTCTGATGGCTTGTATGATTTACCATGTATGTATTGAAGAGTATGTATTGAAGTGTATGTATGTATTCCTTGCGTAATGTATTGTAATATTATGTATAAGAGCATGTATGCATGTATGTTTGAATGAAATCAATCGCATGTATTCGACCAAGTGGTCGGCGTACCCTCACTAGTACGCGGGGTATGCGGTTATCATATGCAGCGAAAGCTGACCCCCTAGGGGGAACGTTTTTAGTGTGCAGGTACCCGAAGCGGATATGGTCAAGGTAAGAGACCGGTGGCTACATTCGGATAGTAGAAGTAGAATGTAGAGGTGTACTAAGTGGTACACCCTTGTACTTAGGAAGTAAGTAGTTTGTGAGGAATGGGTAGTTGTAGATATGAATTTGGGAAAGGTATTATATTTGTATAAGGATCTTAGTAAACTCGGTGTATAGTATTTTAATGTATCGAACCTATGGAGCATTGTATGAAATGGAGTATTGTAATGAATGGGAAGTTCTAGTATCTGATTGGGTAATTGGAGTATGTATCGTAAGTGTGTAGTACTCGGATATTCCGGTCCATCAGACCGATGCTATATGTAGTAGTAGTAGTAGTAGTAGTAGCCTTGCTAGTCACGTGGGTGGCTAATGGCATTGTATCACCCACTGTATGTATGTAAGTATCCGATGCGTGAGTCTGGATTGTATAAGGAGATTGGACGGTAATGACAGTATTAGCAGTAGGGGTGTTACAAAAAGGCTAACTTAAAGAGAGGCATCCAGACTGTTTCGACTTTCTGGTTGCGCATCGTGATCACTACGAGAGACTTCAGTGGGGAGTCACTCAAAGGAAATCCATCAGCCACATTCGGGGATGGCGGAAGGCACTGCCGTTGGTGCACAGGTTCGACCGGATCGTCAATATATATATATATATATATATATATATATTGTCCAGGGCCATAAGATCAGCTGGTAACGGTTCCATTGGAACCCAGGGGACTAATGTCCATTAATAAGTTATTAAGGATTGTCTTGACATGACGCCTGAGGTGGAATTAATTGGAAAGGGTTTAATGATTGATTTAAAGGATAAGGGACGGATGGCCAACTAACAAGTACAGTTTAATACGTATCTTGTTTGGTGATTGTTGTGGATTATTAATGTGTGATCATTGGTTATTGTTATGGATTATTAATGTGTGCTTATTGGTTATTACCGTGGATTGTTGTTGTGAGGTTATTGGTGTTGTGTACTATTGTACACTGATGTTTACAGGTGAATTGTAAGTGATTGTTAAATGTTTACAGTTATTACTGTTATTATTGTAAACCGGTATTTCATGTAAAGAACCTAATATCAAGATGACTAAAACGACTTAAGGAGTCCAAATGACTTAAGACTACATTTAGCATACCAGCATTTCGATTGCTGAGCCCTTCAATGGGCCAAACATTCCAGGTTGTTGAAGAAGACTCAAGCCGGAGTGCGGGACACGGGGGTAGCTGTTGTGTTTTTCAGCAAACACATTTGGTTTTAATTTGTAATGTATTAAAGAGGCTGTTGTATTCAGTTAGTTGCTCATTTAGTTGGATTTGGTTTGTAATAATTAGAAGTACTCAGTATATGTTCATCACAGCGTGAGGGGTTGTATTGTTGGAAAGAGTAAGGATGCCTTGTTACTCACAAGGGTGGGTAACGGCATGTAACACCAATGTAGATAGTTTTATTTTCCGTTGCGATTTGCTAATTATTATGCTATGAAATATGACGTCATTACAGGTTTAGGATTAGGGGTGTTACAGTGGAACTTGATTTTAAAACCTTATCCCATGTGGTCTAGCGTCTGAAATTTGTTCAAGTTCGAGATCCACATTTAACCTAAGTTTAAGCACTATATTATAAAAAGCTTAGCGTCATTTCCTAAAAGTTTAAATCAGTTTATTAAGTATCAAAGAATTAAACACTTTGTTAACACAAAAAGTTTAAAGGAAAATTCACGAGATAACACTGACGGGTTGTTTGGTAGGAGGTCATAAAATAGTAATTCTTGGAATTGAAATAATTACACTATTTTGTGAAAGGAATTTGAATTCCAAGAATTTTGGTAATTGCCACATTCTGGTCATATCTTGGAAATAGTATTCCCTGAAGTAATTAGATGTTGTAATTATTTATTAATACAAATATTTTCAAATTTTCCATCAATATAAATGCAACTAATTATTTATCTCTTATTTTTATGCTACACTTTTTTATAAAACTTGTTATTCTTCAAATTTGTTATACTTTCAAATTCACTTCTAGGTGAATAATTATGCTTTATCTTTTTTGTTGAATAAATTTGCTACTGATTTATTTGGTTTGATCTAGGGTACTAGCGTTCAAAGTTCATTGTTATTTTGATTATTTTTTGTGTAGAATGTTTTACTACATTTGAATACTTAGTATTTTTTTTACCGGCTTTTGAGATCCTGACAACTTGGTAAATGAACTAGTTTATATTAATCACATACATATTACATGCTATATATAATATGTTTGATGTTTCCTTTTGCATTCTACATGCTCAATAATTACAAGGTTATATTCATAGTATCAATTTAATGTTATGCAGAAAATTTAAAGAAACTAAGAGAAATTTAAAAAATAATTTATTGCCTTTTTATGGGTTCTTATCATTATGACAATTAAAATTTATCAATTATTATTTATCAAATATATTTTTACAAATTCTCAATTTAATTTATATAATTAAAAGTTGAACATACAACTAATAGAAATAATGTATTAATTGTTAATGATTTATTAGTTACTTGATACTTATTCCAAATCTATTTCTATCATTATTCTGGAAACCAAACAAATAAACCATCAAATTCCAAGTATTTCTATCATAACCACCAAATGATGTCATATTCTATTCTCAGAATTCCCTTCCAGGAATACTATTTCCGGAATCAACATTCCAACAACCAAACGACCCGTAAGTGTATTAATTCAAAAATTACCTACGATTTTAAAAAGTTTTTCTGATATCACAAAAATAATTTCCGTCGCCAGATAGATACACAAAATGCTAACCCAAAACATTTTAATTCCAAAGTACCCTAGGGTTGTCATTATACCAAACTAATGGTTTTAATTAGCAAAATCCACAAATGTTAATAAAATATTTCAAAAATTAAAAATAATACAATTTAAGTTTTTTGATATATTGACTAAAACTTGAATTAAAATTATAAAAAAACATATATATAATTCTAAAAAATTTTAAAGTATAATATTACATAGAAATTACAAATTTAATTAAAAATACACAAAAAAACAAAAGAATGAAAATTTTATTTTTGTAATAATGTTATTTATATATTTAAATAGAGCTTATAACATCCAAATACTGCATTGTATTTGTAAAGTTTATATATCATTAAATTAAAAAATCATAAACGTTGTAATGTATATTGTAGATTTGTAACACCCCAACCGCTAATCCTTCCGTTATCCTCTAATCGTTCCCATAATTACCTTACTCGCAGCGGAATACTTACTTACTCCCGGCGGGTGATACAATGCCGTTAGCCATCCGAGACTAATAAGGCTACTACTACTTACACAGTAACGGTCTGACGATTAGAATAAACCGAATACATATTACCTACTTTACAATACCCAATACTTACTTACATTTGATTACCGAGTATCCCAAAATATATGAATTACATTTCAAGACTATTCCCAAAACTTTAGAGTTTGTACATCCACTCCTTTCTATCCAAACATGAATTCATTATCCAAAAAGGTGTACCACATGGTACACCGGCTACTCAAAAAGGCCTTAGTCGTGTACAACTCGGTACACCATCCAAATCTACTAACTAAACCAAAAGAATCACATCCGGTCCTTACTCTACCATCACGCCTCGCGGGTACCTGTAGAATAAAAACATTCCCCCTTGGGGGTCAGCTTACGCTGAATATGATAACCGCATACCCCGTGTACTAGCGAGGGTACGCCAACTATTTGGTCGAGTACATGCGGTTCGTTTCATTCATACATACATACATACATGCTTTATACAATACAATTCAATACATTCCATACACAAGGCATACATTCATTCAATACATGCAAGGAAGACATTACAAGTCAACCGTTCTTACTTACCGAATACTCACCGCATTACGGAGATACAATTCGCCATTCCATACAGAAGTCATGTTAGCTTCATTACACACTCGGCTTAATCGGGTGTCCGATACTTCTTACTCAAGGTCAATGACCTACAATAGTCAAGACCGATACACATACAATACTTACTACTTACTTACTTTACTCCAGTTAAGTCGGTATGCCCTCCGGGCAAGGATTACTACATCCCACCACCGGGCTTAGGGTGGCCCACTAATCCAGGATGCTACCCATTCAAGGGATTTGGTCCATGGAAAAGATTACAGCCAGGATTCAGATCCAACCTCTTGTGTTTCCTTATCCTCACGCGTGGCCGAAACTATATCGGACTTCTACTCATTCCATTTTACTCATTACTCAAGTTAGGAGTTAGAATGTTAGGAATTAGTAGAAGTCAATACTCCTTTTCCATACGTCAATACAATACACAAATACTCAGCATGTACACATACACTTCATTCTCATTCATTCATTTCATGAATTATACAAACTAATTGTTCAAGAAGATACAACAAGAACAAATAGTTCAAACACATTTATGTGCAATATAAGTCCGATTCGTGCATTTATCTTGTTGGTGATCACATAAGCACACAAATCGGGGTAACCAAGTTAGGATACCGGGCATGAAGAAATCATACCGTTCACCGTCGTACTCGGACTACTGGGTCCTTTGATGATCAACTATTTGATTCCTATACATACATGAAGTAGTTTGATCAATGATCTATTATTGATCTAACTCACTCCTTCATTGGTACTTTCAATGTATACTTTCTACTTCGTTACCTTCTTACTTGATTATAAAACCATTCTTTTCTCATTACCTCTTATTCTTACTTTCTTACTCATGTACTTACTTTCTTACCTTACTACTTCATTCATTCATAGTGTGCTACTTCATATACATGCATATATGTATATAGGCATATATATATACATATGATTACTATAATCATATAATAAAAATATATTTTTTTTTACTTGACCGAACTTGCAAGTCCGGTCGATTCCAGTAGCTCACATTACGGGAAAATCCTCTGGCCCAACCGAACTTGCATGTCCGGTCGCAAGTTCGGTCCATTCTCGAAGGTTTCAGACGGGGAATTTGTCTGGTCCGACCGAACTTGCATGTCCGGTCGCAAGTTCGGTCCATTCCAGAAGGTTTCGGACGGGGAATTTTTCTGGTCCAACCGAACTTGCATGTCCGTCCGGTCGCAAGTCTGGTCCATTCCAGAAGATTTCTGACGGGAAAATTTTCTGGTCCGACCGAACTTGCATGTCCGGTCGCAAGTCCGGTCCATTCCAGAAGACTCCCGTCTTTGTGATTCTGGGCTCGACCGAACTTGCAAGTCCGGTCGCAAGTCCGGTCCGGCCTAGTACTTCAGTTTAAAAATCTGTTTTCTGTTGGTTTCTTACCCATTGTTTCCCCAATCTTTACCAATACTTCCCTACATGTTTAACACTCATTTAGATGCTCTAAATCACCTTAATTCATCCTCCATACTTGCTACTCAATTCCTACATTCACTTACACATTTTTCCTTACTTCTTCTCAATACTTATACTAGTTTCCATTTCACTTATTGCTACAGAGATTTGGTTTTCCTTCTTATGCTACAGATTTTCATTCACACTTCTATCCCCCATTACTCCCTCAACTAATGCTACTCCTATCATCCAAAATGCATTACTTTACATCTAGTTTCATCCCATTAACACACTCATCTCCAATTCTGTCTCAAACTACAAAACACTCCCATTACACTCCTCAAATACACCTAGTTATTTCCTAGGTTACTTCCTCTTCTTAAACAACCTAAGTCCTCTCATTCCTAAGTAAAATTGGACATAGTCTCCCCTATAATTCTTATTTTTCCCACACACTATTTCAGCTCATAATTGCTCATTCACATACCTGTTTATACAACACATTATACTCACAAACTCAACTCTACTACAACAACATAAAATTCCTGCACATACACATTCAATCCCCAATGTTTTCCCAAGTTTTTAAACATCATTTAAAAACTTCAAAACTGTTACATTATCATTCCTCATTATACCACACAACATACTTACTACTTATTACTCAATACATTACTCATTCTTAACTACTTAAAATCTGTTACATTACTACACATAAAACTAGTTCAAGGTAAGGGTGATTACCTTGTGTTTCTAGTTTTTCTTTTCTTTCTTGCTTTCTTCTTCCTTCTTTCCTTCTTCCTTGTTCTTCCTCACACGATATACAATGCTATAGCCACCATACCAATACACACTAACCATTTAGCATTCATTTTAAACTAACCCTAGAATTTAGGTTTTAGGGTTTAGAAAAGAGTATTACCTTCCAATGGATGAATGAAGTTCTTGACTAGCAAGAGAACAAAATTCCTAGCCCAAGAAGAAGCCAAAATCGGGTGGAGCAAGAAGGAACCAAGAGTTCAAAATCTGAAAATTCTTATAATGCAAACAAGGGCTAGAAATGATGGATTTTCGAATTTCTTTTTACCTCAAGATGATAAGGAGGTGAAGGTGCTTCTAATGGTGGACTTGAATCTTCAAATAGAGAATATCCATAAAAGCGAAAATGAAGCTTTTGGATTTTTGAAAGGAGGAAAATGTTGACCTTTGCAAGGGGATTCCAATGGTACTAATTTTGAAATTTTTGGAGAAGGATTAATGGGTTAACAAGAGGAGAGAAGGAGGGAGTTGAGTGAGCTCTTCTAATTCTCCATGGCTGTCGCAGGAGGAAGAAGGAAATTCAGAGAATAGAGAAAGAGGGGGAAACGTGAGAGGAGGAGGGGGAGTAGGAGAGAGACTCACTTTTGCTTTTACTTATTATATTTGTCCTTTAGCAAATAAGAAGAGAATTAAGGAGAGTGTGAGAGAGGAGTTGGCCGGCCCCCTATACACACACAATCAGGTTTTAATTTTTATTTGCAAAGTGGACACACTAACTTTGTTTATTTACACTCTCACCCCACAACTTCCCGGTTGTTACAGTTTTTACTAACTGGAACCCGTTTTCCGGAATTTCTCTCGTTTAATTAATTTTATTGGTTATGAACCTTCATTAATGTTTATTAATGACGATTTGGTTGACCAAAATTGTTACGAGTCTATTTGACCCGCTTAAAGTCGCGTTTTCTCGGTTTCCTCGAAAAACGCGCTTTAAGGTTCGTTTATGCTTTTAACTCATTTTAAAGGTCCGTTTTCTTCGGGATTTGTTCCCTCATATTTATTTAAGCGTAATTAAGCCTTAAAAATTATAATTAGCCTAATTAATCACTGTTTTTAATTACGGGGTATTTCAAGATTATACAAATCTGTATATTAGTAAAAATATTAAATTGTTATTCTCTTTACTTTCTCTTTTATATTTTTAAAATAGCAATGTCATGCATTATATTTTATATATTATTTATTACTAAATGAGAAAGCTTAAAGCATGAAAATTTAATCTATTCAATAATATTTCATTTTCCATATATATTAAGTAAAATTTGTGTAAGTATACATAATATATTACAATTTTCTAATATTCTCTAATCTGATAATATATAAATTGGTGATCATATAATGCATTATTTGAATGTTCTAATTTTTACTCAAAATATTTAAATTAATATTATAAAAAATCATTTTTAATTAAATTTGTAACTTATCTATATTATATTATATTTATAATATTTTAAAAATTCTAGAACTATATATATGTATTTTTTTTCATTTTTAGCCAAGATATCAATAAACTTGTTTATTACTTTTTCTTTTTTATTTATTTTATTCTTTGTTACGGTATAAAGAAAACTATGTTTATTGAGTAGGTATTTTGGTCTTAAATGTTTTTGGATCGACAATTTGTGGTATCCGATGAATTAAAATTATCTTTGTGATATTAGAAATACTTTTAAAAATTGGTGATAATTTGTGAATTCATAATCTTTTCAATGGTATCACATTAATTTTTTCAAAATATAATTACCCTATTTTAATGAAATTCCTATACGATCAATATTATAGCACCATTTTTCACATAAAATTCCTCTGAGAAACACTCAATCCAAGGAACTAATCAATTAAAACTTTCAATATATAGATAGATTGCCATAAATCCCAAAAACTATAGCTCCACCACTATAACCGGGGTCCACCTATCCTCTCAAGTACAATCTTAAGATTCAAACTAAACTCAATCATTAAAGTCATAAATATGTGTTCACCTATTGATAAAGGAAAAACCATATCCTTCATAAACTTAAAAGTCAACCATATGATCCAGAACAATTTTTCCATGGTACAACCACATATGCTTAAGGCCAATTCGTAGACACGGACCATCCGCACTGAGCTGTACGTGGTTCACACATATTGCAGTGCCAGTCAGCTGCTGACTAGGTTGTTGTCTTTTTATTGCATTAACTTTAAATGGTTGTAACTTTTAATATATAAGTCCAAAATGAAAAAATTATATCATTATTCACCTAAATTCAAGCTCTTCAAAACAAGATCCGTCATGGATATGTTTTGACAACTTTGAAAATTTTATTTTGACGTGTATACGATGATACACTTAAATCATAATAAGATTCATTAGTTTTGATATTATGATTCATTAACTAATAAGTGGTTAATTAGATAATAAACTTCCAAACCGATAAAAATCATTATTTTTTGTAGTGTATTATTATTGGTGTATGGTGTATTTTAAACCTTATATGATGAATCGTGTATTTTTCATATATACAAAATATTGATTTATGTTGTATTATTATGTAAAAAAATTTATTTGTATATTTTTGCAATTACACACTAAAATGAAGATATGATTCATTAAAATTGATATTATGATTCATTAAAATTGATATTATGATTCATTAACTAATAAGTGGTGAATTAGGTAACAAATTTTGGAACTGATAAAGATTAGTATTGCTTTATAGTGTATTATTATTTTTGTATGGTGTATTTTAAACCTTATATGGTGAATCATGTATTTTTCATACATACCAAATATTATTTTGTGTTATATTATTTTGTAAATTTTTTTAATTCTTATATGTTTACGATGATACACTAAAATGAAGATATGATTCATTAATTTTGATATTATGATTCATTAAAATTGATAACTAAAATGATGTTATGTGTTTACAATGATACACTAATATGCTGTTGTGAATCATAAGTCTCATTGATATATGGATATATACATATAACTAATATAAATTTTAAAATTTCTCTAAACATATTCTTGACTGATCTTATTTTGAAGAGCTTGAATTTAGATGAAGAATGATATAATTTTTTACATTTTGGATTTATATTTTAAAAGTTACAATTAATAGAAGTTAATATAATAAAAAACAGTCCATTCATCATACAGTCAGCAGATGTCTGAACTGCCAACTAGGCAAACCACACCTAATATGAAGTGGGTCGTCCGCACAATAGATGCGCTGATGCTTAAATATCAATAAAAATCCAACTTTTAGCCATAATGCCATAAAAATAACCAATACCAATCCTGGGACCCATGAGTTTTTTTGTCCTACTATGGTCTTTAAACTATTACTTAAAATATTGCTAAACCCATAAGTAAATTCACTTATTCCCATACTAGGCTTAACCTTCATTTCCTTTATATCAACAATATTGAAAGAATTCTCAGCATCTCCAAGAAATTCATAATTTAGCCTACTACCAAATCCAAGTCAACTTTTCAATCCTCAATTAAAACAAGTCTCACAAGATCAGTCATAGCAAATTTACCTTTACTTCTAGTAATTATAAGAATCCTATACCTAAATCATTTTTCTAACCAACCAATTATTTCTCAAACTGAATCAAATATTCAAAAACCACAATTCTCTCATAAACATTAAGTACTCATGTAAATAGTACATTTTGTACTATATATGGCATTGTTAACATTTTCACAACCAGTAACAAGTACTCATTAATAATCTTAATCTCAATTGGTTAACCAAATAACGTCCAATTAAGCAAGACATCAGGGCGTCAACAAAACTAACTCAAGATTTAACTGAAAATTTTCTCAATCAATATAAATATCCATCACAAGGGGTCTCAACAAAGCTCATTATAAGCAATCATAGTATACACATCCACAGTACGAGGGAAACAACCACGTCTTTTTATAAAATGACCCTGTCTGCCTATGGACCATACATATATTTACAACTTCTCAAGTCAACACATTCATAACATCACACAATTCAGCACTTGTGGCATAAAAGAATTCATACAAGTAACATATAAGAAAAAATAATGTTACAATAGTATGAGCATGTACGCATCATGGAGCATAAGAGAGACTGTCCTCACCACTCACAACTTAACCCTTTTCATTTTTAATCCTAGCTCCAATGTAGACATTTTCATTAGCTTAATCAGAGTATATGACTCTGACACAATTTTGTATCACCCTAAAACAAGTCGGCATTTTATCAAGGTTGGAATATAACTTATAATCAATTTTAACCTATCATCTACTCGGCAAGCGGTATTTTTAAGTGGTTGTTACTGCCATACTCACTAATTTAGTGAGTGCTAAGGCTAAATAAAAAGAACTTCAAGATTATCCTGATAATAAACAATAAAAGGAATAACATCTCAAAACTAATGTTTTAACGTTTTTCTAACAATTATTAATATTTAATTTTGTATGTTTTTATGAATATCCATATCTTTAATAGAAATTTAAAAAATTTAAACGTGTTGACATCTAGTGGCATATTGTGAACTTATAAAATACTTTGTTAACTAACGAGTATTTATGTTTTTTTCCTACCGGTCAATAGATAGAGTTGTATTTATGAATTTCAGGGAAACTTAGTGGCTCATCAATTATTATTATTTCAGTGGAATTTCATGAATTAGTCAAAAAATTTGGTGGTATTTAATGTAATTTCTCTATTATTTAAATGTTTGTATAATTATCAATACTTTATAATATTTTAATAATTATTTACTAGATTTCTTTTCAAACAACTTTGAATTTATTTTATATTATTTTAAAAAATTTCTCTTTTTCTACTAATTCTACATTTTTCTTCAAATTAAGTATTTTTCAATTGTTTAAGTACTATTATGTCTTTAAAACTTGGGAAATTTCATGAGATACCCCTGAGGTTTGAGTGAATTTTACAAAATACCCATAAGGTTTCATTTTATTACGATATACCCATAAGATTTCAATTTGATTACAAGTACCCCTTCGTTCAGATTCTAATATATTATATTTTTCATATCCCAATTTATAACCCTCATACCATATACCCCTACAATAATATCCATTTTTTAAGGGTGAGAGAAGACTTAGACAAAGAGATCCCCTCTCCCCCCTTCTGTTATGTTGTGCATGGAGTATTTGAATAGATTGTTGTCTTCTGTCTTCTGTCCAGAATGATCCTGATTTTAATTTTCATCATAAATGCAGTATAGTAGGGTTAAATCACCTCTGCTTTGCAGATGATTTACATATTTTCTATAGAGGTGATGTGGGCTCGATAAGAATTATCAAAAGAATGCTTGATAAATTCTCTGAAGGCTAGTCAGTTATCAGAAGTGCAGAGTTTTCTTTGGAGGTGTTTGTGAAGAAGAGAAAAGGAAGATCATGGCTGTTTTAGATTTTGAAGAGGGTAATTTTTCTATCAGAAATCTGGGGGTACCTTTTTCTGCTCAAAAACTAAAGTGTGAAGACTACATGCCATTGATCAATAAAAGCACTATACGCATCACACTGGACAGCCAGGAAGTTGAGTTAGTCTGGGAGATTGTAATTGGTTCATAGCACACTGATCAGTATGCAACGGTTCTGGTCTAGTATGTTTCTTTTCCCAAAAAATCAACTAATTGAAAGGAAATGTAGGAATTATCTCTGGTGTGGGTGTGAAAATGGGAGGAAGGCCTTAGTGTCATGGGCTAATGTGTACAAGCCTAAGAATTCTGGTGGCCTGGGAATTAAAGAGATCCTGTCTTGGAACAATGCAACTACCTTAGTACCATATTGAAGCTGAACGAAGAAGGGGATTGTCAATCAGCTTTAAGAGATGGTGTAAAGCTTATAATTCAAAGAATGATAGCATTTGGAGTGTGAAGCTTAAGGGTTGCCGCGCATACTGGTGGAAGTCTTGTTTAACAATCAGAGATGAAATTGTAAGATTAAAACTGAAAGACAAGCTATTGGAGAATATTAGTAAGAGAGGTATGGTGGCAGTCAATGATGTTTATGAAGTTATCCATATCCTGATCAACCAAAAGGTGAATGGGATCTTGTGCTTTGGAATAATTACTACACCCTCTCTTTCTTCCTTCATCTGGTGGCTAACCTGTCAAAACAGACTAGCCAGCAAAGATAGAATTAAGAGATGGAACTGCAATGTGGTCACTCTGTGTGTTTTCTTTGGCCTTGAAGAATCTCATGACCACTTGTTTTTTGAATGCAAAATCAGTAAAGATATTTTTCCTGAGCATCCTACACAAGTGGTTGCTTTGTAAACTCCCAGTAACATTCTCTGAGTGTATGCTATGGTAGTGGAAATCAAGGAACAAGTCATCACTGGTGTATAAGTTGAGAGCTATGGTGGTGGGTGTAGTAATATACCATATTGGAAACTTAGAAACGATGTGGCACTGGTGCGGCGCGAGGCAAAAGAGGTGGTTCAAACTGTCTAAAAATGACGGTTTTGAACCGTCTCTTATACCGTTGTCGTTTATTAGAGATTATGTAAACGACGGTTCAAAACCGTTGTTTAAGAGGATAAGCAGGCGTGCGTATAGGGGACTTTAAAACACGGTTCTAATTAAACCGTCGTTTATAGCCACGTTCCCGCGCGCATAAACCGTCGTTTATAATCGTTATCCAGACGGGCAAAGTTTGCTATAAGAGACGGTTTCATGATAACCGTCTTTTATAGTCTTAGTATATAACACGTCTCTGAAACCTAACCGTCTTTTATAGACGTTTAGCGGTCGTGCCAATTTTACTATAAGAGACAGTTTCTTCTGAACCGTCTTTTATAGTATTTTTTTAAAAAAAAATTTGTTTTTTTCATTCCCTCTGTAATCACAAATGATTACATCCACAAAACCTGCGTTGTAACACCCCAACCGCTAATCCTTCCATTATCCTCTAATTATTCCCATAATTACCTTACTCGCAGCGGAATACTTACTTACTCCCGGCGGGTGATACAATCGTTAGCCATCCGAGACTAATAAGGCTACTACTACTTACAGTAACGGTCTGACGATTAGAATAACCGAATACATACTACTTACTTACAATACCAACACTTCCTACAAAAAACAAAAACCAAAAATACCAAATAGTTACTTACATTGATTCCCGAGTATCCAAATTATGCGAAATACATTCCAATACTACTTCCAAAAAATAAAGAGTTTATACACCTACTCCTTTCTTTCTAATCAAGAATTCATTATCCAAAAAGGTGTATCACATGGTACACCGGCTACTCAAAAAGGCCTTAGCCGTGTACAACCCGGTACACCATCCAAAACCACTACTTATACCAAAAAAGAATTCAACCTTGTCCTTACTCTACATCACGCCTCGTGGGTACCTGTAGAATAAAAACACCTTAGGGAGTCAGCTTACGCTGAATATGATAACCGCATCCCCGCATACTAGCGAGGTACGCCAACTATTTGGTCGAATACATGCGGTTCGTTTCATTCATACATACATACATGTTTTATACGATGCAATTCAATACATTCAATTCATAGGCATACCTACATACATTCAATACATGCATGGAAGACATTACAAATCAACCATTCTTACTTACCGAATACTCACCGCATCACGGAGATACAATTCTCCAATACATACAAAGGTCTTGTTAGCTTCATACACACCCGGGTTAATCGGGTGTTCGATACTCTTTTACTCAAGTCATTGACTTACAATAGTCAAGACCAATACACATACAATACTTACTTCTTACTTACCTTACTCAGTTAAGTCAGTATGACCTCCGGGCAGGGATTACTACATCCCACCACCGGGCTTTAGGGGGCCCACTAATCCAGGATGCTACCCATTCAAGGGATTTGGTCCATGAAAAAGATTACAGCCAGGATTCGGATCCAACCTCTTGTGTTTCCTTATCCTCACGTGTGGCCGAAACTATATGGACTTCTACTCATTCCATTTTACTCATTACTCAAGTTAGGAGTTAGAATGTTAGGAATTAGTAGAAGTCAATACTCCTTTTCATACATCAATACATACGCAAATACTCATCATGTACACATACACTTCATTCTCATTCATTCATTTCATGAATTATACAAACTAATTGTCAAGGAGATACAACCAGAACAAAATAGTTCAACACACAACTAAGTGCAATAAAAGTCTGATTTGTGCATTTATCTTATTGGTGATCACATAAGCACACAAATCGGGGGAACCAAGTTAGGATACAGGGCATGAAGAAATCGTACCGTTCACCGTCGTATTCGCACTACCGGTTCCTTTGGAGCTCAAATAATGGATTCCTATACATATATGAAGTTGTATGATCAATGATCTATTATTGATCCAACTTACTCCTTCATGATACTTTCAATGTGTACTTACTACTTCATTACTTTCTTACTTGATTATTAAACCATTCTTTCTTTACTATTTCTTAAACTTGTTTCTTACTCATTTACTTATTTCTTACCATTATTACCTTCATTAGGGTGTATTGTTACACACATTGCATATATGTGTATAGGCATACATATACAGATACACTATAGGCATATATAAAACTTTTTTTTTTGGCTCGACCGAACTTGCAAGTCCGGTCGCAAGTCCGGTCCATTCCAGTAACTCTCATTACGGGAAAATTTCCTGGTCTGACCGAACTTGCATGTCCGGTCGCAAGTCCGGTCTATTCCAGAAGGTTTCAGACGGGAAGATTTTCTGGCCCGACGAACTTGCATGTTCGGTCGCAAGTCCGGTCTATTCCAGAAGGTTTCAGACGGGAGATTTTCTGGCCGACCGAACTTGCATGTCCGGTCGCAAGTCCGGTCTATTCTAGAAGGTTTCAGACGGGAGAATTTTCTGGTTCGACCGAACTTGCAAGTCCGGTCGCAAGTCCGGTCCATTCTAGAAGGCTCCGTCTTTGTGATTCTAGGCTCGACCGAACTTGCAAGTCCGGTCGCAAGTCCGGTCCGGCCCAGTACTTCAGTTTAAAAATCTGTTTTCAGTGGGTTTCTTTACCCATTGTTTCCCCAATCTTTACCAATACTTCCTACATGTTTAACACCCATTTAAATGCTCTAATTCACCTTAGTTCGCTCCAAAATTATTACTCAATTTCTACCCAACTTATACAATTTTCCTCCTTTCATTTCAGCACTTGCAACAGTTTTTACTCTTCTAATGTTACAGATTTTTAAGTTCTCTTCTCATGCTACAGATTTTCATTCAAACTTCTATCCTCCATTACTCCCTCAACTAATGTTACTACCCTATCATCCAAAATACATTACTTTACACCCTATTTTCCCATTAACACACTCATTTCCAAATCTGTTTCAAACTACAAAACACTCCCATTACACTCCCAATACACCTAGTTATCACCTAGGTTACTTCCTCTTCTTAAACACCTAAGTCCTCTCACTCCTAAGTAAAATTGGACATAGTCTCCCCTATAATTCTTATTTTTCCCACACACTATTTCAGCTCACCCATTGCCCATTTACACAACCTGTCTATTCAATGCATTATACTCACATAATAACTCCACTACACACATTAAAATTCCTGCACACATACATATACTACCCAAGGTTTTCCCAAGCTTTTAAACATCATTTAAAAACTTCACAACTGTTACAATATCATTCCTCATTATACTACAACATACTTACTACTTATTGCTCAATACATTACTCATTTTTTTCACTACTCAAAACTGTTACAATACAATACACAACTAGTTCAAGGTAAGAGTATTTACCTTGCCGTGCTAGTTTTTTTCTTTCCTTTCCTTCTCTTCTTTTCCCCTTCCCTCTCCTTGTTCTCGGTCCCAATGAGGTTCACACACACCAAGTGCTACAGCCCATATCACATACACAAGTACTTAGAGAACTATCTTTATCACCTAGGGTCTATGTTTGTTTTAGGTTTAGAATAAAGCATTACCTTCCAATGGATGGATGGAGTGGTGGACAGCAACCAATGCAAGATTCCAACACCCAAAATAGAGCCAAAATCGGCTAGAGCAAGAGACACCAAACAAGGGTTTAGTTGAATTTTCGTTTTGCCCACAAGGGCTAGAAAAAGATAGGTTTTCGAGTATATTTTTACCTCAAAATGACAAGGAGGTGAAGGTGCTTCTAATGGTGGTACTAAAGCTCCAAATGCAGCACACCCATGGAGATGAAGTTGGTTGTTTTTGATTTTTGAAAGGAGGAAAGTATTCTCCTTGGTGAGGGGATTCCAATGGTACATTTTTTGTTGAATTTGGACAAGGTTTGAGTGTTCAAAGAGAGGAGAGAAGGAGAGGGCTGTAGGGGGCTCACAAAATCGCCATTGCCATGCTGAGAGAGAGGAGAAAATAAGAAGGAAGGAGGAGGGAGTTACGTGAGAGAGAGGTGAGGGGTAAGAGAGTAAGAGTGTGTTAGTTTTTGTTTTATTTATTTGTCCTTTTGCCACTAAAGGCAAATAAAGAGGAGGGGAGTAGTGAGTGGACCGGCCCCCTCTATACACACATAGCACTTTCAGATTTTTATTTACCCAGTGGACACAATAACTTTGTTTATTTGCACTCTCGCCCCACAACTTCCCGGTTGTTACAGTTTTTACTAACCGGAACCCGTTTTCCGGAATTTTCTCGTTTAATTAATTTTATTGGTTCTAAAGCTTCACTAATATTTATTAGTGACTGTTTAGTTGACCAAAATTGTTACGAGTCTATTTGACCCGCTTAAAGTCGCGTTTTCCCGGTTTCCTCGAAAAACGCGCTTTAAGGTTCGTTTATGCTTTTAACCCATTTTAAGAGTCCGTTTTCTTCGGGATTTATTCCTTTATTTATTTAAGTGTAATTAAGCCTTTAAAATTTATAATTAGCTTAATTAATCATTGTTTTTAATTATGGGGTATTTCACGCGTAATATAGCAGCATTCCCTCTCTACAACAATCATATTTCACCAAAATATGTAATGTGTGACATACTTCACACACAAATTGCCATTGCAATTCAAAAAGCTACAACACAACAATGACGGCAGCAGCTAGCCAATAGTTTAATCGATATTTTTTACATAAATTAAACAAAAAATGTGAGGGGTAAAACACATAATGATAGTAGCTAGATAGTCTTGTAGTCACCCTCTTTTTTGACCTCCCAGTGCTATCCATGAAATCATTTTCCTCCTTTGAAACACTTGACGATAAACAAACACATCTGCTCTCTAACTAATTCTAGATCTTTGATCGAGTAAGTTTTGCCCGAGTCCTTGAAAAATGTTCGAACCTGTAGAGAACAAGATAAACAAATATGTATGTAAAGACACATATGTATTCGTTTTAAACACAAATGATAGACAGATTTAGAAAATGTATATGTAATGGAAAGTATAATATACCTCATCATCGTTTGTGAGCTTCTCTATGTTTAAGACAATTTCAAGCATGAATCGCATTACATAGTAACCACAACTTTTAGAGTCCCTTTGCCTTGGACACTGACAAGTATATAGACAACAAAAACAAACGGCCATAAATAGCAAATTATTACGACTAACACAATAGTGATTAATAACTGTACCTCAAGATGAACAATTGAAAGTTGTTCGACTGTTGTAGTACCGTCTTCATTTAAGCACTGTTAAGTTCAAAAATTAAATCATTAATTCCGGTTCATCATATTATATAGACAAAAATAAGTTGCATTAATTAACTAACACTTACGCTTTGATCAAGTCGTCGATTTGCAGGTCACGATACATTCGTAATGGGTCAAGCACATGTAATTGTGATGTTGCCAAGGAGAACACAAGGAGTAACCAATGGTTGCTACGATTGTAATTTTGAAAAGAGTTATCATATAGTAATACAATAAGTCAACAAAACGAATGAAATGCAAGAGGGAGAGTATTACTCACATCTGATGGAAAGGGATCATCACGTATTTACTACTGTTTTGAACAGCCTTCGTTATACCATGACACACATAGTTCTGGTATCCGACTGGGTCTCTGTTTGCAGAATCAAGCGATGTTGTTTCAGGGCATAAGAATGTCACCATATCTCCCAATTTTTTATGACGCAGTCTCGCTTTCAGATACCTTCGACAAAAAATACAATAATGAAAGGTGGAATAGCAAACATAAAAATAACAAGGTAGTCATTAAATTATAAGTTATTTTATTCAAATTTATTTTCAAACGTAAGAAAAAAAAGTAACACTTACAGGGAATATGCTTGGATGATAGATATATTCAACATATCTCTGCACAACATCTCTTTGATGTCCTCAAAATTTATTATTGTTCTTTGATCCGCTTCGTAATGGAAAAGCCACTCAGGTAACCACACTGACAAGCTAGTCATATGCAGACTCTTTTGCAATTTCTGCTCATACAGTATCTTCTCATACTTCGCCAAATGTTTGATCACAGAGGGGGACACAGAAACTTCCTTCGCTAAGCTTCAGTAGTTACCTCTGTCGGCATAGGTTCTTTCCCCTTGGATTTCTGGTTGCCCTCAGCCAACTGTGTGTTCTCTCGATCAACATCCATTGATTGGTTGATCCCTTCATCATGGTTTCCCAATCTTCTCGTTTGATCAGGGATCTACCCAATCATATATAATACAAAGAACAAAGAAGTTAAAACAATGTTTACATTAAGAGGAAACAATTCATAAAAGATTTAGACATACCTCATCAGAGATTACAATAAAACCGACTGGCCATGGTACAATAGCACCCTTCCCATCAAATAGTGTGACTTTGCCATCAATATCCATGGGAAGAAAAGCATTCTTAAATCCATCAAAGATGGTCTGCAGGATTACTATAGCATAGAATAGGGGAAGACGCTTGAGATTAATCAATGTAGTTGGTGCTGATTGTAGCACAGTACTGTATGCAGCATCCACGGATATCCATCAAGCATGATTTGTAGACGACATGTTTTTTTGTTCCTTAAATAAGTAAAATTACAATTTAAATGTGAATAAGGCTAGTATTTTTTACTATCAAACATTTACCATAACGAACAAGATTAATAGAGACATACTAACCTTCAGATTAGCAAATGGATACGGATCAGAAGGGGTAGTACAACTAGATGAAGAAGTCGGTCGGGTTTGATCAGTTGGTTAGTTTTGTCCCCCCAAAGCTTTAGAAACAACCTCATTCACTCTCCGATCTACAAGTGCAGACACCTCATGCTCCGTCAGACCTTTTGAGGTGGACTTTTGAAATACAGATTTCTGACGCACTTGTCCCCTGAAACCTCTAACCCTTCCAGGATGATCCTTTAATCCAAGAAGTTGATTCAGCGGATCATTTTGACTCGGTGGAGCAAATATATCTATCTCCCTCGCTGGGAGGCTTTAGCCTAGTAAGATGATTCAAAAATAAGCAATAAGTTTTAAATTGTAAAAAGTACACTTTTTAACAAAATAGTTATTATTGAATAAGTTAAACACTTACAATCTGAGCAGCCAACTCTCCTGTCTCTGGTCGCGGGTGTACCAACTTCCCATCCTTATCTATTTTTGAGTGACCTAAAACGTAGACCTGAACTCGGTAGGCTTCATACACATTGTCGATGGGAACTTCAACGCCATCATCATTCTTTTTTGTGAGCAAACGGCATCTTTCCACTTGGGAATGCTACCAGTAAATCCCTTCCGGCCCATATACTGCTGAAATCTATTTTTTCCTCGGTTTGCCCTTGCTTTTTCTTGAACCTCCTATTAATACAAATCATTAAATGAAAGTATTAAATCAATATATACACATATTAAAATTGGTGTACTAAAAATTTAGATTCAAAATTTAATAGGGCATATACCTTGAATTGCTCCGACGTGTGAAACTTCTCGAACTCTTTCCATTCTTCCTCTATGATCATTCCATCATAAAATATCCATGGTGGCACATCACGCGATTTCCTAATCCAGTTCGCCCAAGAAAGAAAGACTGAACTGCCTCCCCGTGCAGCTATGAGTGAAAGAACCGTCGCCCATGCTTCATCTGGTATCTTGTACCGTTGTTGTACTTGCTGCCACATTGATTCTTTCACTTGCTCGTCCTCGTGTTTCCAATATTTATTAATTGAGCCATGGGACTTCGCAAGATTTCCTAACATGCTTGCGAACTCAGCTTGACAGTCTCCCCATGCTCTGAAGTATTTATCCCAAACTAGATTAATTTCTTTTTTCAACCTCACCCCTCTGCTCGGCTCCCTACCCTTTCGTTTGTTTGAAGGTTTCTCTATCTAGGGCTGCTGTTGTGACTGCTGCTGGGTACACTGCTTAGGTGGCTGCTACTGTGTCTGCTGCTGTGGCTGCTGTTGTGGCTGGCTGTGTCTGCTGTTGTGGCTACTGAAGTGGCATATCGATGTCCTCATCACAATATAAGTCTAGCTCATCCATATCAATGTCCATTTTGATTCCTGCATGCAATATAAATAGAAGATTTAGTTAATTAACAAGTAAATGAAAGTAAGAAATTATAAATACGGAAACAAAACTATCAATAATAGTAGACATAAATAAACTATTTAATGTCATTGATGGAAAGAAAATAATAAAAATGTAAACAAACTATCAAAAAATGAAGATATAAGCTCACATTAATCAATCCACATTCCTTCGCCATGGTCTGACCGCACAAAATTTGTAATATGGTCCAACTCTGGTAATTGAATCGAAGGCTTGGTATTTCATCTTGCATGTCGTATTCATCCTCATCGACCACACCATCCACACCAACTATTCCTCTTTTTCCTTGAAGTACAAAGGACCATCTAGGATTAGATTGGTTAGAAATGTAATATACCTATTTCGCCTTAGTTGCAACAACAAACGGCTCAACTGTGGGTGTTGCACCCCCAAGATGAACTAGTTTTATACCATGTTTTCCTCATGGTAACCATGTCTGTTGTCATCCAGTTGCAACAAAACACACAAGTCTCATATGCGGTATAATCTAGAACCCAAATATCTTGTACAACACCGTAATATGATTGTTTCAACTCCACTGGATTTTGACCCATACCTGTGACATTGTACATACTCTGGTAAGCAACCATATTGATGCCACTGTTTTGATTCATTGATTTTTGATCTTGTCATTCCGTATAAAAAGTGTAGCCATTTACGTCATACCCTTCGTATGAAACAACGTCAAGATTAGGACCAAGTGCCAACGTCTTCACTAATGCTGGCATTGTAGTTGACTAGTTCGAAAAAACTTTATCCTTGAACCATTTCACAAACGTTTTATTATGCTCCTTTTTTAGTCTGATGTCACTCATTGTTGGATTTTGTGCTCTGAGCAGGGTCAGGTGCATTTCAAAATATGGTTCTACAATTTCAAGGTGACACAGCACAACTAAGTGAGCTTTGTTAAGGGTTTCAATATCAATTCTCTTCTTTTTCTCCCAACGGTACCGTGTCCATGGAGTCTTCCTTCATGTCTAGATCTAGGAGACCAATGGATTCAACATCTTCCAGATAGTGAGTACAAAAATCAACAACTTCCTCTGTTATATATTCCTCTATAATACTTCCTTTAGGACGACGACGATTCTTCATTTTTCTCTTCAATATACTGATGTATCTTTCAAAAGGATACATATAACGACGATATACAGGTCCACACTCTTTAATCTCTCTGACCAAATGAACCAATAAATGAACCATGATGTCGAAGAATGAAGGAGGAAAATACATCTCCAACTGACACATCGTGACAACAAGATCAGCTTGTAATTTGTCTAGATTATCCACATCATGAACTTTAGCAGATACTGCTTTGAGAAACATGCAAGGTTGGAGATTGCGTTTCTCACCACATCAGGTAGGATCCCACGAATTGCGACGGGTAAAAAGTCTTGCATTAACACATGATAATCATGGGATTTCATTCCAACTAATTTCAGATCAGACATTCATATAAGATTTCTTATGTTAGACGAATACCCTGATGACACCTTGATATTGTGGAGGATACTGCACAGACTATGTTTCTCTTGTTTTGACAATGTATGACATGTAGGAGGCAAGAACGTGCATTTTCCACGTTCTTGTGGCCAAAGATCTTGCCTTATTTTCAAATCAATCAAATCTTTTCTCCCCTTTCTGTGATCTTTGGTCTTGCCTGGTATGTTCAAGAGGGTTCCAGTAACACTTTCTCCTACATTTTTTTCGACATGCATTGCATCAATACAATGTCTGACATCTAAATATTGCCAATACTCAAGTTCCCAAAAGATTGACTTTTTTTCCATACACTTTTCTTGGTGTTTCCTGTCGAAGGACCAAAGTTGTTGACAATATTTTGCACCTTTTTATACACCTCTGAACCTGGTAAAGGAGGACGAGACACACTGTGATCAGTCTTTCTGTCAAACTCAATCGACATCTTGCGATATTTGTGGCCCTTTGGAAGCATTTTTCGATGACCCATGTAAACATTATTACCACTATATTTCAAGTGGATATTTGATGTATGCTCACACAAATACGACATGCACACAAACCCTTTGACTATGTAACCAGAAAGATTACTATACGTAGGAAAGTCATTGATTGTGCAATATAACATAGCACGCACGTTAAAATTCTCTTTTCCAAATGAGTCGTACACCATGACCCCTTCATTCCACAAGAGTTGTAGGTCATCTATCAATGGTTGTAGAAAAACATCTATTTTATTGCCCGGTTGTTTGGACCAGATATCAAAAGTGACAACAAAATGTGTCTAGGTTTCATACACAACCACAGGGGAAGATTGTAGATCATCAATAATACCGGCCACGTGCTGTGTATGCTACTCAATGTACCGTAAGGGTTCATCCCATCTGTACACAGACCGAGTCTCAAGTTTCTTGGCTCGCTAGCAAACTGAGGAAATTACATGTCAATGTTTTTCCACTGGGACGCATCAGCCGGATGTCTCAACTTTACATCATTTTTTCTGTGAGTCGAATGCCACCTTAGATTCTCCGCATCATTTTCAACTGCAAATAGACGCTTCAATCGTGGTATTATGGGCAAATACCATAACACTTTAGCAGGGGATTTATCCATACGACGACCAGTGCATTCATTTTGGTTTTTTTCTCACATAACGTGATTCCCCACATTCTGGACATTTATCAGCAAATTCATTATCCTTCCAATACAAAATACAACCCAATGGACAAGCGTGGATCTTTTTGTACCCCATACCCATGGGACACAACTTTTTTGCTTCATAAGTCAGTGTTGGTAAAACATTATCCGCAGGTAGTATGCTCTTCATCATCTATAAGAGAGTAGTGAAACTCACATCACTCCAACCATGTTTCGATTTTAGATTGAAGAGTTTCAAGACCGCGCTCAATTTACTCAATTTTGTAGGATCACACCCCGAATACAACGGTGTATTGGATAAATCCAACAAAGTCTCATAGGTGTCTGGCCTATTGTAAAACTCTTGTTATACATCTTCCAGCATTGCAGCAATGTCATCGTAATCTGGTTCATTGTCTACTGTGTCGTGCTCATCGACCACAATTGTGTGATTATCTTCAACTTCCTCTTGTTCATTACACATGACATCTACCGCCCTCTAACCATGCCCTGGACTCTTATAGTCTTTGTTAAAACACGACGAATCAAATCGATACTTCATAGTCTTTTGTCCATGTATCCTTACGACGATTATCAACATGTTGTCAACTTCAAGATGTCTTTTGCCATATTGCCATGATATCCTTTAAAATAATGTTTAGTGCCACATGTGAAAAATCAAGGGCAATTGAAGAAAATAAAGCAATAATCACGGCAGAAGAATTATTGACTAAAGACTAGGATATGGACTATTAAGTTTGTTGAGTTTGCATCTTTGTCAGTCACGTCAAGGATGAACAAAAGAAGGTCTACTTCAGTTTGGAGGGGAATAAGGCGTTCAGTGGAAGGTGGGAAGATAAAAGTTATATTTGCAAGCTATTCTTTGAATGATAAAAACTAAAGGTGGGGAGATAAAATGTTATATTTGTAAGCTAGCTATGCCCTAATAATGCTAGATAGTAAAAACATATATAATTTGAGTGTATTCAATTTGGTGTACGAGATGCAATAGTTTAGTAGAGGGGTCTACGAGATGTAACATATATTACTTAAGGAAAAACATTAAATGTACCTTATTCAGTAGCCCGGTGAGAATATATGCCAGAGAGAAGATGCAGCAGCCCGGTGATTATTATCACTGTAGAGGAGCGGTCAAAATAAGAGAATGAGATTGCAGAGCTTGTGTATCATAATTGTACAAGATAGAAGAAGGTAAGTTCAAGTGTATTACCGGTTCCAAAATGAACTGCTTTCAACAGTCCAGTGAGAATATGCCAGAAAGAAGATGCAGCAGCCCCGTGATTATTATCACTGTAGAAGAGCGGTCACAACAAGGGAATGAGATTGTAGAGCATGTGTCATAGTTATGCTAGAGAGAAGAAGGTAAGTTCAAGTGTATTACGGTTCCAAGGTGAACTCTTTTCAGCCCGTGTGGGTGTACAAGATGCAGTAGCCCACCAGTGATTCACAAGATTAGAATGAATAGATCACAGAGCATGTACGTCCTAGGGTGAAAAAAATAAACACTAAGTTCAATATTAGGTGGAATCGTAGTATATTCGATCGATAGATATTAGGTGCAAGAAAGACTAAGAAGATTGGGAGTTATATATTTTATATAATGTTTTTCTAATAGTAAGAAATAGTCGAGTGCAGATAAAAATCAAAAGATAAAAATTTTACAAGAAAATTTTGGCATGATCTCCCCTGTTTTCTTTGTTTTCCCGGTTCTAAGAACCTCCACAATTTGACCCAAAAGTATACCATTCAAAAGATCCAACAGTAAGCAGTTTAAATCACGTTCTACTTGACTGAGGAATGGTCATTTGGGTATAGTATACAGGTAATTGGAATAATTGCTCAAACCCTGAAAAGAAAGTTACCAGTGGCGCTTCAAGGTAGATCAAGGAGATGCAGTTTCAGGCAAACCAAATAGATCAAGGAGAGTGTTCTACATCCTTGGTGACACCCGAAAGAAGTATATCTACACTTATTGATACACATATTGGATGATCAAACTCTACCTCAAGTAGAAAAAGCAAAATAACATGAAATTAGATTAGACTGATAAAAAACTGGTTTGTGTGCTTGAAGGAAGAATCAACCACTGTATAATTAGAAACTGGACTTATCATACACATTAACACTAGACTTATCACAAGCAGCAACTACAAGTTTGTTTTAGTTTGTGATAAACCGTATAAAAGTCACAAACCCATGCAACATCTTAGTTTGATTGAAGTAAAAACATAAAGAGTTTTGTTTACTGCTTGCTAAGAAAATGTGATCACACTTAGTTTGATTTGAGACATCTTAAGGAGTAGTAATTTTATTTAAAATTTGGAATAAAGAGAATGATATAGAAGGATTATAAAATGCTCTATAATAAAAAATAGAAGCAACAGTGTAGTTTGAAATTGATAAGGTTAATGTTAGTTTATTAGCCCGATTCAGACCTCGTAGAATGACTAAAATTTTATTAGATTGTCTAGGCATAATTAATTTCAGAGGGTTCACCGTTCAGGCACCGTCACATAACTTTCTAAGATCAAACTACCTTTCCGTTGAATACCAAATTTCCTTATTGCCAGTCATCTAATCTTTTTTTAACCATAAATTTATGTACCTAATTACGTAAACTAACAGTACAATTGTACACAAGTGATCGATAGCAAAAACGACTCAAGTAAACCCATGCAATTGTCCCCACTTGTTTTTTCTACCAATCAATCTCTACATCTAATCATTATAACAGATATCGAACTTGTTCAAATGCACTGCAAAATGCAGATCAATAACAAAACTAGCACAATGGATTCTTGGCATTCTCAATATGTACAATACTAAGCTTGTATTATTATACAGAAATTAAAACTGTAATCGATTAGCAAAAAACCTTACCATGAGTATATTACCGGTTCTGAATAATCACTAGGTCTGGATGGACAAGGAGCTCGAGCTAGCCAAACAGAGGCGCGCAACAACTAGGGCATCAGATAGGGAACGACGGTGGTGGTCTTGGGCGTGGTTGTGATCGACGACGGTGGTGGTGTTGGGCGTGGTTACGGTCGACGACGGTGTTGGGCGCCACGGGGTTGTGATTGTCGACAGTGTTGGGCGTCGTGGTTGTGATTGTCGACGGTGTTGGTGCTACTAGCAACGTAGCTGGGCGCGACTGGCGACGGTGGTTCCTGGTTGGGGCGAAAGAGAAGAAGGTGGCGACAGCACTCGACGGCGAAACTGAGAGGGGCGGTGAACGAGAGGAAGACAATGTTGAGAGAGGAAGGGAACTGTACGTGATCGAGAGGTATGGGAAAGAGAGTTAGAAAATGAGGCGATATGTTATTTTAGTATGGGTTTTAAGAGACGGTTCTCTTAAAACCGTCGTTTATTTTGCTTTTAAAAGACGGTTCTTTAGAAACCGTCATTTATATTACAAGGGGGCGTGAGACATTCTGCCGTAAAAATGACGGTCATAATCTAACCGCCGTTTATGCTTCTTTTAAAAGACGGTTGTTTCGAAACCGTCTTTTAATGTATAACGAGGCGCGACAATTAGATAGAAAATAAATGACGGTTCTACTTTAACCGTCGGTAAGAGAAGTTAGTGCGGTAAAATCAGCACTTTAACGACAGTTTTGTAAAAACCGTCTTTAAAAATTTCCGCACGCCCGCCCAAGGAGTATTTAAGACAGGTATTTTTAAAAACCGCCTCTTATAACCCGTATTTTTTAATATATTTCTACTAGTGTGGTGATTTGGAATGCTTTACCTGATAGAGATAAGTGTAACCTTGAAATAAAGAGTGAATTGAAGTTGAGATGGGTGAGTTCGTTTATCATACGTCAAAGAAAAAGTGTAGAATTCTTATGGCGTTTGGTCTGTTAGAATTCTTAGGAAGATCAAGGGTGTGAGTTGGTCTATTTTCCTGCAGTTTGTTGCAGATGAAAGCTTATGGGTAGTTTGAGTTGATTTGCAGCCTGTTGCAGTTGAGTATTTTTATGTACTTGTAAATACGTTCACTTTGTTTAATCTAATACAACTTACCTTTTCTTCAAAAGAAATATCCATTTTTTAATTTGAAACATAAATAAAATGCACAAAAAATTAAAGTTCATATAAATTTGAAATCAATATTAAAAATGAATATAATAAAATAACCAAAAACAAAATATTAAACAAATGGAAATGACTAAAAATGTAAATTAAATTATATTGAAAAATAAACATAAATTGCTAAGGCGTTACATAAAGATGACTTAAAATTGTAAAAAAAAATATATAACAATAATATGAAGAATACTAGAAGTAACATTTCCATATAGTACATAGAAAAAAATCATTATTTCAATTTTGAAAAATAAAGTATTAAAACCATAAAAATATGATCATTTCTCTTCTGATTATTGATATCAAATAATAAATTTGCTAATAAATTTTAACATAATAATAGAATTAGTTAATAATTTTTTATATATAACATAATTGTTATGAAATTTTTATGATTTTAAGTCACCACTATAATAGTTTTTATATTATGTAATAATATAAGTTTTTTTAATAAATTAGTTTTTTGTTTTTTTGTAAAAAGGTAAATATATTAATGAGGAAAGGGAACTGTACAGAGGGATATAGTTACCTATATATCGAGTAGCAACGAGATATACAAAAGTGGCTATGGGAGGTAAAAGACAAAAAGCCTCCGTGTTACCATATACAAAAACGGCATGGAGCCAACCATAAGGGTCAAAAAGAGAGGGGAATATACATAATCAAGGGGACCTATGAGCTCAAGACCCTCTCTAACCATTCAAAATCCCTAATAGTGTCTCTTATCTTTGTTTCAATGACAGCCTTGATAGCACGTTTGATATCGGTGATGATAAGAGCAGGATCCTTGGATTGATTCGTCATAGCACGTTCGCACCTCTCTACCCAAATGTAGTAGACCGTGGTGGCCATGACCACTCTTCTAACCAGATCTCTTGGACGGTTCTCTTTGTAATAATGGATGATCCACATTGTGCAGCTTCGCAAGCTAGTTCTGTTCGTAGGGAGTCCGAGCCAATCGCATAAGTTCCACCATATCCTGCGAGAGTACCTGCATTCAAAGAATAGATGGTGACAAGTCTCTGGAGCAACCTCACAGAGCCAACAACGGTTAGCAAGGCAAATACCCCAAGATTGGAGTTTATCAGTTGTTTTCAGCCTGCCTTTGAGGGAGACCCAGAGGATGAATTTAGTCTTGGGAGAAGACCAGGATCTCCAGCAGATGTTGTACCAGGCAAATGGGATGGTGGAGTTGAGGGCGTCATTATAAAAATTGCTGACCCGGGAAGGAAAGGGGTAGGAATCCATGAGAGAGACAGCATCATCAATGGAGCCACATTGCGAGATCCACCAATCCCTAGCCTAAATGGTGGATTTCCAAGACCAAGGGTCATCCCCCTTAATCTTTGTCGTCCAGATGTTACCCCGAACCAAGAAGCGATTATGAATCCACTGAATCCATAGCCGCTCCGGGTTGCTAATAATAGAGGCGATGGTTTTGAGTAAGAAGCACATATTCCATTTGTGGATATCTTTAAGACCCAGCCCCCCATTGCTCTTGCTCATGGAAATGGCGCTCCAAGCGACAGCCGGGGTAGCTTTGGAGTTGGTATCCCCGGCCCAGAGGAAAGAACTGAGCCTCTTAGTGATGAACGAGATAATATTCTTAGGGAGGCTGATACAGGCCGCCCAAAAGCCTATAATGCCATAGAGGGTACTTTGGATGGGGGAGAGCCGACCAGCGAAAGAAAGGGATTTCCCTCCCTGCCAGGAAGAGATGGCATGGTTGATGCTGTCTAACAGAGGGTTGAAATCAGCGGTTCTAGGCTTCCTAGTGGTGATAGGTATGCCTAAGTAGCGAAACGGGAAGAAGCCTAAGTTAAAGCCAGTAGAACGGACAATCAGATCAGCATTGGCCTGGGTTACCCCCAGGAAAATGTCTGATTTGGAAGGGTTTAATCAGAGACCAGAAGCATCCGAGAAGAGGTTGATTTTGTTGATCATCTGCGATACAGAGGACTGGTCCCCTCTATAGAATAGCAGCGCGTCGTCCGTGAAGAAGAGGTGGTTGAGGCGAAGGGATCTACAAGTGGGGTGGTAATGAAATGAGGGGGAGAGGTGGAGTTGGTCAAGCAGACGAGAGAGCATGTCCATAGCGACCGCAAATAGGTACGGGGAGAGGGGGTCCCCTTGTCTTAGTCCACGCTGCCCTGGGAAGAAGCCCGAGGGGGAACCATTGATATTGATTGAGAAAGAAGTGGTGGTAACACACTGCATGATCCAGCCAATGAAGATCGGGGGAAAATTCATGAACCGAAGGGAGTCTTGGAGAAAGATCCAGTCCACAGAGTCAAAAGCTTTACTGATGTCCATCTTCATCATGCACCGGGGCGAAACATGGGCCCTTGATAGTGTTTCATAAGAGAGGAACAAAGCTGGATATTGTCCGATATAAGGCGGCCTTTGATGAAGGCACCTTGACAAGGGCTAATAGGCGACAGCAGGGAGTCCTTGAGCCTATCGGCCAGGATCTTGCTAATGATTTTGTAGAGAGTATTGCAACAGGAGATGGGCCTGTAGTCCCCAGGGGAGGAGGCAGCCTCAGTTTTAGGAATAAGGGTAATGAGAGTGGAGTTAATCTCACGAAGGAGCTAACCACTGTGGAAAAAGCCTTTTATAGCTTTGCAGACGTCGTCTCCTATGACATCCCAGGCAACTTTAAAGAATTTGGCTGTGTAGCCGTCCGGACCTGGAGCCTTGTCATCCCCAATGGTTAACAGGGCCTCTTTGATATCTTGGTTGTCAACAGGCCGAGTCAAGTGAGCCCATCTGTCCTGGCACAGAGTTTTAGTGGTATCCAGGTTGAGGTCCTGGTTTGGAGAGGGTGTTTCTGGTGCCAAGTCTATTCTTGAAGTGCTGCACCAGAATATCTCTAATATGGCTAGGTTCCCTAACCACCTCCCCCAGATCGTTGCTAATGGAGGAAATGCAGTTCTTGTTCTTTCTAGACTTAATGGCTCTATGATAAAAGGCGGTGTTGGAGTCAGCAAATTTGAGCCATCGGATTTTTGATAGCTGCCGCAGGAAGAGGATTTCCTGATGGTTCCTTTTCAGCAGGGAATGTCTAAGAGATTTTTCCTTGAAAATAAGAGATGAATTACAGGGTCACGGTCGACGCGCCTTGCACATCGCTAAGCACGTTCCGGATAATTTGGGCTTGAGCAGCGAAGGAGCTGAATTCAGATTTATGGAGAGCATAGAGATCCTTTTTTAAGTGACGCAGACGGCAAACAACGGTGTAGAGACAACTACCAACAACAGGAATACTCCACGCTTCCTGGACAAGGGGGAGAAAGGAGGGGTCCTTAGTCCAGATATTGAGGAATTTGATGCTTCTTTTATAGGGGGAGGCCTGGGGCATCGTGATGATCATGGGGCTATGGTCCGAAATAAGCGGGGGCAGAAAGGAAGCAAAGCTAGTGGGGAGAGCCAAAATCCAGTCCTCGTTGACAAGGACCCGATCAATTTTCCCCATGACTCTACTATGGTCGAGTTGATTATTCGACCAAGTGTAGAATTGACCATAGTAGCGGAGATCCTATAGCTCATTAATATCAACACAGGACGCAAACTCACGAAGATCTCTATGAGAGGGGGGCCTAGCACTAAGTTTATCCTGGGAGTAGAGAATACTATTAAAATCTCCCGCCACCACCCATGGGCCTGTAGTCGAGTTGCCAAGGTTGGTGATCTCCTCCTAGAGGAGGGATCTGAGAGTGGGGTTGTTACTCTCATAGACCACTGAAAGGGTGAACGAGGTAGCACCAAGTCTGGCCTTGTAGGAAATCATTTGAGAGGATTGGTGGAGTTGAGAGAGGGAGATGAGAGAGGGGTTAAAGAGGATCCAGATGCGCCCATTGGGGTGGGCCGCATAGTTATGAATAAGAGACCAAGAGGGGAAGAAGCGACGCACGATAGGGAGAGATTCAAGTCCGATATATGGGTTTCCAGAAGAAAAGACACAAGGCTTATGAAGCTGAACAAAATTTTTTATCTCATGTATTTTGGAGTGGTCATTACACCCCCTGACATTCCAGATTGCAATATTCATAAGGGGGGTGAGGTGAGGGGAGGGGGGGGGGGGGGGGGGGGGAATAAGAGCAGCGCCCTAAGCAATGTGGAGAAAGAGTTCACGAGCTGGAGGGAGAAGTCCTCAATCAAGGGGGGTTTGGGCTTAGCTTTCCCAGAATCCTTCTGGGGGACAATGCTCCACTAATCAAAGGGGGATCTAGCACTAATTGAAGAGAGGGTGACATCAGCATAGGGCCCTCTGGGGAGGGCCTTGGGACGATAGAGGGAGCGGGACAGGGGGAGCTAGGATTATGGTCGAGGTTGGAGGGGGAAGGTTCAGCCGAAAGGGGAGGGATGGGGCAAGGAAGAATAGGGGTAGGAGGAGAGAGAGCGAGCAAGTGGGGAGGGAAGGAGGGGGGAGCAAAGGGCCGGAAGCGGGAGTGGGGAGGATAGGTGGAGCATTGAAGGTGGGCAACGGCCCACGGGGCTTGGGAGAAGCGCGAGGCTTGGCACCAGAGGTTGCATCTCTAGGACAGCGCACAGAGGAGTGGCCTAACTGGTCGCAAGAAGCACAGGAGATTGGCTCCCATTCATAGACAATTGGTTGGAACAGGGGTACCGGCAGGGGAGCGGATTTCAATTTCACTCATAATTTCCTTACTGAAATCGACCTCAACAAGCACTCTTGCGAAGGAGATCCTAGACTTGAGAGCAGTAGATTGTTCTATGTGCAGAGGAAGCCCAATTCTGGAACAGATCTTCGAAGACTGGATTGAGACCAGAGGCTAATAGGGAGCCTAGGAAATTGGACCCAAACTGGGATGCGATTGAGATCTTGTTGGGTTGAAAGAGAAATCAGGGGACCATTCTTGAGGACTAGGGGAGAGGAGTTTAGAAGCTTGGGGCCCTTGCTCAAGACCAGCTGAAGGTCCTCTTGGTTGTCAAACCGGAACAGAAACCAGCCTTCCTCATGTAGGAGGAGGATTTGGGGAGTGGCCACAAAGTTCCAGGCCCTCTTCACAAATTCTTTAACTATATTGAAACCAAATTTTTTTCACAAATGTGGCCCACTAGCGAAATTTTTCCAATAATCAATTTCTGAGGATATGTCATCCTCCTCAATCGAAACATATGAGCACTCAGAGTTAGGCATATCCAATTCATCTATTTGCAGAGACAATCCAGAACTAGATCGTTGTTTAGCAAGCAACATATCTAGAAAGGAACGGTTAGCGGACTTACCTGAGGCCGGAAATTTAGCCGATCGCAATGCAATAGGAGGGTTGGCTGCTTTTGGGCTAGGACCGAACTGGGAGGGGCTGTCCACCCACAGGCTGGGGATCCGGGCGACTGAGATATTCCTAGAGATCCAAATCAGCCGGAGGGCCTGAGAGGTCCACTAGGAGATCGAGGCCAGGGGCCCTAGAGGAGCCGGTTGGGGCAGCACCATTACTATGAATGATAAATTGGGGCGCAGGGTCCCGCGAGATGGTAGAGCCAGAAACGAGAACGGGTTGATCAGCCAAGCTATTATCACGACCCACATCCAAATCAGCACCAAAAACTTGTTGGTCAACAACCGCGTCTGTTAGCGGAGAAGAGGACGAATTCTGAGCTACGACCGCAGACGCAGCAGGGCAAGCGCTCTGGTCAACAGTCTGGTGGACTACCGAAGCGGGATTTGGGCATCCGCTAACAATTAACCCCTATCAACAGTAGAGACTGGAGCAGGGCTCGCTGAGTCTGCACCCCCGTCTGGATCAGAGGACGACCGCATAGCCAGGGCGCCATCCACGACCGGAGAAGACCCACTAGCGGCGCCTGGAGCAGAGAACTCGCCAGCCTGGAAACTAGGAACCAAAGCCACCTGGGCAGCAACACCATCCGACTCAGCTAGAGAAAGCAGAAGACATAAGAGGTCTCACCCTCGACTAGACCAGAAGCAGGGACGAGTGAGGTGAAAGGGGGGGGGGGGGGGGGAAGCGTCGCGGCTGGAGAGGGAGCAGGGTCAGGCGAAGCGGGCGGTAGAGGGGTGGCCCTAGTAGAGGGGCGGCGCCTGCCCATCTACAGCGGTGGGGAACTGCAAGGAGGAGGGAATGACGGGGGGGGGGGGGGGGGGAAGCACCCCGGGTGGGAGCCAGCACAGCCAGGCGAGAGCCCAACGGCGGCGGGACCACCAAGAGCTCAGGAGAAGGCACAACCAGACCTACAAGGATGGGGAGAGCGGCGCCGGCGAGGGTTGAAGGAGGAAGACGGGGGCGACAAACTGGAAACGAAGGAGAGGGGAGATCGCGCGTGTGCGGCGCGTAGAAGCAGGCAACAGTAATTTTTGAGAGAAATTAGTTTTTTGTTGTTTAGTCATTTCTATTTATTTTAAACTTTTATAATTCTAATTATTTTGATTTGGTTTTAAAATTTGATTTATGTTTTTTTTAAATTGAACTCAAGTTTTAATTGATTTTAATTTTTATGTTCATTTTGTTCATATTTAAATGTTTAAAAAAATTGACCATAAACCGCTGAGATTATTGCGGGGCATATGGTGCGAGGTTAAAGTGGGGATATGAAAAATATAATATATAAGAATTTAAACAAAGGGGCATCTCGTAATAAAATTGAAACTTCAGGGATATCTCGTAGTGAAAATGAAACCTTAGGGGTATATTGTAAAGATAACAAAACTTCAGGAGTATCTCGTAATAAAAATGAAACTTTCTTGAAAAATTCGTTCAAACGGGTATCTCGTAAAATTTCTCTTATAACTTTATATTCTATTTTAGGGTACTTAATTTTTTTACCAAATAAATATTTAGAGTTTTTTTTAATTAATATAGTGGTATATAGTGATTCAAGTAGTTTGTTTAAAAGTAATAGCGTTTACCTTTTTTGATGCTGTCAACAATTACTGACATTTCATAATTTTTTTAAGTGACATTTTATAAATTAACCAAAAAAAACCGGGGTCAAGCGTCAACCAGTTATGGTTGAGTTTAAGCACGGGTGCTAAATTAACCAAAAACGGGGTCAAGCGTCAACCAGTTATGTACCACTGGTCCATTGTTGAGTTTAATCACTGGTGCTAAATTGTGGAGTCTATTCATAATACGATCCTCCTGCAGGGCATGTATTCAATGTGTTTATTCATCAACTCCAATAGTTCATTGCATTATATTTTCAAAGCCATGGTTAAATCATTCCCTACTGCAGAGCTGAGAACAGTAATAATTGTTACCAACAAGGCAACAACTAGTCGAAATTAAGAGTGGATATTTATAATCACCGACAAGAAGAATACTGATGGACAATGAGATCCTCGCACCTTTCCTAAGGGCAGGGCTTGCCAAAGTCTCCCTGGCTTGGTCAGTAGAGTGGTATCCTCATATCAAATGTCCAACAATCAAAATCTACCCTAACTATAAAAAAAACCTAAGGGCAGGGAATATAGTGAGCAAAAACAAAAGGCACCCATTCTCACTAACTTTCAGGCATAGCTAACCTTGCTAGCTGCTGCGTTGACACGCTAGATGGCGCTTGGATTTAACAATAGAAGTAATATTGTTTTCCACGTCACCACCTCCCTTCTGATCTTAAGTAACTACAAAGCATAACATAAATGGTAGCATGTTCCAAGGCTACCCTTGTTACCAATTCCACAGCCCATATAAGTACATATAGCTACTAGAGAAGGGTGGTGGCAATCAGATATCATCGGGAAGGATCCTTGTTACAAAGATTCTGTAGTGCCTAGTAGTCTCACGAGGTCTGCTTTTGTCAAGGTAGTATGATTTGATACAGCACTGAATCCACGGAGGGTTTCTTGAAGTAGTTGGTGATTCATGCGAGACACTGTCCATGCCCAGAATTTGGTTCCGCTTCCTTGTTAGTTTTTCAACATCCGGATATCCATCAAAAAAATCATTCTGCAATCATATGGACAGGATTATGAGCTCATCAAAAGCAGGAAATGCCACAGATGATTTTCTACTAGGTTCAAGACCAATTATGCAGCATTATGTTAATTTAAAACAGAAAGACATGATCATGGATTGATGAATGTCTACATCCAGATTTATTTATATATCAAGAACAATTACACTTGCACATGTAATATAATGATTAAGTTTATATGTCAATGACATGATCTATGATTACTCTATACACCCATTACCACTGCAATACATACAAGGTTGTACTGGAAGTTCCTATATTGAAGCTACCTCTATTTTTCAGCAATGGCAAGGATGTAATTTATCAACTGAGAGGACTATAGATTCCATCCGCACCACAACTCCTGTGCCTTCCAAGGCAAATTGTGACTACGCGTGCTACAGTGTGATATTGCTGTCAACTGACATTGAGCATTCATAACATAGGAGTTAGAGGGCGTTTGTTTAGGGAGAATCAGGAATAATAAGAATCAGAATTTGTTTATACATTTTTCCTCTACACACAAACAAACAAAGAGGAAAATTAAAAAATAATCTTTTTTATTCTCATTCGTTATCTTTTTTAATTTCATTCCATTTTCTCTGCCTAAACCAAGCGTCCCCTTAAATTAACAAAAGCACCACATTTCAAATGTGCCATTCCCCGGGAGAGTTATGAAATTTATGCATATGGAGTGAAGCACAGAACGTTTGTTCTCTGATCGATCCGTATAGAGAACAATGACACCGTTCTATATGGTTTTTTGCGTTTGTTTTGTAGCTGTCTTTGTTTGGTTATTTTGGCTGGCTGTTTTATGGTATTTTATTGCTTGTTTGTGTTGGCTGTTTTGTGGTGTTTTGAAAACTGCTATTCGGCAGTGTGGCGGTTTCGTCTGGCATATTTGAATAAGTTATTTACGTGTCGTACGTTTACAGATGTCTGTGCTACAATTACAAATTTTATATTACATTTTAGAACAATTTTTTTAAAAATGTAAATAAAGAAGCTACTAACAAATATATTGATTAATATATACGTAATTTATAATTAGAAAAAAACAAAGTTTTATTACAATAAATAATTGTTAACATTTATATTAAGGTCTATACAAATAACTTCACTATTATCAAACAAATTCTATCAATGGATAACAACAATTATAACTATACATGGTTTTAACACACCAGACTACTTGTTCACATTTGAATAAAAGAAAAATATAATAATTAATTAGTGAACTTTATGAATGTTTACATCATACAAAAAAATTAAACAATTTAGTTGTTAAATATGACCTATATATTAATATATGTAGATATAAATTAAATATTCAGATTTTATACATTATTTTAGCAATATAGTCAAAAGTAAAACGGATTATTATGTCATTCTTAGTAATCATGTACCCCTTATATCCATAATACAAATATTTTTTTAGTTTTTTATTACAGATTCTATAAAGTAAAAAAATATTTGAATTACTCAAAATAATTTTGTATAAGTTTTTCAAAAAAGCACTACTAGTTAAAATTATTGTTCTATATTATTGTCATTAACTTATAATTTAGTATACCAATCTTTATAAAAAATCTAAAAATAAAAAAAGGGAAAGAAAATTTTTTATATATAATTTATATATTTCAATTTTAATTTATTTTTTGTATCAAATTTAATATATAATGTCATTTTTAAATATAATTATAAATATTGAAAATTCAAATTAATTATTAAAATTAATTTTTAGAAAAAAATATTAATTAATATTATTAAAATATTCTCACCCCTTAATTATAGTTTTCTGGCCACCTCTGTCTACGTTATTTATTTTCTTTGTAGCATAAACTGTTGATTGTTTTTGGGGTTTTGTGTTGGTATATTTGTGGTCGTTTTGAAAATTGTTTGTTCGGCAGTGTGGTGGTTTGATTTTCGTCAAAATGCCAAACTAAAAAATGTCACATTTATACCACAAAAACACCAACATAGAATGGAGCCTTAACTAACCAAACAAAATTATTAAGAAAATCTAAAGGGAACTACAAGTGTAGAACAAGAAATAGAGAAGGAAGGAACATGTACCTCGGGATAGGTAAGAATATCTCTTAAAGTTACAAAGAGCTATACACTTCGCAACATCGACAGAAAAACAAACAAATTTTAGCGACAACCATTATTATTAGCAAAAAACTACCCTTAAATCTAGGGGTAAGTAAACATGACAATTATTTCGGATAACTGTAATAACTGTTCATTTTTTCGATTTCGATCACCGTATTTTTTAACCGTTTTATAAAATTTATGTTATTTCGGTTAAAACGGCTATCCGTAATAAAGTATGGTTCGGTTAACGAATATTGAAATTCAAACTTTGGTTATCCGTAATAACATAGTGTAAGACCTATAAGGTAACTAAATGAAAATGTATTCTCCATAACCAAAGACTATATCTTAGGTGAATTGATAAGCTATTTAATCATATGGTGAGAATTAGTGTATGAGGAGAAAATCCAGGGTAGTCTCGGACTAACTGGTTGCGCATTGTGATCACAATAGAGCCGGATGATATTGTTACAGGTCCGCTCGTATGTTATTCCATTTGATCAGACTGATCATTGGACGGAGTTCCCACATAAAGGGAATGGCTTTGGCCGTTGGTGTCCCGTCACATAATAGGTGACATGAGGAGGAATTGGAGTCCTTACGTTAAGAGGATGGCTACTGCCGTTGGTGACCCACCATTATAGGGGTAAGTGTTGAGGATATGTCATCTACTAACATGACGACTGTCAGTGGATAAAAATTAAGTGAGTTAAAATATAGACATGGTCTAATCAATAATACGAGACTCAAATAATTCTCGTGAGTATGAATAACGAATAAGGGGCCGGGCCTCAAAGAGAGTAGTAATGAGCATCATTCAGAGGAAAACAACTTTCATTCGTTATTATATTTTTTGTTTATTGTAATGTGGATGATTTGTTTGTAAATTGATGTGAATATATAGGATGGATTGTTGTGTGATCAAATTCCAGCATTTATAGTTTTATTATATACTTGTAAACCAGAATAGCATGGAAATGAACCGCATGTTAAGATGACACAAATGACTTAAGGAATCTAAAAGGTTCTAGGATCATGCTTTAACATATTCAACGTTTTGTTGAGTCTATACTTGAAATACCCCAAACCTTTAAATGTTGTTTAAATATTAAATTATGGTATACTAAGGCTAAAAAAGTCTTAGAAACATTAGTAAACAATTTAAACCATAGAAAACACAACAAAGTACCATAGAGGCAATTAGAGAAAAAATGTGCTCTAAGCTTGGGATAACCTTGGTAAAGACTCTAGGAGCCTACCAAGACCTTATTTACATTTTAATGAACATGTTAAATCAAAAGAAAAACAAGCTTGAAAACAAGTTAAAACACAAAAATGTGCTTTAAGGAGTCTTAAAGCACATTTTTGAAAAATTGTCTTGGAAATGGGTTTGAGTGGCTAAATGTCCATCATTACTCTTTAATCAACATGTGTACTACTTAGTATCACATAGGAAGTCTAAATCAATGGGAAATAAAAAATTTCACAATTATGTGCATTAATTTGTGAATAGTGCCCAAATAGTGCTAGTTTAAGACATTAGTCAATATAAGTCAACTAAATGGTCAACAAAGACCATAAATATCCTAGTACTAAAAAGGGGGGCCGGTTTTAAGGTATGAGTCACCACACTTAACTAGCTTGTTAAGGAAAGAAGAAGAAGAAATAAGTAAATTCACTATTTACCTTTTACTTAAATATCTCACAAAAGTAACCTCTCTCTTCATTCACTTCTTTCCTTCTTGATTCCCACCGTCTTCAACCTTCTCCTCCCTTCTCCAATCTGTTTTGCTACAGTTCATCACCATTCTCCATCTTCTCTTGCTTATATCTCCTAGCTCCATGCTCAAAAATTAATTCCAAGACCACCATTCTCTTAGTTTAGTCAAGCTCTACAACCTTGTCTTTTCAAATCATCAAAACCTCCATTTCGGTGCCAAGAGGAATCACCATGGAAGGAGCTTGAACTCATTTTTACACCTCATTGTTCTCCTTTGCTTCAAGGTAAGGAAAACCAAAGAAAATCTATATTCCTCTTGTTTTTATATGTGACCGAAAATCACCTCTTCATTTTGTTTTCTTTTGCTCATTCTTAGCTTAATTCCAAACTTCAAAGGACTAGGTGGAGTCCTCTCTTGCTAATTAATCCAATTCCATTCAATTCCAAGGTAAAACATTAATTTATGTGTTTTAAGACATTATATAACCTAAGGTTTATTAATGAGTATAAGCATGAAGCTTAATGCTCGATATTTTCACTTGTGTATGGATAGAAGGTTGACAAGTGATCAAGTTCCTTGCTAAGCTTCAATCCAAGAAAACTAGAAGAAAAGAGGTAAACAATCTAACCTAATGTGGCTTAATGTGTCTTAGGAAATTGAGCTTTAAAATGCTTAATAAACTACCTAAGGAGCCAATGGTAAATGAGCTAGAAAAACTCCTCAAGGAGGTTATTATTAAGACAAATGTGTTGTTGTATGTATTTGCAAGTTAAAGGCAAATATAATGTGGGAAATTCAGTGTTTAAGTTTAATGCATTTAAGGGCCTAAGAGCCATGTTATTTAAGGGCCTAAGTGCAAAGCAATTTTATTATGCACTATATTGTGATGTAGTGTAGTTTAAGGTTTAGTGTGTGTGTAAAGAACATTCTTGTGTGGATAAATTTTCTTGATTGTTTAAAGGTGAAAACCTTATGTTTTGGGTGTAAGAAAGTGCTAGTAAAGCTATGTCAATAATTGGGTAAGAAACAAGAAATTTAAGTGTTTAAATGTAGTTGGGGATCTAGGTGGTACTAGGAAGTGTTAAAAGGTGGATTTGGTGAAAGAAATGGGAATTAGAGTGCTTATGAGCATTAAGGTGACTTAGGCTTTGTTTTGGAAATTTAGAGGTCTAATGGGAGATTTTAGATACATCAAGGTCATTGTGGGAATATATTTAGGACTTGTGCAAACTTGGGTAAAACAAGGAAAGGATAATGTCTTATAAAGGAGGAAGTTTGAACTGTGTGGAAAGAAGTCTGAGAAGTTTGTGTAAGGAGGTCTTTGTGAGAAATAATGCTTTGAGAGGAATTGTAGTGGTGATAAGGAAACAATTTGGTTAGTTGAGATTTTTTTTAGGTAAGGTACACCATTAGGAAACTTAAGGAAAAACATTACAAGTGTTAGGAATTTTGTAAGGAAATGAGTAAGTGTTAAAGAGTTTAGAAGTGAGTTAGAAATGAGATTTGTGGATGTTATATGAAGGGTTAAGTGTGCCAACTTATTTTAGGACACATTATGAGGCTCGAGGAAAAGTTAGGAGAAAGTTTGACAAGTTTTGGGGATGTTTCTGCAGTCGACCGACCCAGGGGACCAACCCTGGCGGGATCGGTCGAACTGCAATAAGGCAACGGGAATGTTTCTGCAATCGACCGACCCAGGGGGTTGGGTCAGTCGGTGGGTCGGTCGGGCTAAAGACAATGAACAAAAATGTTTCTGTAATGGACCGACCCAGAGGGCTTTGGGTTGGTCGGAGTAAGTAAGTGGGTCGGACGGAAAAATAGTGAACAGAAATGTTACTGGAATGGACCGACCAAGGGGTTGGGTCAGTCGGTGGGTCGGTCGGCCCATACAAGTTTAAAAAAAATGTGAGTTAAGTAGTAGACTCTAGTGGGGTATAACAAGTATAATCAGGTGTGAGTTAAGTAAGGAAGGAAACATGATATATAGTCATGTAAAACACTTAGTTATCCGGAAGTTAAAATAAGGTAATTAACCGACGTTATTAATTATGTATGGAGTTGCATTCGGTGGAACTCAAACAAACAAGGACCAAGGTATGGTTTTCTTGCAATCTGTTGCCTACCGGTTTACACCGGCTTGTGTGTTGTTTGCTTTTCTGTGTTTATGAGCTTGTAAGATATAAGTCATGAAATGAATTTACAGTCATTATTACTATTGTGACGTGGGTGTACCGGTACCGTTAACCTCGGATACGTGCTAACCCGTTAGTTAACTAAACTAGGATACGTAAGAGAGCGGTACTTGGTTATAAGGTTTCAACTTAAGGAACGTCCTAACCATGGCTATGTATGAGATAATTGTGGTTGTGTTGTTAAGCTATGTCTCATCTCCTTTGTGTGTCTAATTGGACCTAAACATCTACCAGTGAATTGATGTACTAAGTTTCAATAATGGGACTTCTAACAAGTGCTAACTGGGGAGTGAGGAGTCCGGTCTTCCGGCCACGCGTGTGAGTATGGGGGTCGATCATCAATCAGGTTCGACTCTCTTTGTATGTTATGGTTGTTTTCCTTCTTGGTTTCCAACTCCCTTTAGCTTAACCAAGGCTATTTTACTGACTCACGTCGGGCCATGGGGCATACTATGTTCGGTGTGCTTGGATCACTATATCCGACGCACCTTGGGGTTAAGTTATTCGTTCATCTAACAGGACGGTAACCAGTTATGTAACGAGCTTAGCATGAGTTTGACAGCATTTCTATGCTCACCAAGTGGACTAACTATGTTTGGTTCGGTTCCTTAAGAGGACGTTCCGTTATGTATGTGTAATGTTGTGATGCAATTCTTGTTGCTATGTTATGTAAATGTATGTTAAAAATCAATGTATGTCATCATGACAATTGGTTGCGTGTATCCCGGTAGCCGACAGGCTGCACGTTAGCCATAACAGCCATGAGTTGTTGAGCCCCTTTGGGGCACCATATTTTTATTGTTGTAGGATGAGGATCGAGGAAGCGGAGTGGCTCTAGATCTTAGGAGTTATGAAATACTTTTGGTAGTTTTGGATTTGTGGACCTGGGATGGCCTGTGCTCCACGGGTGGTATACTATGGTTTGACGGTTATACAGTTATGGATGTAAATATTAATACTCGGTATTGTTGGATGTATTTATGGTTTTAGTACTATGCTCGGGAGTCTGTGCATCAGACCGATACGTTTTATGAGTATTCTGCCTGTTAGCCACATGGGTGGCTAACGGCGTGTAACACCAACCCGTTTAGTTATTGTTAAGTTATATATATATTCCGTTGCAGTTCGAATTATTGTTTAAGTTTAGTTTAGTTTACAGTAGGGGTGTTACACAAAGTGGTATCAGAGTGAATTATCGCTATGATGATCGGAATACCGAGCTTAGGAATATACCGAGTTAGGAAATTAATCTTAGTTACATGAGTGAGTAGTTGGGAAAGGTTAACCACTAACTAAGTATGGAATTTCCTCATGTCAGAAAGGCGTTCAACCATCGGAACCGATTAGTTTGTAAGCACAATGCTAATACATGTTCGTGTGAAAATCAGATGGCAGGTAGACCACGTGGTAGAGGCCGCCGGCGCGGTATTGGTGACCTAGAGGAAAACCCTACGGCACAAGTGATGGCTGACGCTGTAGCAGCCGCCGTAGCCCAGATGGTCCCACAGATGGTGGCTGCGATGCACAAGGGCAGCAGCAGCAGCAAGGTGGTGGTGACCAACAAGGCCCACAACCGCAACCACAGCCGCGCGTGACCAACTGGGTCAAGGCATGGTAGACTTGAGACCACCATCCTTTCACGGGGAGACCGACCCAGGTAAGCTGGAGGCGTATATCTCCGAGTTGGAGACCGCCTACGAGACCTTGGATGTGCCTGTTGGAGCAAGGTTCGTCTTGCCGCTTACTATCTGAAGGGTTCAGCAAGGAGTTGGTGGAAGCGGTACGGGAGGGCAGAGTTGCTGACCCTACCTTTGAGTGGAGGGAGTACACGGCTCTATTGCGAGCCAAGTACTACCCGATACATGCACAAGAGGCTAAGCGCCTTGAGCTGGACAATCTGAGACAAGGGGACAAGATGTCGGTAGACGAGTACTATACCGCCTTCATCGACCTTATCACCTGCTACCAGATCTGGGTTACTCGAACCGGATCCTGGTAAACCGTTTCTACAACGGACTCAGCTTACCGCCTACGCTACGGGATGGGGCCAACAGATATACTACCTTGCAGGTAATTGAACTACATTGTGATGTGAATAAGTATGTATGAGTGAGAATGTGATTGTGAGTTTGGTTTGCGGGGCATAACTAAACACCCTAAATAATAGGAGTGCTATTATGCCGCTGCTATAGTAGAGATCACCGTCCGTCTGAGGGACGAGGAGAATGCGCACAAGCGCAAGGCTTCGAGCGAGGGAGGTCACGCAAGGGTACGGGGGGGAGGAAAGAAGAAGAACCTTACCCCCAGTCTAGAAAGGTCAGCACCAGGGTGGCAAAGGCCAAGCCTAGACCACCACTAATGAGGAGCACTGCAGCTCACGTATGCCTATGCGGAAAAGCCCTTATGCTCTCACCCGCCCAAGGGTAACCACCAATTCGATGTACCAAAGTTAAATGAGTGTTGTTATGTTGAGAAGTGTGTATTAATGAGTAATGTGATAGCAGCTAGCGCGGGTTCTGGACCGGAGCACCACTACTACTGTAAGTGGTGCAACGGAGATCACCCCGGCAAGGACTGTAAGGGAAATGATGTGCTATGTCGCTACTGCAAGAAGATGGGGCACCGCGACTATGAGTGCTACCAGAACCCCAACGGCAGAAACTACAGGCCTAGGGGCAATGGAAGGGTAAGGTCGCCCCGCGACCACCGAAGGCCCGAAAGTGACTAACCAGCTATCCTCAGATAAGGGGAACACAAACTCCCAGAAGGGGAAAAGGTCAGGATCCGGCAAGGCCGCCTTAAATGTGGTAGACCGGTCTGAGGCTGCTGGACCTTCTTCTAGACCAGGTACTACTTAAACCGTTGAGTGAAGTAATTGACTGCTTACCGCATTTCATGCATGAGTGTTTAGCAAGTCTAAACGAACGGCTTGTAGTCAAGTGAAAAGTTAAATATAATGTATAATTTACCTAAATTAGATAATTCTAAATAGGAACCTTCAATATTTGTTATCCAAATCCCCCACACCAAACCCCGACGGAAACCACCATCAGCATCACCGAATTCCCGATAGAGCAATGTCAGGTTATCCAGCCAGGTATGATATTATTAAATGGATACCTGACACCAGAAGCACAAATCCACATCATCCGACAATGCGACGAATTGGGAGCAGCACCTGGGGGTTTCTACACACCGGAGTACCCGAGGGATCAAAGATGAAATTGAAGATGATGTGCATGGGTAAGGACTGGAACCCTTATACCAAGACATATCAGGATGAACGAGCGGAAGACGGGAGCAACAGTACCGAGGATACCTAAGGAGTTCCTTGCGGTCGTTAACCACGCCATGGGAATTGCTCAGAAAGTTGAATCGGATCCAATTCCAAGTGTTAAAGCAGATTTGTGTATTGTAAACTTCTACCAGAAAGGTGGACGGTTAGGTTACACCAAGATAAGGACAAAACACCCGAGTCTCTGAGTAAGGGGAGTACCCGTGGTGTCTTGGTCCATTGGTGATACCCTAGTGTATGTGTATGGCGAGCAGAAGCGTGCTGACCTCGCAAAGAAGCTAGTGTTGAAGTCAAGAGATGTATTAATCATGGGTGCGCAGTTGAGGATGGTATATTACGGTATCAAGAAGATCAAACTGAATACCGCACCTTTAACGGTATTTAATGCCACACACTGAAAACCCGGACATTTAAATTTGACATTTTGGCAGTTCTAAGCCTTGTGTAACCATGTAATGGGTGAAACCAGTTGTATGTTAAGGATGCTACATGTGTATTAGCTATGTTGACAGTGTAAACCAACTTGGTGTAAGGAGCATGTTAATGAATAAAGAGATGTGTTTGGAGTATGTCAGCCGTGTTGTTACTGTGTACTTATAAGTTTGTGAACTGAATTAGGTTGTGCACTCGGGAAGGGACATATACTGGGAGTGTGTAATGAGGTAGAAGCCGGCGAAGAAGCGGCACTATCCTCACCGGTACCTTTCCAGTTAATGGCGTGGACGCATCGATCTTGTTTGACTCTGAAGCCTCACATACATTTGTCTCGCTTTCATTTGCGAGGAGGTGGGGTTAGACGGTGAAGAGATGCCTGACTTCCTAGTCACTCGCCCGTCGTCGAAAGAGCGGATCAAGTGTACCCACTGTTACCGAGATGCTATTGTACGAATCAGGGATGAAGAGTTTCCGATCGACATGATAGAGTTTGACGGACTCGGATTTGATGATTGTGGGGATAAACTGGTTGGGAGCGGTACAAGGGTCTGATCCTATGTGCCGAGCATTGTCTGCTTCTTCGGAGTCCGACTGGGGTTACAATTCATACCGCCAGAGGCCAGGGAGCCTTCGACTCCGATTATCTCTGCTATGTCTATGTATCGTGAATTGCAAAGGAAGAGTGATGTATACCTCTGCTATGTCCAGGACATAGAGAGAGAGACTTGGAGTATAGCCCAGATGTGCCGGTAGTGTCGGAGTTTCCTGATGTCTTTCCTAAGGAACTTCCGGGCATGCCGCTAGCACGGGAAGTGGAGTTTGAAATTGAATTGGTGCCGGGAACCGGACCAATTGCGAAGGCGCCCTACCGTAAGGCTCCAGCCGAAATGACAGAGCTCAAAGAGCAGCTGCGAGACCTTCTCGACAAGGGATTTATTCGTCCGAGCGTCTCACCATGGGGAACGTCGGTCCTCTTCGTGAAGAAGAAGGACGGTAGCCTCCGCCTCTGCATCGACTACAGGGGGTTGAATACTGTTACGGTGAAGAAACGTTATCCTTTACCCAGCATTGACGATTTGTTTGACCAGTTGAAAGGAGCATCAATATTCTCCAAGATTGACTTACGATCCGGTTACCACCAGATTGCTATTCGAGAGGGCGACATTGAGAAGACCGCATTCTGAACCAGATACGGTCACTACGAGTTCACGGTTATGCCGTTTGGTTTATCCAATGCACCAGCCAAGTTTATGGATTTAATGAACCACTTGTTCCGAGATAGTGGACAAGTCAGTGGTAGTCTTCATCGATGATATCTTGTGTATTCCAAGTCAAAGGGTGAGCATGAAAGCCACCTGAGATGTGTGTTATGAACGTTGAGAGAAAATCAGTTGTATGCAAAGTTTTCTAAGTGTGACTTCTGGTTGAACCAAGTTTCATTCCTTGGTCATGGTATTTCTGAGGCTGAGATCGTTGTAGATCCAGCCAAGATAGATGCTGTGCGCACCAGGCCTAGGCCGAAGCCGGTTACCGACATCCGGAGCTTCCTCGGTCTGACAGGATATTACATGAGATTTGTGAAGGATTCTCCAGTGTCTCAAAGCCGATGACTTCCTTAAGGAAGAAGGATGCACCATTTGAGTGGACAGACGACTACGAGAGTTCTTTCCAGAGTCTCAAAGATGCTCTTACCTCTGCACCAGTCCTAACAATACCAGACGGTACAGATGGTTTTCAGGTCTACTGTGACACATCCGGAAGAGGTATGGGTTGTGTATTGATGCAACACGGGAAGGTTGTAGCATACACCTCCCGACAGCTGAAGAAGCATGAAGAGAACTACCCTACCCACGACTTAGAGTTGGGGGCCATTGTCTTCGCTCTGAAGATATGGCGACATCATTTGTATGGGGTAAACGTGACAATTTATTCTAACCACAAGAGTTTGAAGCACTTGTTCACTCAGAAAGAGTTGAACAAGAGACAAAGAAGGTGGGTCGAGTTCTAAACGATTATGACATCAACCTGCAGTACAAAGTGAAGAGGGAAAAATATAAGAGTAAAGAAAGAAAGACATCCGGTCCGCTGGGACTAGAACGAATGCCTTAGATATCGTCAGGCCGGAACGCATTCTGGCCAAATAGGCAGTAAAATATCTCATCTATGTACAAATGCCAGCTGACAACCCAAAAGAAGGACAGGCTGGCAACCCCCGATATAACAATGTAAACGCTATAAATAAGAGGACACCCCCGTAAGTGGGACAGGTTCAACACTTTTGCACAATACATACATCTTCTCTCTTCATAAAGCTCCCCCCTGTGTAATTGGATAGGATCAGGTACGCAGCTAGATTAACCGAGGAACAGGAGGGAGGGTAAATTCTTACCTTTTCATTTTGGTGCCGTCTGTGGGAAACGAACAGCTCAAGATCTTTCTTAGCAACCACGAGTCCACCGGAAGTAGTCTGATTACGGATAAAACAGTGAAGCTCTGAAACTTTGGGATTGTGTCTTTTGCAGGTACAAGCGAAGAAGGTGCGCACGCAGGAATGGCTTCAAGAACAAGAAAAACATCCCAACCTGATGGTGAGGTCAACAACGTAGGAATGACCAAAAATAACAGAGCGGAGGTTGAAGGTGCGATCTCCAAACAAGCGCCAGAGGAGATGCTAAAAAGTCTAGTCAGAACCATCGATGAAAGGATAGTGGAGGGAAATGAGATCTTGCAGCAGGAACTGATGCAGCGAGATGAGGAGTACCAAAAGAAATGGGAAGACATGACTGAAGCGCTCAAATCACTCAAAAACAGCGGCTCTGAAGCAAGCAACAGCCGAAGAAAGGAGCAACCAGGAAAACTCTGATCAATGAGGAGACTGAGGAGGACGATTCAATTGATATGACTCTTTATCCCTTCTCCGAGAAAATCAGGAAAGCAAAACTTCCTCCCCACTTTGTTGCACCAGTAGTGGAGAAATACGATGGAACGGGGGTTCCTGCTCTTCACATCAAAAGATTTATATTCGCAATGAACATACAAGGGATAAGTTCTCTTGCTCTTTGTAATTTGTTTCCAGGAACATTGTCCAAAAGAGAACTCAGTTGGATCTCAACAAGACCCTCGCAGTCGATCTCAAACTTCAAGCAATTGACCGAGGAGTTCCAGCAGTATTTCGCCGCAAGCAAAAAGATCAAAAAAGAAACGATAGAGCTAATGGATCTCAAGTAGCGAAAATGAGAGACGGTGAAAGAATTCAGCGAAAGATTTCATAAACAGGTAGCGGAAATTGATGACATTGATGAAAAAATTCTGATCAAGGCTTTTGGAAACGGGTTAGCGCAACCGAGGCTAGCTGGGAAGATCGCGACAAAGGCTCCAAAAACCCATGGGGAACTGGCTGAGATGATTCACGATTTTTCTAAAGTCAGAGGTGGCGGAGAATAAGGCCAGAGACTTGGCAAATAGCTTCAAGGCAGATTGGCGATAAAAGGGGAGGACAGAGTGGGAATGGCTCATCCGGCAACGCGTCAGGAAGTTCATCCGGGGGAGGTTCAAGATACAAACCTTACTACAAAGCCCCATCCCAAGGACCGCAGTATCAGAACGCCAGGGTTGCTGTCCAAATCGATCCAGGAAGGTATGCGGCGGCAGTCAAAGAAGGATATTTGCGCCCACCAAAGAAGCCTTATCCAGGAGAGATTCCAGTAGCCTTCTGCGAATATCATGGCTGCAAGAGTCACAGAACCGCAAATTGTGCCACTCTAGCCAAGGAGTTGCGAATCATCGAAGAAGAAAAGAAGAGCAAAGGAAAACAAATGGCGGGCCAACAGAAGCAGTATGGCAGTCAAAACCAGTTCCCCTCTCGAAATCACCAGGAGGAAGAGGTCCATCCAGAGCTGAACCACGGCAAGTCGGTCGGTATGATCTCAGGTCTGTAAGAAGGTGAAGAAGTTTTTTGTTTCTTTAAAACATTAGATAGGTCCGGTCATACCGGTAGTCAGGCGAAAATGGTGTAATTGGTTTCTTTTTCTCAGGAAAGTCATACATTGTAAAAACAAACCTTCCGGCGAATTACTTCCGGAAAAAACAGAAATCTAATAAACTTTTTCTTTAAGCAAATTCTCAGGTCTCTTTTCAGAAGTAGGACCGCTGACCCCAAACGAAAGGAAAAGACATATTCATGCAGTACATCAGGAGCTCCCGGAAGAAAAATCGAAGCGAGAAAGTCTTCCACAGATTTTCTTTACAGATGAGGATGAAGAAGGGGTGTTATATCCCCACAACGATCCACTTGTCATTCGGGCGCAAGTAAATGACAGGATGATGGAAGGAATCTTGATAGATAGCGGAGCTGGAGCGAATGTCATATCAGCCGAGGCGGTTAAAAAGCTGGAAATCCCGGAGAATAAAGTCAAGCCATACTCAGCGGTCCTCGGAGGCTTTGTTGGGGGCGTTTCCACCAGATCCTCAGGAAGCATAGACTTCACCATAACATTGGGATTAGGGACGAGCGAGGAGAACTGAAAGACTTACAGCTTTCATCGTGCCGGGGATTTCCGGATACAATATGTATCTCGGTCGACCAGGGATTAATGCCTTCAAAGCAATATGTAGTACTCACCACCTAAAAATGAAGTATTTAACCAAGACTGGAAAGGTGGTAACCATAAAAGGAAGTCAAAGGATGGCTCGAATTTGTGAAGTCCGTATCATGGAGGGAATGCCGGAAGAAGGAATGGTTAAAACGGTGGGGTCGGACAAGGAATTCAAGGGAAAACTACCCCTCCCACCAGAGCCGGATACGAAGTACAGAAGGCTGTGGAACTTCTAAAGACTCACCAAGAGAGGTACACTTAAAAACTGACCCTTCTAAATTTTTTAAAATAGGGAATGCATCGGCTATGGCTATGAAGAGCAAACTCACCTGATGAGATTCCTGGAAAAAAGGACAACTTTCGCCTGGAGTACGGACGACATGCCCGGAATAGACCCAAACGTTATCCGGCATGACCTACAGCAGATGAACCCACACCCCCATCCGGCAAAGAAGAAGAATAATAGGAGAAGAAAGGGACCTTGCGGCACGCGCTGAGGTGCAAAAACTGCTTAAAGCCGGATTCATCAGAGAAGTGTCTTATCCCAAGTGGCTGGCCAACGTTGTAATGGTTAAAAAGTCAAATGGCAAATGGAGAATGTGTGTAGATTTCACAGACCTAAATAAAGCATGTCCCAAAGACTTCTACCCATTGCCATCAATAGATAGATTAGTCGTCTCAACGGCTCATAGTTCTGTCTTAAGTTTCTTGGACGCATTCTCGGGATACAATCAAATAAGGATGAATGAAGAAGATTCGGAAAAAACATCGTTTATTACCTCGGCCGGAACCTTTTGCTACAAGGTAATGCCTTTTGGATTAAAAAATGCGGGAGCAACCTTCCAAAGAATGATAGACAAAGTTTTCAAACAACAGTTAGCCCGAAACGTGGAGGCATACGTTGATGATATTGTGGTGAGAAGCAATTCTTGGATACAGCACATGGAAGACCTGAAGGAAATTTTTGACACTCTGGACAGATTCCAAATCAAGCTAAATCCGAAAAAATGCGTATTTGGAGTTACAAAGGGGAAGTTCTTAGGCTTTATCGTCGGGCAAAGAGGGATTGAGGTGGATCCCGAAAAAACCCAGGCAATTCTCGATCTATCGCCACCAATGAACATTAAAGATGTGCAAGCATTAAATGGAAGACTCACGGCCTTAGGGAGATTCTGTTCAAAACTCCAAGAGAAGTCAATCCCATTCTTCAACATTCTAAGAAAAAACAAAGAGATTCTAATGGAGTCAATAATGTGTAGAAGCCTTTGAAAGGATCAAGGAGATGCTCAGAGAATTGCCAAAATTGGGTGTTCCGGCGCCCGGACAAGACTTATACCTCTATCTGTCTGCCACAGATTGGGCAGTGGCGGCTGTGCTAATAATGGAGGAAGAAAAGAGAGAGATACCAGTATATTACACCGGAAAAATTTTAACCCCAGCGGAAAGTCGGTACACCAACATCGAAAAAATATTGTTTGCATTAGTCGTTGCGTCCCGAAAGCTTCGACCTTATTTTCAGTCACACCGGATATTTGTTAGAACAAACTGGCCTCTAAAGCAGATAGCAAACAACCCGAACGCATCTGGACGAATGGTTAGTTGGACTGTCGAACTCACCCAGTACGAAATTCATTTTCTCCCTCGAACAGCTATAAAAGCACGGGCTTTGGCAGACTTCATAACCGAGACGACCTTTGCCCAACGGCAAAGAGAGCCCGTAAACCCACATGTCATCTTAGTTGATGGAGCTCGATGTAAGACTGGAGCGGGAGCTGGAATAGTGGTCCAAACACCAGATGGAAGAACTCTGAACTTTGCATTCCGGTTGGAATTTGAGGTAACAAATAATGAAGCAGAGTATGAGGCTCTCATGCAGGGTTTGGAAATCGCCACTGCCTTAGGGGGGCAACAGGTTTTTTCTTTATAATGAGACAGTAGCTTCCATTCGTGTCCTTATAAATTGTTACGTACCTCCAAAAGGGGGGAGATGGAGCTTACCTCTTTAAATTCCTTGTGCAGAATTGGAAATATACTCAGATTCAATGTTGGTGGCACGACAAAACGACAATATTTACGAGGTTAAAAGAGGAGAAACTCGGGAAGTACTTGGCCAAAGTCCAAGAGACAAAGGCGAACTTTCAGAAGTGCGAATTAAGGCATCTTCCCCGAGCGAAAAATATAGAGGCCGATGCGTTGGCCAAATTGGCCAGTATGGCCGAAAGAATGCCTAGTAAAGTCTGCATGGAGATAAAAGCAAAATCAAGTTTGGAAGAGGTTCGGGTATGCGCCATTGAATTGGACACATTAGCCAACTCTTGGATGACACCCATCATTGAATACATACAAGGCGGAAGATTGCACAAGACGAGACGAGAAAGAAGCAACAAAGATAAAGCGAAGAGCTGCATCTTTCTTCATGGAGCACGGGCAACTCTACAAGAGATCATTCGCAAGACCAGCGCTTAAGTGTGTCACCATAGAGGAGGGAGCAAGGCTCATGAAGGAACTGCACGAAGGAACCTGCGGAAACCACCAAGGGATAAGGGCAATAGTTCACAAAAGCCTAAGGTTGGGATACTATTGGCCGGAAATGAAAGAGCATTCTAAAGGGTACATACAGAAATGCATAAAATGCCAGGAACACGGGCACAAGATACATAATCCCCCAGCCACACAAAAAGCTATATTATCCCCGGTCCCATTCGCCATGTGGGGGTTAGATATTGTTGGACCTTTCCCGGAAGCATCTCCCGGAAGGTACAGGTTCATCTATGTGGCCATTGATTACTTCACCAAATGGGTAGAAGCCATGCCAACAATATCAATTACCGCAAGAAAGTCGCAGGACTTTATTTGGAAATACGTGGTCTGCAGGTTTGGAATCCCAAAGATAATAGTGACAGATAATGGAGCCTAGTTCAATTGCGGTAGCTTTCGCACATTCTGTGAGGAGTGGAAGATCGATTTGAGGTTCGCATCGGTCGCTCATCCACAAGCAAACGGTCAGGTGGAAAACGCAAATGGACAAATCGTCAAAGCTATAAAAAAGAGGTTGGACAGCAAGAAAGGAGGGTGGGTGGAATTGTTGCCTCAGATCCTTTGGTCCTACAGAACGACCGAAAAAGGGCCAACTGGAGAAACACCATATAGGTTAACCTATGGTCTGGAAGCAATTATTCCGGCTGAAATTATAGTCCCATCAGTTAGATGGGAATTCTATGACGAGGAACATAACGATGAAGGGGTAAAAGACAGTCTGGATTTACTTGAAGAAACTAGGGTCATGGCTCAAGTCAAGATGGAAAGGGATGAGGCAAAAGTGGAGAGATACTTTAACCAAAGAACAAGGGAAAGAAGTTTTGTTCCGGGTGAACTGGTCCTTCGGGAGGTAAAGCAGCCAAAAAAGTTAGAGCCCCAATGGGAGGGACCATTTATATACAACGGCGAACAGGGCAAGCCTCATATCGCCTGAAAAACAGTGAAGGATACGAATTGCCTCACTCTTGGCACGCTGAATGCCTTAAAAAGTTTTATGTATAAAAACATTTTTCACAAGAGCAATAAAATGAGGTATTCTGTTGAAACAAAGTTTTTTGAAATATACCATCCGGCCAGCGTGCCTACAGGCTATCATGCCTTGAAATGTACCATCCGGCCAGCGTGCCTACAGGCTATCATGCCTTGAAATGTACCATCCGGCCAGCGTGCCTACAGGCTATCATGCCTTGAAATGTACCATCCGGCCAGCGTGCCTACAGGCTATCATGCCTTGAAATGTACCATCCGGCCAGCGTGCCTACAGGCTATCATGCCTTGAAATGTACCATCCGGCCAGCGTGCCTACAGGCTATCATGCCTTGAAATGTACCATCCGGCCAGCGTGCCTACAGGCTATCATGCCTCGAAATGTACCATCTGGCCAGCGTGCCTACAGGCTATCAAGCCTTGAAATATACCATCCGACAGCGTGCCTATAGTGTCTAGAAGTTTACTTAAGAATAAAATTGAGCGAGAATGTAAGGACCTTTGGTGTAAATAAAAGGGGCTTATAAAGCATTTGGAAGTCCGGTCGCTCCGGATAAAGCCAAATGAGAGATATATAAAGCCAACTCATGGGGAGTAGCTTGAAACAATTAAAATATACAAAAGTAGTGGTAGGGGCAAAACGCTAAAACATTACCAAAGTAGTAACCCAAAATACAACTATACAAGATCCCTACACTAAGAAATTACTCTTTCTAAGAAGCGTCTATTCTTTAGCAGGCTTCTTTGCAGCGGACCCTTCGACCGGGTGAGACACGCTCTCCTCAGAATTAGATTTCCCAGCGGCCTGATGAGAGCCGGCAACCCCCTGGCGCATACCACTATCGGGAGGAAGGAAGGAGGCCTGGCCAGGCCCGAAGACCGTCTCACCAGGGAGACGACCGAACTTCTCAAAATCTTCAAGGAAGTTGCTCTTCTGAGCAACATTGTCAAACTCCAGCTCACCATACAAATCGTCATCCAAAACTTCCCCCTCTTCAGAAAGTACTTGGAGATGGTCTGGCGGCAAACATTAGTAATCTTCCGGCTCTGAGAGCCGAAAGCCTTCTTCAAATGGGCAATGACGTTTCCTTGCTTCTTCAGCTCCTCTTGGGTCCGACGGGCGTAGGCTGTATGCTTAGCAACATCTTCCTCGAGCTGTAAGACCTGAGCTCGGTAAAGATCACGGTCAGAACCCGCAGCAGAAAGTTCCTCATTCAGCTTGTCAATACGATTGCTGAGTTCTCAATATGTCTTAGAAGATTTTCAGAATTTGGTTGAAAAAGGAAAAAGAACAGGATCGGTAAGAATAAAACATGAGGATAGAAAACGGCCGGAAAGAGACCGATAAAACTCACCCTTGGCCGGGACCTTAGCACTCTCGGATTGAAGGAGGGCCATGGCTTCCTCTAAAGCCTTCACCTTTTCCTCCAGAGAAGCCTTCTCGGCCGCAAGAGCAGCTTTACCGACAGAGAAAGAGCCGTGTTTTCTTCCACCAGGGACTGCTTCTCTTGATCGAAGGCGGTCCGAGTCTGCTCGTCCAGGGCGTCCTTTTCCTCGGCCAATCTAGTAAGCTCATGAATGAGTTTGGCCTTGTCTTCCACTAAAGCCTCATTCTGTTTGGTCAAAGCCTTTTTGTCCATCTCAAGGGACTCGGTCTCTTTCTCAAGGGCAGTCTTCAGGTCCGCAAAATAAACCTTATCCGAAGTAAGGGAATCCACCTCCCTCTTGTGAGCAGCTTGTACCTGCCGCAACAAAACTTCCAAGTCAGACAAAGCATGCGGGGGTATCATGACATCCCTTTCGCCGGAAGGCTGACGATGTACCTGTTTCAGGATACTCTTAGTTTGGAGATTCTGGTTTCTCAAAGCAAACATCTCTTCCCGCAAATTCTTCAACTTCAATTCATACTCATCTCGAAGGCGGACACAATCCTGGCGAGATGACCGTAACTCCTTGTTTAGAGTGTCCGTCCTTTCTTTTACCTTACGGTCAATCTCGTAATTTACGAGATCAATATAACTATCATGGGATGAGCGGGTCTGCTTCAGCTTAGCTTCAATATTGTCGGCCCGATTTTTCTCGTGTTGCAGATCGGATTGGAGGTCCCGGGATTGAACTTCAGCACTTTGGGCCATTGACATAACCTAAAGAGAGACAAAACATAAAAAGTTCATGGAGCACCGAAAGGGTATAGGAGGATGGGAGGAAGATTGCACTAACCCGAAAAATGCCTTGCCACATTAGGTTGAAGACCTCCCCCATGGGAAGGGAGTGACGCATGATAGCATCAGCTCCTCCGCTCCCGGCCCTCAGTTTCTCCTTGGTAGCAGTAACAGTGGACGGAGGAGCAAAGATCCCGTCCGGATGATCAGACAGCTTTATTGCTTCCTTCCAAGCGTCGGTGTATCGGGCAGTGTCCAAAGAAATCTTACGCAGGGGTTGCCCAGATAGTAGAACCATCCCTCCTTCTGGGAAGGGCCGGTGAAACTCCCCTGAACGGGAGGGGAGGAGAGGAGGAAGAGGCAGAGTAATGTCCTCCCTTTGCTTACTTCGGAGCTCTGGGTTCTCGAGCACTGGTCGGTATTCTTTTCACTTTCTCGTTTACTGATTCCTTGGCTCCAGGAGCATCACATGGAACCTCGCTGTCCCCCTCAGCTTCGGAGACCTCCGTTAAGACAGCCCTCGGCTTTGATACAGTTTTCTTCCGGAATCTTTGAGTACCGGAAGCCAGAACAACAGCAGTGGGAGGGGCCGGGCCGCAAGCAACCTCGTTGTCAGTAACGGTTATGGGTGCGCCTTGAGAGCCTAAGAAAAGAAGGGTCAGCAAAGAATGTACAAAGGAGAAGACAAGAGTTTCCTTCAATAAAGAAAGGGCAATACGTAGGTCAGCCTCTTCCAAGACAGCACCGTGAGCCGGATCGGAGAAAAAATATCCTGCCAAGTCAGGAAACAATTCACAAATAGGGTTGGATGACCAGACCCCTGCCCTGGGTGAGAGACAGATCTCAGGCCTGAATCGGGAGTAAGAGGGAGAAAGACGCGACGCCCAGACCCTGGACTCACGTGCCAAGTACCTGGCAAATCACCGCACGATCGGGCTGGGGACTCAGTAATTCTCTTTTTCTTCTGGCCGGATCGATCCTTGTCGTTGTCACCTCTTTGTCTCTTTTTAGAGGAAGAAGCATCCCCAAGGAGTCTTGTGGCTGCATCAACAGCCGCATCAACAGACGCATAATAATCAACTTGCTCGTCACCCATTTTAAAGTTAACAAAATTCCAACTATTGAAGGGCCCCACCTTATCTCCTCTAGAAAAGAAATCTACCAGAGCAACGCAAAAAAGTAATAATACGGTAAAAGGTAAAAGATTTGGGTAAAATTGGCTAAACAAGACTTACTATGATATTTCTTCAATGAGACCAGGGCGCGGAGTAAAAAATTGGGAAACCGTCGGCTGCTTGTTGCTTACCATCTTCAGAATTTTCGAGATGGGCATTTCTTGTGGGAAGGTGGGCAGCTGAATTGGCCTTTGGGATCGAGGAGCAGTAAGGAACCCCCAAAATCGGCCTGGTGGTGGGACAATGACAAACCATCGGGAGTTCCACCCGGAAGACGCTTTCTTGTAATCGAAAAGAGAAAAGCCGGCCTTCGCCTTGATCGTCATGCTATCAGGATCGTCTCTTGTGGAGTAGAATTGGGCGAACTCGGTTGCTTCCACCCGAATTTTGTTCTCTTCACAAAGCAGAACATAGGCGCGGAGGTAAGAAATCGCCTTTGGGTGTAGGTGAGCGAGCACGCAGCAACGCCGAATTAGGAAACCCAGAGCAAATGGGTGGGGGGCACAGTCAGGCCACGAGAGAAGAAATCCGCATAAACGGCGTATCCAAGCCCAAAATCGTCGTGGGTATGTGAATCGGAAGTAGGAAGATAGATGCGAGTACCCTGTGGGACTTCGACATCCTTTAAGCAGGAGAGAAGGGAGGAAGTGTCCAAGGAGGATGAAGAAGGTTCCCGATCGGCGGAAAAGGGGGCGGTGGATTTCAAATAGGAAGGGCGAAACCCCTGGGGCGAAAAGGTACCTTGAATCGCCTCTTTTGCAGGAACAAAATTTGCCGCTGCCTTATTTTTCTTCGAGCTAGAGGAGGCCATTTGGGAAGATGAGCGGAGGAAAAACAGTGAGACAGGGGAGATGGAGAAGAAGTTCGGAAACGAAGCGTAAGGAGGTAATGGCGAAGTCTGAAGTGGGTAAAGGAGAAAGAAGGTGTCAAAGATAAAGCCTGGAGTTTTGAAGAAAACGGTTCCCGCTCGGCCAATAAAAATCGATAAAATAAAGACTCTGCATCTTCCTGGAAAAGGGACGCTGACATAAAGCACCTCCGAAAATTCTACATCGAAAAGGCGCGAGGCACGGGCAAGTTTTCTTTCTTTTTAAAAGATAGGGGAAAAAGCAAGGAAAACTTGTGGGACTACTGAGGAAAGAAGAAAGTCAATCCGGAAAGTCACAGAGACAGGCGAGGATTTTTCTCAAAAACATATGAAAGAAGGAAAAGTTCTACTTTTACATTCAGGGAATCAAAACTAGAACTTGTGGGACTAATGAAGAGGGAAAAATATAAGAGTAAAGAAAGAAAGACATCCGGTCCGCTGGGACTAGAACGAATGCCTTAGATATCGTCAGGCCGGAACGCGTTCCGGCCAAATAGGCAGTAAAATATCTCATCTATGTACAAATGCCAGCCTGGCAACCCAAAAGAAGGACAGGCTAGCAACCCCCGATATAACAATGTAAACGCTATAAATAAGAGGACACCCCTCGTAAGTGGGACAGGTTCAACACTTTTGCACAATACATACATCTTCTCTCTTCATAAAGCTCCCCCTTGTGTAATTGGCTAGGATCAGGTACGCAGCTAGATTAACCGAGGAACAGGAGGGAGGGTAAATTCTTACCTTTTCACAAAGAGGGTAAGGAAAATGTGGTAGCTGATGCACTGAGTCGCCGAGCACACTTCTCATTCGCTAGTCTCTCATTCTAGCTTAGTTGAAGAGGTGCGGAGTGCTCAGATAACGGATCAGTACATGTTAGAAATCAGGCAGAAGCTTATTGATGGCACATTCGAGGGTCAGAAGTATGATTTCCGACTCCACGATGATGACCTGATTAGGCTGAATGGCTGACTGTGTATTCCGAAGAGTAGCACCGAGCTGAAAGAGCGCATACTGAGTGAATCCCATTGTTCTACGACTTCGATTCACCCCGGAGCTTCGAAGATGTATAAGGACATGAAACGATATTTTTGGTGGACTGGTATGAAAAAGGATGTGAATGACTATGTTGTAAGGTGTCTCACTTGTCAGAAGGTCAAGTTTGAGCACCGACGACCTGGTGGTATGGTGCAGCCAATGCCAGTGCCTGAGTGGAAGTTCCATGATATCTCCATGGACTTCGTAGTAGGGCTTCCGCCTACAAAGGAAGGTCTGAATATGATTTGGGTCGTTGTTGACCGACTGACCAAGGTGGCCCGATTCATACCGATGAAGGACACCTGGAAAGTGGCAAAGCTAGCAGAGCTCTTCGACCGAGAGATTGTACGACACCATGGGGTACCAAAGACTATCGTGTCTGATAGGGATACCAGATTCCTCTCGAGGTACTGGAGAACTACACGGGAAGCGCTTGGTACCGAGCTAAAGCTGAGTACAGCGTTCCACCCACAGACAGATGGTTAGAGTGAGCGCACCATCCAGACGCTAGAGGATATGTTACGTGCATGTGCACTTGACTTTCAGACCAGCTGGACTGATAAGTTACATCTGTTTGAGTTTAGCTACAATAACAGTTACCATGCTTCGATCAAGATGTCTCCCTTCCAGGCTTTGTACGGTAGACCATGCCGCACGCCATTATGTTAGGATGAGTCGAGTGAGAAGGTCATTATAGGACCTGAGTATCTAGAGCAAGTACAAGCAGAAGTACGCCAGATTCGAGCTAACATGAAGGCAGCTCAGGACAGGCAGAAATCATATGTGGATGTGCGACGACGTGACCTGGAGTTTGTTGTGGGCGACCAGGTGTTTCTCAGAGTTTCCCCCATGAAGGGAGTGTTTCAATTTGGCCAGAAAGGCAAGTTGAGCCAGAAATATGTGGGGCCTTATGTCGTGACGGAGTGGGTAGGCCCGGTGGCTTACAGGCTAGATTTACCTGCTGAGCTGGGCAAGGTACATGATGTGTTTCATGTATCACAGTTGAAAACGCGAAGTATGAACTTTGGGGAAAAAGTTCTTTTAAGGGGGTAGATTGAAATACACCAAACCTTTATATGTTGTTTAAATATTAAATTATGCTATACTAAGGCTAAAAAAGTGCCTTAGAAACATTAGTAAACAATTTAAACCATAGAAAACACAACAAAGTACCATAAAGGAAATTAGAGCAAAAATCTGTTCTAAGCTTGGGATAACCTTGGTAAAGACTCTAGGAGCCTACCAAGAACTTATTTACATGTTAATGAACATGTTAAATCAATTACTAAAGAAAACCAAGCTTGAAAACAAGTTAAAACACAAAATGTGCTTTAAGGAGACTTAAAGCACATTTTTGAAAAATTGTCTTGGAAATGGGTTTTGAGTGGCTAAATGTCCATCATTACTCTTTAATCAACATGTGTACTACTTAGTATCACATTAGGAAGTCTAAATCAATGGGAAATAAAAAATTTCACAATTATGTGCACTAATTTGTGAATAGTGCCCAAATAGTGCTAGTTTAAGACATTAGTCAATATAAGTCAACTAAATGGTCAACAAAGACCATAAATATCCTAGTAATAAAAGGGGGGCCGGTTTTTAAGGTATGAGTCACCACACTTTACTAGCTTGTTAAGGAAAAGAAGACGAAATAAGTAAATTCACTATTTACGTTTTACTTAAATATCTCACAAAAGTAACCTCTCTCTCTTCATTCTCTTCTTTCCTTCTTGATTCCCACCGTATTCAACCTTCTCCTCCCTTATCCAATCGGTTTTGCTACAGTTCATCACCATTCTCCATCTTCTGTTGCTTATATCTCCTAGCACCATGCTCCAAAATTAATTCCAAGACCACCATTCTCTTAGTTTAGTCAAGCTCTACAACCTTGTCTTTTCAAATCATCAAAACCTCCATTTCGGTGCCAAGAGGAATCACCATGGAAGGAGCTTGAACTCATCTTTTTACACCTCATTGTTCTCCTTTGCTTCAAGGTAAGGAAAACCAAAGAAAAACTATATTTCCTCTTATTTTTATATGTGACCGAAAATCACCTCTTCATGGTGTTTTCTATTGCTCATTCTTAGCTTCATTCCAAACTTCAAAGGACTAGGTGGAGTCCTCACTTGCTACTTAATCCAATTTCCATTTAATTCCAAGGTAAAACATTCATTTATGTGTTTTAAGACATTATATAACCTAAGGTTTATTAATGAGTATAAGCATGAAGCTTAATGCTCATTATTTTCACTTGTGTATGGATAAAAGGTTGACAAGTGATTAAGTTCCTTGCTAAGCTTTAATCCAAGAAAACTTGAAGAAAAGAGGTAAACAACCTAACCTAATGTGGTTTGATGTGTCTTAGGAAATTGAGCTTAAAATGCTTAATAAACTACGTAAGGAGCCAATGATAAATGAGCTAGAAAACTATCCTAAAGGAGGTTATTAAAGACATATATGTTGTTGTATGTATTTGCAGGTCAAAGGAAAATATAATGTGAGAAATTCCGTGCTTAAGTTTAATGCAATTTAAGGGCCTAAGAGCCATGTTATTTAAGGGCCTAAGTGCCAAGCAATTTAAATTATGCACTATATTGTGATGTAGTGTAGTTTAAGGTTTAGTTGTGTGTAAAGAACATTCTTGTGTGGATAAATGTTACTGATTGTTTAAAGGTGAAAACCTTGTGTTTTGGGTGTAAGAAAGTGCTAGCAAAGCTATGTCAAAAATTGGGTAAGAAACAAGAAATTTAAGTGTTTAAATGTAGCTGGTGATCTAGGTGGGACTAGGAAGTGTTAAAGGTGGATTTGGTGAAAGAAATGGGAATTAGAGTGCTTATGAGCATTAAGGTGACTTAGGCTTTGTTTTGGAAATCTAGAGGTCTAATGGGAGATTTTGGATACATCAAGGTCATGGTCGGAATATCTTTAGGACTTGTGCAAACTTGGGTAAACAAGGAAAGGATAATGTCTTATAAAGGAGGAAGTTTGAACTTGTGAAATGGAGTCTTGAGAAGTTTGTGTAAGGAGGTGTTTGTGAGAAATAATGCTTTTGGAGGAATTGTAGTGGTGATAAGGAAACAATTTGGTTAGTTGAGATTTTAGGTATGGTACACCAATTAGGAAACTTAAGGAAAAACATTACAAGCGTAAGGAATTTTGTAAGGAAATGAGTAAGTGTTAAAGGAGTTTAGAAGTGAGTTAGAAAATGAGATTTGTGGATGTTATATGAGGGGTTAAGTGTGCCAAATGATTTTAGGACACATGAGGAGGCTTGAGGAAAAGTTAGGAGAAAGTTTGACATGTTTTGGGAAGTTTCGGCAGTCGACCGACCCAGGGGACCGACCCTGGCGGGGTCGGTCAAACTGCAATAAGGCAACGGGAATGTTTCTGTAATCGACCGACCCAAGGGGTTGGGTCGGTCGGTGGGTCGGTCGGGCTAAAGATAATGAACAAAAATGTTTCTGTAATGGACCGACCAAGAGGGCTTTGGGTCGGTCAGGAAAAAATCAGTGAACCCGAAATGTTACTGGAATGGACTGACCCTAGGGGTTGGGTGGGTCGGTGGTCGGTCAGCCTATACCTTTTTTAAAAAAAGTGAGTTAAGTAGTAGACTCTAGTGGGTATAACAAGTATAATCAGGTGTGAGTTAAGTAAGGAAACATGATATATAGTCATCTAAAACACTTAGTTATTCGGAAGTTAAAATACGGTAATTAACCAATGTTATTAATTATGTATAGGAGTTGCATTCGGTGGAACTCGAACACAACAAGGATCAAGGTTTGGTTTTCTTGCAGTCTGTTGCCTACCGGTTAATACCGGATTGTGTGTTGTTTGCTTTTCTGTGTGTTTATGAGCTTGTAAGATATAAGTCATGAAATGAATTTACAGTCATTATTACTATTGTAACGTGGGTGTACCGGTACCGTTAACCTCGGATATGTGCTAACCCGTTAGTTAACTAAACTAGGATACGTAAGAGAGCGGTACTCGGTTTTAACGTTTCAACTTAAGGAACGTCCTAACCACGGCTATGTATGAGCAAATTGTGGTGTGTTGTTAAGCTATGTCACATCTCCCTTGTGTGTCTAATTGGACCTAAACATCTACCTGTGAATTGATATACTAAGTTTCAATAATGGGACTTCTAACAAGTGCTAACCGGGGAGTGAGGAGTCCGGTCGTTCCGGCCACGCGTGTGAGTATGGGGGTCGATCATATTAGGTTCGACTCTCTTTGTTTGTTATGGTTGTTTTCAATCTTGGTTTCCAACCTCCCATTTGCTTAGCCAAGGCTATTTTACTGACTCACGTCGGGCCATGGGGCATACTATGTTCAGTGTGCTTGGATCACTATATCCAACGCATCTTGGGGTTAAGTTATTTGTTCATCTAATAGGACGGTAACGAGTTATGTAACGAGCTTAGCATGAGTTTGACAGCATTCTCTATGCTCACCAAGTGGACTAACTATGTTTGGTTCGGTTCCTTAAGAGGACCATTCCCGTTATGTTATGTGTTAATGTTGTGATGCAATTCTTTTTGCTATGTTATGTAAATTGTATGTTAAAAATCAATGCCATGTCATCATGACAATTGGTTGCGTGTATCCTGGTAGCCGACGGGCTGCACGTTAGCCATACCAGCCATGAGTTGTTGCCCCTTTGGGGCACCATATTTTTATTGTTGCAGGATGAGGATCGAGGAAGCCGAGTGGCTCTAGATCTTGGAGTGATGAAATACTTTTGGTAGTTTTTGGATGTTGGACCCGGGATGCGCCTGTGCTCCCGCGGTGGTATATTATGGTTTGACGGTTATACAGTTATGGATGTAAATATTAATACTCGGTATTGTTGGATGTATTTATGGTTTTAGTACTATGCTCGGGAGTCTGTGCATCAGACCGATACGTTTTATGAGTATTCTGCCTTGTTAGCCACGTGGGTGGTTAACGGCGTGTAACACCAACCTGTTTAGTTATTGTTAAGTTATATATATTCCGCTGCAATTCGAATCATTGTTTAAGTTTACAGTAGGGGTGTTACAATACTACAACATATTACAAGAGTGGATTGAGATTGAAGCCGGAGTGCGGGACGTTGGGTAGCTAGCGTTTATTTTATTATCGCACATCTGGAATTGTATTATGTTATACATTATGGTTGTAAACTCGGGAATCGCATAGATTGCTCACTTGTACGAATTTGGTTATGGAAGAATGTTTTATGTATATCGTTTTCTATCTCTATCATCACAGTGGTTAGTTATGCTGTGAATTTGGACGTTTTGTTACTCACATGGGTGAGTAATGGCGGTAGCACCCTAGTTAGTGTTTGATTGTATTATTCGATTGCACTATTGTATGTGGGTTGGACATGTTATACCGAGTTGTATTTATAACGAGTTTAAGTAGTAGGGGTTTTACAACATACTTGTTTGGGTGCTTGGTGTACATGAATTTTCTAGTGGTAGAATATACTGTTCATTGGAGCTTGTTGAACTTGGTGGTTCTTGATCCATGATGAAAATAAGGGAAGGTGAGATGGGATTTGTATGAAGAGGAAAAAAAGAGTGGATGATGGTGAATGAAAGCGGCAATGAAGGAGGTGACTGGTCATGGATTTTATAGATAGTTGAAGGATAGCTTATCAATTGATCGTGGAGGTGTAATAAATGAGTAACAATCGTTTTTACGCAGTCTAGGATGTAGGTTCAGGTGTCAAGTGATGAAGATGGATTAATGGAATGGGGTGAGTTGATGTCTCTGATCTTGTTGCAATTTTTAATCAAGAAATATATAGATGTGTCAATAAAGTCTTTCACAAAAGTAAGCATGCATTCATTAATATAATTTGATGGTGTTACATGCATGTCAATATCAAAGTAACAATGTTGAATATATTTATCAACGACAAAAGAACAAAGAGAAAGAAAAAGAAAACTATCTTAGTCTAAGGTAGCTCCCGGTTACTCTCAAGCCTCTAGAAGGTGTATAACTCTTAGTCTAGGTACTTGTTAATATGATATATGGATCCTTGAGTCATAGCTTGAACAATAGGTTCTTCGGATACAGCCTGGATAGCCCTATGAGTAAGTTTTACATGCTGAAGAATGTCTTGAGCTTGAGTATCCAGACATGTCCTTGACCTATCCTGGACTGGTGAGAGACTGCTCTTCCTCTTGTGAGCTGAGGTCTTGGCAAGTGGCACGCTTTGAGCGGAAGTCCTCACTTCTTACAAGCTTCTGGAGGACAGTGCGCTTGTCACCTTAAGTCTTGATCCCCATCTTGGGCAGCATCTCGGAGCAGATGTAGTCCTGAGCGCTCCGCGAGCACGCGGTGAAGCGGTCGGTCTCCCCTCTGAAAGCTATCAGAGCTTCGGTGATCACTCCTCCATGCACCAGTTCTTGGTTTACATGTCTACTCTCATCCAAAGTGAGTAGGGTCATGGCAGGTAGATCCAACATCTCCTTCATTTTGAGAGCATACATGATCCTGATATCGCAAGCATTGACAATGAGAGTGCGCTGATTTCTGGGGGTGATGTTTGTGGATTTGAGGGGTTGATCAGAAGATGCCATTGCAGTGGGTTCTACGGGATTTGGTTCTTGAAGAATGGTGGGGATGAGGTTACTAATTTGAATGAGGTTATAGAGCTTTGGAAAATATAGGCTTAAATAGGTTACCTTTTCAGCTTGAAGTTCCCTTTCCTCAATGACCTTGAACTTCAACTGATTTTCTTGGTCTACCGACAGGCGAGTAGCGGTTGTAGGTGTTGGTGCTATTTGAGGAGTTGTCGGCTGGTTGTCGGTGGGATTTTCGGGACTAATATCCCTAGAGGTGGCCTTAGTGGCTTTGGAGCGGCGAGCAATCTTTGGTGCCATTATCGGTTGAGAAGTTAATGGAATTTATAACTCTTTGATCAAGACCTCTTAGTGACACTTTCTGGTGGGAGCTTTTAGGAATTTCGCACTAACCTCACAGAAGTGTTTGAGAGAAAGAAGTGAACCTTGTTTTATAAACGCAGAGAGAATAGAGAGAGTGAAAGCAATGTGTGATGGAAGAAGAACTCCCATCGTCTTTTATAGAGTATCGGGCAATGGTCAGGAACCGCTCCCCGGGCACTCGCTGACAGGTTGTAATGGTAACTATTCACAACGGATAGTAGTCGTGACTGTTGTCCTTGCAGTCTTGGGGTTCCTAGCCGTTACACCTCCTAATCTATCCCCAATTTATAAAAAAACTAACATATCTATTTCAAGTAGTCATTTGATACAACAATTATGTTTTAAACCATACAAAGACTACTGAATGACATACTTTAGATGTTGCGTACCTGTCGTTGACCGGTCCTGAGGGTTGAAAGATAGCCTCGTCTTGGTTAATGAATATCATTCCAAGATCAAGAATAACCTTATTGAATCTTTCTCTATTTAATGGTTTGGTGAAGATGTCTGCTAGTTGTTTTTCAGTTGAAATGTATTTCATCCCAACTTGTTCCTTTTCACAACAATCTCTAAGGAAATGATGTCTTATATCAATGTGTTTTGTACGAGAATGATGTAATGGATTTTTGGATATGGATATAGCACTAGTGTTGTCACATATATAGTAGCCAACATACGTGCTTTGACACCATAGTCGCCAATTTGTTGTTTAAGCCATAGGAGTTTTGCACAACAGCTTATAGCGGTTATGTATTCTGGTTCAACTGTCGAAACTGTAGCACTTTGCTATTTTTTAGATCCCCATTCAATCAAGCATGAACCAAGGAAGAAGGCTGTCCCTGACATGCTTTTTTTATCGGTTATGGATCCTCCATAGTCTGTACATGAATATCCTGCAACACTACAATTAGTAAACTTAGGGTAAAACAATCCAAGATTCATGGATCCTTTGAGATATCTCAGAATTCTTTTTACTATTGTGAGGTGGCGCTCTCTAGGATCAGCTTGGAGCCTGGCACATAAACAGACACTATACATAATGTGAGGTATATTAGCGGTTAAATATAACAGTGATCCAATCATTTCTCTGTACAACCGCTGATCTACCGAGTGGTCACCTATCATGATACCCGTTTTAGTACCAACTGCCATTGGAGTGTCAAATGGCTTGCCTGTCTCCATTCCAAATCTTTTTAGCAAGTCTTTTACGTACTTTTGTTGAGATATAATTGTTCCTTCATCATTTTGTTTGACTTGAAGTCCCAGAAAGGACTTTAAGTCCCCTAGATCACTCAACTCAAATTCCTTTTTCATCAATGTTTTGAACTTCTTGCAATACTTTTCATCAAAAGCTCCAAAGATTATGTCATTAACATACACCTGCACTATCAAAAAGTCTTTTCTAATATTGTACACAAATAGGGTTTTGTCAACTTTACCTCTTGTAAAGCCATTTTCCAATAGGTAGGAGGATAGATGGTCATAACACAATCGAGCTTGTGTAAGCCCATAAAGAGCTTTGTCAAGCTTAAGGACCATGTTTTTACCTTTCTATGTTTCAAAACTTAGAGGTTGTTCCACACATACATCTTCCTTGACATATCCATTTAGAAATGCACTTTTGATGTCAAGTTGAAAAAGTTGTATACCCTTATGTGTAGCAAATGCAATGAGTAGGTGAATAAATTTCATTATTGCCACATGAGCAAATGTTTCTTGGAAATCTATTCCTTCTTGTTGATGGTATCCTTGTGCCACCAAACGAGCTTGGTTTCTCACAACTTCTACCATCTCATTTAGCTTGTTTTTTAAGACCCATTTTGTACCAAGTACTCCTTGTTGTTAAGGTCGAGATACAAGATGCCAAAACTTACATCTTTCAAACTGATTCAACTCTTCTTGCATTGCTTTTATCCAGCCTGAGTCTTAGAGTGCTTCTTTGATGTTCCTGGGTTCAATAGAAGAAACAGTGGTTGAGAAGGTGAGGAGATTTCATGCTTGTGATCTCGTTTTGAGCACCTTTAGAGGTGTCAGAAATGAGATTCTCTAGAGTATGATTTTCGTACAAAATTCAAGATTGATGAATAGTTGTTTATGATAGAGTATCATTGATTGTTCTATCACCATTTCCTTCGAGGTCATATTGTTGACCTGTCGCTGACTTGTTGGGCATGAGTTCTTCAGTTGGTGGCTCATCTTTGTTATTTTCTGTGTGGCCTTGTCCGATTAGATCTAATCCAAATGCTTCATCTTCATCAGTTCCTTTGATTACGTGAATTTTGGCTTCATCAAACACCATATACACACTCTCTTCTACCTTAAATGTTGTTTTTTTGAAGACTTTGTATGCTCTGCTTCTTTCTGAACACCTAAGGAATATTGCTGGATCACTTCTGGCATCAAAATTCCCTAAAGAGTTCTTTCCATTGTTATGAACATAACATTTATAGCCAAATGTTATGAAGTGACTTATGTTTGGTTTTTTTCCTTTGAAAAACTCATAGAGTGTTTTGTTGATGATAGGTCGAATGAGCATTCGATTGGTAATGTAGCACACGGTTGCCACAGGTTCTGCCCAAAAGACATGAGGAGAGTGCTCCCCAACAGCATGGCTCGTGCTATTTCTTGCATTGTTCTGTTTTTGCGCTCAACCACTCCATTTTGTTGAGGAGTTATAGGTACTATGAATGTGTGATTGATTCTTTGTTTGTCACACATCTTTATGAATTTCTGATTTTCAAATTCAGAACCATGATCAGACCGTAGGGCTTTGATTTTGAAATTGAATTGTTTATGTACTTGTCCAGTAAATACTTGAAAATTCTCAAAGACTTCATCCTTGGAAGCAATAAATATTGTTCACACAAAATGTGAGTAATCATCAACAATAACAAATACAAACCAATTTCATCCAAAACTCCTAATCCTCATTGGTCCACATAGATCCATGTGAAGTAGTTCTAGCGGTAAGGATGTACTTACCACGTTCTTTGATTTGAAAGAAGTTTTAGCTTGCTTACTTCTCACACAAGCATCACAAATATTGATCTTAGATTTCTTAATCTCAGGGAGACCTTTAGCCAACTAATCTTCGACTAATTTTCTGAGCAATGATATGCTAACGTGCCCTAGTCTTTTGTGCCATAATTTTGAGTCATTATTGATGTAGTTAGAGACATGGAAGATTTAAACTATCAATATCCTCTAGATTCATTACATACATATTTTTCATCTCTTTCCTCTTAACAATTCTTTTCCACTACTTAGACTTATTATGCTACAATGCATTGAATAAAAATGAGCTAAGTTTCCCTTGTCACAAATTTGAGATACACTAAGAATATTTAATATTAACACATCAACCAAGTTGACATTATCAATAACATATTCTGATGAAAAACCAAGCTTACCTACACCGATGATTTTTCCTTTTTGATTGTCGCCAAAGGAAACGGTTCCTTGGCATCCTGATTCGAGGGAGAGGAACTTCCAATTGTCTCCTGTCATGTGTTTTGAGCACCCACTATTGATGTACCAGCAGAGATTCCTTCCCACTCGATTCTACACTTAACAAGTTACTTTATGAGGTTAGGGTCCCAAAATTATTTGGATCCATCATCACCAATATCTCTATTCTATGATCCTTTTTCATCACCCATTTTAATCCAGTTTTCGCTAGTTGTCAATGTCTCTTAAACCGTGTCCTGTGACACTGGTAACCGGGCTGTCTACAAAGATGATAGACTCCTTGTCGATAGGTGCCTGCTGGGTACCTGACCGGTTGTAACGCCCTAACCCTTAATTCCAAATCAATGACAATTAACAACACCAAACTTGAAATCATAGCGGAAAAATGAACACAAACTCTCGGTGTAACCGCCGTTAGTCACCCACATGACTAACTAGGTCTTACTAACTCCAATGTAACGGTCTAAATAACTAAATACTTAACCAACTTGAACTCCAAAAATTACATATACATAATGATAACATACCGAGTTTCTACAAATTCCAAAACTGAATACAAGTTTAGTTCCAATTAGCCATGAAATACCCCAAACCTAGTTATGTTGTTTAAACACTAAAATAAGGTTTGTTAAGACTAAAAAGAGTCTTAGAAACATTAGTAAACAATTTAAATCATAGGAAACACAAAATGTGCTTTAAGGTCAATAAAGGCCAAAATGTGCTCTAAGCTTGGGATAAGCTTGGTTAAGACCTAATGAACTTACCAAGACCTTTTTTATATACTAATGAACATATTAAACCAATTAACAAAGAAAACCAAGCTTGAAAACAAGTTAAAACACAAAATGTGCTTTAAGGAGTCTTAAAGCACATTTTTTGAAAAATTGTCTTGTAAATGAGTTTTGAATGGTTAAATGTCCATCATTACTCTTTAATTAACATGTGTACTATATAGTATCACATTTGGAAGTCTATATCAATGGGAAATCAAAAATTTCACATCTATGTGCCTTGTTTTTATGAATAGTGACTTTAATAAGCTAGTTTGTAACATATGTTGTTATAAGTAATTAAATGAGTCAACAAAGACTAAAATACCCCTAAGTAACTATTGGGGCCGGTTTTTTAAGTGTGGTGACTCACCACCCTTGTTAACTTGTTAAGTAAATAAAGATGACTACTTAAGTTACTATTTGCTTTAATAACTACAAATATCTTCTAAAAGCAAAACTTGTCTTCATTTCTACCTTCCTTCTCCATTTCACACGCCTCCAAGCTCTCTTCTATCTCTTCTTCATTTTCCATTTACGGTTTGCAATAGTACACACCAAAACTCTATCTTCCATTGTCATTATCTCCTAGCTCACTTAACCAAATCAAAAACATACACCACCATTCTCTTCCTCTCATCAAGCTCTTCATTCCTACATTCTCAAAATTCCAAGAGCCCCATTTCGGTGCCATGGAGTTCCACCATTGAAGGAGCTTGAGCTTATATTTCTACATATTATTGATCTCCTTTGCTTCTAGGTAAGGAATCTCAAAGAAAAATGATGTTTTCTCTATGTTTTATCTTGACTGAGAATCACCATTAATGGTGCTCATTATATTGCTTTGTTCTAGCTTCATTCCAACCTTTCATGGACTAGGTGGAGTCTTCTCTTGATATATATTCAAACTCTCTTCAAGTTCTAAGGTAAAACAATTATCTTAATGTTTTTAAAACAATGTATAATCTAGGGTTTACAATGAGATGAAGCATAAAGCTTGTATACTCATTATATCATTTGTATAATGTTCAGAAGTTGACAAGAAACTAAAAGCCTTGCCAATTTAGTCAAGGAAACAAGAAATAAGTTTGTGAGGAAAAGAGGTAAATATGCTAACCTAATGTGGTTTAAAGTCTTAGGAGAAATGAGATCATATTGCTTGTTAAAAATGATCTAAGGAGCCAATGGTGAATGACTTAGAAAAAATGCTCTCAAGGGCTTAGTAAAAGGCATATGTATTGTTGGGTGTATTTGCAGGTCAAAGGCAAATGTATTGTGGAAATTCAGTGTTTATGATTTATGCATCTTAAGGGCCTAAGAGCCATGTTATTTAAGGGCCTAAGTGCCAAGCAATTTAAATTATGCACTATATTGTGATGTAGTGCTAAATGAGTGAAGTTTGTGTGTGAGAATGTGTTTGATGGATTTTAAGTGTTCTTGGTTGTTTAATGGTGAAAACATTGTGTTTTGGTTTAGTAATGTTCTAGGAGAGTTCATGTCAAAATTTAGGTAATAAACAAGAAGTTCTAAGGGTTTAAAATGAGTTTGGTAAACTATGAAGTCTTAGAATGGCTAGGTATCTTATTAGGGAAGAAGATATATGTTAAGGTGTTTTTAGAATGCAAATGAGTGTTTTGGGGCACACTAAAGTCATTTCGGAGTTGTTCTAGGACTTAGGCAAACTTTGGAAAACAAGGAGAAGGAATAAACTTGTAAAAGGACTACAAGGATGACATAAGGAATTTAGTTGTAAGAAAAGATGCTTAAGAGTGGATGTTTAAATGGAGAAGAAATATTATGGTATAATGGTTACAATAGGCATAAAACACCACTTTGAAACCTAAGGAGAAAATACTATAAGTGTTAGAAGTTTTGGTGAAAATTGGTTAAGTGTTTAAAGGCTTAGAAAATGAGTGTTTTGGCTTGTCCGAACATCCGTCCGGACATGGACGTTCGGACAGGCCCTGTCGCGTAAAAATTCTTGGAGTCTCGAACTGTGTCCGAACTTCGGAAGTCCGGACACAGGTTCGGACACATGAGATTTTACTTTGAATTTTCCTCGACCCATGTCCGAACTTCCGAAGTCCGGACACATGTCCGGACATGCGTCTGTTTCAGTTTTAAGTCACGACTTGCGTCCGAACTTGGGAAGTCCGGACACAAGTTCGGACATGCCACTGTTTTGGCCAAAAATGTTGGTTAAGGTTAGGAAAAGTTGTCTAAAAATGGTGATTAGTTGGTAATGATGATATGAGGTTAATTAAGACATGTTAGGAGTGTTATAATGGCAATTAAAATGGTGAAAAGTAAATAACTAGAAATGTAAAGTAATAAGCTACTGACGAACTAGTACGTTTAATTAACCGACGTTATTAATCATCTATAGGGGTGACCTACGGTGGAAACAAATCGAAGCAAGGACCAAGGTATGGTTTTCTTGCAGTCTGTTGCCTACCGGTTTACACCGGCTTGTGTGTTGTTTGTTTTTCTGTGTGTTAATGACCTTGTAAGACTTAAATCATGAAACGAGTTTACAGTTGTTAAATATTATTGTATTGTTACGTATGACTCTCTCTTCACTTGTATGTGTCTAACAAGACTTAACCGATTGTTTGTGAAATGTTTATTGGGTTCAATGTGGAACCACTAACAAGTGCTAACAGGGGAAGTGAGGAGTCCGGTCTGTTCCGGCCACGCGTGTGAGTATGGGAGTTGATGTCATAACCGGTTCGATTCTCTTTGTATGTTATGGTTGTTTTGCAATTTGGTTTCCAACCTTCCCTTTAGCTTAACCAAGGCTATATTACTGACTCACGTCGGGCCACAGGGGCATACTATGTGTTGTTTCGGTGTGCTTGGGTGACTATATCCGAGGCACCTTGTGTTAAGTTATCCATTCAATCTAACAGGACGGTAACGAGTTATGTAACGGGCTTAGCATGAGCATGGCAACATTCTCTAGGCTCTCCATGGGAACTAATTGTATTGGTTCACTTCCTAAAAGGAAATGCCTTGTATGTTATGTGTGATGTTGAGTACAATGTTTATGTTGTGATATATGTTTATGATGTATGAGTTAAAATGAATGCCATGTCATCATGACAATTAGTTGCGCGTATCCCGGTAGCCGATGGGCTGCGCGTTAACCATACCAGCCAAGGGTTGCTGACCCCCTCGGGGGCTCCATATTTCTTTTACTGCAGGATGAGGATCGATGAAGAAGCAGAATGGCTTTAGATTCTAGGATGCAGGATTACTTTTGATTATTTTTGGATGTTGGGCCCGGGATGCCCCTGTGCTCCCGTGGCGATATATATTTTGGTTGTGAACAGTTTACAGTGATGGTTTACAGTGAAGGATGTAAGTAAATACTCGGTATTGTGTTTATGTATATATGATTATTAGTTCTATGCTCGGGAGTCTGATCATCAGACCGATACGCTTGTATTTATTCAGCCTTGTTAACCACATGGGTGGTTGACGGCGTTGTAGCACCAATCGTTTAGTTATTGTTTAGTTGTTTAATTCCGCTACGATTTCAAGTAATGTTATGTGCGTAGTAGGGGTGTTACAAAAAGTGGTATCAGAGCGACGTATCGCTCTGATGGCAAGAATACAGAGCTTAGGGATATACCGAGTTAGGAAATCTAACCATAGTTACCTAAGTGAACAGTTGTGGAAAGGTTAACCACTAACGAAGTGTGGAGATACCTTAATTGTCAGGAAGATGTTACAACCGTTGGACCGATAAGTGTGCAAGCACAGTGCTAATAAATGTTCATATGAATTCAGATGTCAGGTAGACCACGAGGTCGAGGCCGCGGGCGCGGCATTGGAGATACGGGTGACCAGGGCGAGAATACTACGGCTCAGGTTATGGCTGAGGCAGTAGCAACCGCCGTAGCCCAGATGGTACCCCAATTGGTAGCTGCGATGCAGCAGGGGCAACTACCCGGAGTTCAACCACCACCGCCACCGCCACGAGAGACCAACTGGGTCAAGGCGTTGGCTGATCTGAGGCCACCATCATTCAGTGGGGAGACCAACCCTCGTAAGCTGGAGGCATACATCTCCGAGATGGAGACTGCCTTCGAGACCTTGGCGGTGCCTGAGGAGGTCAAGGTTCGACTTGCCGCTTACTACTTGAAGGGTTCGGCACAGAGCTGGTGGAAGCTAGTACGGGAGGGCAGAGTTGCTGACCCGACCTTTCAGTGGAGGGAGTACACGGCTCTGTTGCGAGCCAAGTACTACCCGATACACGTGCAAGAGGCCAAGCGCCTGGAATTGGACAATCTGAGGCAAGGGGATAAGATGACGGTAGATGAGTACTACTCAGCCTTCATCGGACTTATCCACCTGCTACCGGATCTGGGTTACTCAGACCGGATTCTCGTGAACCGTTTCTACAACGGACTGAGCTACCGCCTACGCTATGGCATGGGGCCAACCGGATATACTACTTTGCAGGTAATAGGACTACAGTGTGATATGAATAAGTATGTGCAATGTGTTAATGTGATGTGAATTTGTTTTGCGGGGCATAACTGACACCCTAAATATAGGAGTGCTACCATGCCGCTGCAATTGTGGAGATCACCGTCCGTCTGAGGGACGAGGAGAGTGCGCTCAAGCGCAAGGCCATGAGCGAGGGCCAAGGCATGCAAGGGCAAGGGGGAGGAAAGAAGAAGAAGCCATACCCCCAGTCCCAGAAAGGACAGCAACAGGGTGGCAAGGGCCAGACCCAGACCACCACTGCTGAGGAGCCTCTACAGCTCACCTACGCATATGCGGCCAAGCCTTTACGCTCTTACCCACCCAAGGGTAATTAATAAATTCCAATACCGAAATCTAGTGTGTGTTATTAACTTGTGAAGTATGTACTGAGTGTGTGATGTGTTAGCAGCTAGCACGGGCTCTGGACCGGAGCGCCACTATTACTGCAAGTGGTGTAACGGAGACCACCCCGGCAAGGACTGCAAGGGTAATGATGTGCAGTGCCGATACTGCAAAAAGATGGGGCACCGCGACTATGAGTGCTGGCAGAACCCGAACAGTAGGAGCTACAGGCCCAAGGGGCAATGGAAGGGTAAGGCCACCGTGACCACCTATGGCCCGAAGACGGCAAATCAGCACCCCCAGATCAGAGGTACACAGATTCCCAGAAGGGGAAGGGGTCGGGGTCCGGCAAGGCCGCCCTGAATGTGGTGGACCGGTCTGAGGCACTAGGGCCCTCTTCTAGACCAGGTACCGCCTAAACTATTGAGTGAAATAAGTGATTGCATACCGCATTTCATGCATGTGTGTTAGTGAGTCCAAGTGTACTACCATGTGAGTAAAGAATTAAAGTATAATGTGAGAACACCTAATTAGGTAATTTGAAAACTTAGGAACCTTCAATATATGTTATCCGATCCCACCCACACCAAACCCTGAAGAAACCACCATCAGCGTCACCGACTTTCCAAAGGAGCAATGTCAGGTCATCCAACCAGGTATGATACTCTTAAATGGATACCTGACACCGGAAGCACAAATCCGCATTATCCGACGATGCGATGAACTGGGAGCAGAACCCGGAGGTTTCTACACACCCGAATACCCGAGCGGATCAAGAATGAAATTGAAGATGATGTGCATGGGTAAGGACTGGAACCCTTACACCAAGACATATCAAGAAGTGCGAGCTGAAGATGGAGCAACTGTACCAAGTATACCTGAGGAATTCCTTGCGGTCGTTAACCACGCTGTGGGAATTGCTCAGCAAGTTGAAACGGATTCAATTCCAAGTGTTAAAGCAGATTTATGTATTGTGAACTTCTACCAGAAAGGTGGACGATTAGGTTTGCACCAAGATAAGGACGAGTCACCCGAGTCTCTAAGTAAGGGAGTACCTGTGGTGTCTTGGTCCATTGGTGACACTGCAGTGTTTGTGTATAGTGAGCAGAAGCGTGCTGATCTCGCAAAGAAGCTAGTGTTGAAATCAGGAGATGTGTTAGTCATGGGTGGGCAGTCAAGGATGCTATACCATGGCATTAAGAAGATCAAACTGAATACTGCACCATCGGCAGTGATCAATGCCACACACATGAAACCCGGACGTTTGAATTTGACCTTCAGACAGTTTTAAGCCTTGTATAATTATGTGATGTGTTGAACCAGTGTATGTTAAGGATGTTGTAAGTGTTAATTATGGCGACAGTATGAGCCAACGAATGTTGTAAAAAGAGTGTGTTAATGAATAAAGTGAAGTTGTTTGAAGCATGTCAACCGTGTTGTTACCAAATACTTATTAGTTTGCCAATGAATTAGGCTGCACTCGGAACAGGAGGTATACTGAGTGTCTGCAATGAGGCAGAAGCCGGTAAGAGCGGCACAATCCTCACCGGTACCTTTCCAGTCAATGGCGTGGACGCTTCGATCTTGTTCGACTCCGGAGGCTCACATACATTTATTTCGCTATCCTTTGCGAAGAGGCTGGGGTTAGACGGTGATGAGATGCCAGACTTCCTAGTCACTCTCCCGTCGAAAGGGCGGATCAGGTGTACCCGCTACCACCGAGATGTTGTGTACGAATCAGAGATGAAGAGTTTCCGATTGACCTGATAGAGTTCGACGGACTTGGTTTTGATGTGATTGTCGGGATGTACTGGTTGGAGCGGTACAAGGGCAGAATCCTGTGTGCCGAGCATTCGCCTGCTTCTTCGGAGTCCATCTGGGGTTACTATATCTTACCGCCAGAGGCCCGGGAGCCTTCGACTCAGGTCATCACCGCCATGGCTGTCTCGTGAACTACGGCGAGGGAGTGATGTATACCTCTGCTATGTCCAGGACATAGAGAGAGACCCAGAGTTTAGTCCTAATGTGCCGGTAGTGTCGGAGTTTCCTGATGTATTTCCTAAGGAACTGGGCAAGCCGCCAGCACGGGAGGTAGAGTTTGAAATTGATTTGGTTCCGGGCACCGGACCAATAGCGAAGGCGCCCTATCGTATGGCTCCAGCAGAAATGACAGAGCTCAAGGAGTAGCTGAGAGACCTACTCGACAAGGGGTTTATCCGCCCTAGCGTTTCACCATGGGGAGCGCCGGTCCTCTTCGTCAAGAAGAAGGACGGTAGCCTCTGCCTGTGTATTGACTATCGAGAGCTGAATGCAGTGACGGTGAAGAACCGTTATTCTTTACCACGCATCGACGACTTATTTGATCAGTTGAGGGGAGCATCAGTATTCTCCAAGATAGATCTATGATCCGGATACCATCAGATTGCCATCCGTGACAGTGATATCGAGAAGACGGCATTCAGAACAAGGTATGGGCATTATGAGTTTACGGTTATGCCATTTGGTCTATCCAATGCACCAGCCAAGTTCATGGACTTAATGTACTGCTTGTTCCAAGATCAGTTGGACAAGTCAGTGGTAGTCTTCATCGACGATATACTTGTGTACTCGAAATCGAGAGGTGAGCACGAAAGCCACCTGAAAAGTGTGTTGCAAACATTGAGAAAGAATCAGTGTATGCGAAATTTTCAAAGTGTGAGTTTTGGTTGAACCAAGTATCCTTCCTTGGACATGTGATTTCTGAAGCCGCGATCGCTGTTGATCCGGCAAAGATTGATGTTGAGCGCACCTGGCCTAGGCCGAAGACAGTTACCGACATCAGGAGCTTCCTCGGTCTGGCAGGTTATTATAGGAGGGTTTGTGAAGGACTTCTCCAGTGTCTCGAAGCCGATGACTTCCTTAATGAAGAAGGATGCACCATTCGAGTGGACAGTCGACTGTGAGAGTTCTTTTCAGAGTCTCAAGGATGCTCTGACATCTGCACCAGTCCTGACTTTACCATACGGTCCAGATGGGTTTGAGGTCTATTGCGACGCATCAAGCAGAGGTATGGGTGTGTGTTGGCAACACGGGAAGGTCGTAGCTTACGCCTCCCGACAGCTGAAGAAGCATGAAGAGAACTACCCTACCCACGACTTAGAATTGGGTGCCATTGTCTTCGCATTGAAGATATGGCGACATCACTTGTATGGGGTAAGTGTGACGATTTATTCTGACCACAAGAGTTTAAGGTACTTGTTCACTCAGAAGGAGTTGAACATGAGACAAAGAAGGTGGGTTGAATTTCTAAACGACTACGACATTAATTGTAATATAAGGAGGGTAAGGCAAATGTGGTAGCTGACGCACTGAGTCGCCGAGCACACTCTCTCCATTCGCTAGTCTCTCATTCTAGCTTGGTTGAAGAGGTGCGGAGTGCTCAGATGACGGATCAGTATATGATGGAGATTAGACAGAAGCTTATTGATGGCACATTCGAGGGTCAGAAGTACGACTTCAGACTCCACGATGATGACCTGATTAGGCTTAATGGCCGACTGTGTATACCAAGGAGTAGCGCTGAGTTGAAGGAGCGCATATTGAGTGAATCCCATTGTTCTGCTACTTCGATTCACCCCGGAGCTTCAAAGATGTATAAGGGTATGAAAGAGATTTTTGGTAGACTGGAATGAAAAAGGATGTGAATGACTATGTGTTGAGGTGTCTCACTTGTCAGAAGGTCAAGTTTGAGCACCGACGGCCTGGTGGTATGGTACAGCCAATGCCAGTGCCTGAGTGGAAGTTCCATGACATTTCTATGGACTTCGTAGTAGGGCTTCCGCCTACGAGGGGAGGTCTGAATATGATTTGGGTTGTTGTTGACCGACTGACCAATGTGGCTTGATTCATACCGATGAAGGACACCTGGAAAGTGGCAAGACTAGCAGAGCTCTTTGATAGAGAGATTGTTCGGCACCATGGGGTACCGAAGACTATCGTGTCTGACAGGGATACCAGATTCCTCTCTAGGTACTGGAAATCCACACGGGAAGCGCTTGGTACCGAGCTGAAGCTTAGTACAGTGTTCCACCCACAGACAGATGGTCAGAGTGAGCGCACCATCCTGACACTTGAGGATATGTTACGTGCATGTGCACTTGACTTTCAGACCAGCTGGATTGACAAGTTACATCTGATCAAGTTTAGCTACAACAACAGTTACCATGCTTCGATCAAGATGTCTCCCTTCCAGGCATTATACGGTAGACCATGTCGCACGCCATTATGCTGGGATGAGTCGAGTGAGACGGTCATTATAGGACCAGAGTATTTGGAACAAGTTCAGGCAGAAATTCGCCAGATCCGGGCTAACATGAAGGCAGCTCAGGATAGACAGAAGTCGTACGCAGACGTGCGCAGACGTGACCTGGAGTTCGCCGTGGGTGATCAGGTATTTTGAGAGTATCCCCATGAAGGGAGTGTTTCGTTTTGGCCAGAAAGGCAAGTTGAGCCCGAAATATGTGGGGCCTTATTGTGACGGAGCGGATCGGCCCGGTAGCTTACAGACTTGATTTACCCGCCGAGCTGGGCAAGGTACATGATGTATTTCATGTGTCCCAGTTGAAGAAATATATGTCTCATCCGTCTCATGTACTTCAGCCTGAAAGGCTAACTTTAGAGCCGACCATGCGATCAGTGGAGACTCCGGTACGGATTCTGGATACTAAGACTCGAGACACTCGCCGTAAGTCTGTGAGACTGGTGAAGGTTCTCTGGTCTAACCAGGACGTTGAGGAGGCCACTTGGGAGCTGGAAGATAAGATGAAGGCGAAGTACCCGTCATTGTTTACTTCTTAGCGTTTGTATGTATAGGGTATGGGGCGTACCCCTATTTAAGGGGGTAGAGCCGTTTCGATTATGTGTGTGTACGACATGTATTTGGATACATTGTCTGTGTGTGTGTTATGTTGTTATTATGTTAACCGCTGAGTCTGAATGATGTTGTGATGTTTGTTGTTGGGACCTTGTGTCCGATGTTATGTAAAGATGTTGTTAATGTTGTTATGGAAGTATTGTTGATATGTGTTCCCGTGTTCTAATATTTAGGATATGTGGAAGTATGAACTTTGGGGACAAAGTTCTATTAAGGGGGGTAGATTGAAATACCCCAAACCTAGTTATGTTGTTTAAACCTAAAATAAGGTGCGGTAAGACTAAAAAGAGTCTTATAAACATTAGTAAGCAATTTAAATCACAGGAAACGCAAAATGTGCTTTAAGGTCAATAAAGGCCAAAATGTGCTCTAAGCTTGGGATAAGCTTGGTTAAGACCTAATGAACTTACCAAGACATTATTTATATACTAATGAACATATTAAACCAATTAACAAAGAAAACTAAGCTTGAAAACAAGTTAAAACACAAAATGTGCTTTAAGGAGTCTTAAAGCACATTTTTGAAAAATTGTTTGTAAATGAGTTTTGAATGGCTAAATGTCCATCATTACTCTTTAATTAACATGTGTACTATATAGTATCACATTTGTAAGTCTATATCAATGGGAAATCAAAAATTTCACATCTATGTGCCTTGTTTTTATGAATAGTGACTTTAATAAGCTAGTTTGTAACATATGTTGTTATAAGTAATTAAATGAGTCAACAAAGACTAAAATACCCCTAAGTAACTATTGGGGGCCGGTTTTTAAGTGTGGTGACTCACCACCCTTGTTAACTTGTTAAGTAAATAAAGATGACTACTTAAGTTACTATTTGCTTTAAAAACTAAAATATCTCTAAAAGCAAAAACTTGTCTTCATTTCTACCTTCCTTCTTCATTTCACATGCCTCCAAGCTCTCTTCTATCTCTTCTTCATCTCCATTTACGGTTGCAATAGTACACACCAAAACTCTATCTTTCATTGTCATTATCTCCTAGCTCACTTAACCAAATCAAAAACAAACACCACCATTCTCTTCCTCTCATCAAGCTTCATTCCTACCTTCTCAAAATTCCAAGAGCCCATTTCGGTGCCATGGAGTTCCACCCATTTAGGAGCTTGAGCTTATTTCTACATTTTTGATCTCCTTGGCTTCTAGTAAGGCCTCGCAAAGAAAATGATTTGTTTCCTCCATTTTATCTTGACCGAGAATCACCATTAATGGTGCTCATTATATTGCTTTGTTCTAGCTCCATTCCAACCTTACATGGACTAGGTGGAGTCCTCTCTTGATATATATCAAACTCTCTTCAAGTTCTAAGGTAAAACAATTATCTTAATGTTTTTAAACAACGTATAATCTAGGGTTTACAATGAGATGAGCATAAAGCTTGTATACTCATTATATCATTTGTATAATGTTTAGAAGTTGACAAGCAACTAAAAGCCTTACCAATTTAGTCAAGGAAACGAAAGAAGTTTGTGAGGAAAAGAGGTAAATATGCTAACCTAATGTGGTTTAAAGTCTTAGGAGAAATGAGATCATATTGCTTTTAAAAATGATCTAAGGAGCCAATGGTGAATGACTTAGAAAAAATGCTCTCAAGGGTTTAGTAAAAGGCATATGTATTGTTGGGTGTATTTGCAGGTCAAAGGCAAATGTATTGTGGAAATTTAGTGTTTATGATTTATGCATCTTAAGGGCCTAAGAGCCATGTTATTTAAGGGCCTAAGTGCCAAGCAATTTAAATTATGCACTATATTGTGATGTAGTGCTAAATGAGTGAAGTTTGTGTGTGAGAATGTGTTTGATGGATTTTAAGTGTTCTTGGTTGTTTAATGGTGAAAACATTGTGTTTTGGTTTAGTAATGTTCTAGGAGAGTTCATGTCAAAATTTAGGTAATAAACAAGAAGTTCTAAGGGTTTAAAATGAGTTTGGTAAACTATGAAGTCTTAGAATGGCTAGGTATCTTATTAGGGAAGAAAATATATGTTAAGGTGTTTTTAGAATGCAAATGAGTGTTTTGGGGCACACCAAAGTCATTTCAGAGTTGTTCTAGGACTTAGGCAAACTTTGGAAAACAAGGAGAAGGAATAAACTTGTAAAAGGACTACAAGGATGACATAAGGAATTTAGTTGTAAGAAAAGATGCTTAAGAGTGGATGTTTAAATGGAGAAGAAATATTATGGTATAATGGTTACAATAGGCATAAAACACCACTTAGAAACCTAAGGAGAAAATACTATAAGTGTTAGAAGTTTTGGTGAAAATTGGTTAAGTGTTTAAAGGCTTAGAAAATGAGTGTTTTGGCTTGTCCGAACATCCGTCCGGACATGGACGTTGGACAGGCCCTGTCGCGTAAAAATTCTCGGAGTCTCGAACTGTGTCTGAACTTCGGAAGTCCGGACACAGGTTCGGACACATGAGATTTTACTTTGAATTTTCCTCGACCCATGTCCGAACTTCCGAAGTCCGGACACATGTTCGGACATGCGTTGTTTTCAGTTTTAAGTCACGACTTGCGTCCGAACTTGGGAAGTCCGGACACAAGTTCGGACATGCCACTGTTTTGGCCAAAAATGTTGTTTAAGGTTAGGAAAAGTTGTCTAAAAATGGTGATTAGTTGGTAATGATGATATAAGGTTAATTAAGACATGTTAGGAGTGTTATAATGGCAATTAAAATGGTGAAAAGTAAATAACTAGAAATGTAAAGTAATAAGCTACTGACGAACTAGTACGTTTAATTAACCGACGTTATTAATCATGTATAGGGGTGACCTACGGTGGAAACAGATCGAAGCAAGGACCAAGGTATGGTTTTCTTGCAGTCTGTTGCCTACCGGTTTACACCGGCTTGTGTGTTGTTTGTTTTCTGTGTGTTAATGACCTTGTAAGACTTAAATCATGTAACGAGTTTACAGTTGTTAAATATTATTGTATTGTTACGTATGACTCTCTCTTCCCTTGTATGTGTCTAACAAGACTTAACCGATTGTTTGTGAAATGTTTATTGGGTTCAATGTGGAACCACTAACAAGTGCTAACGGGGGAAGTGAGGAGTCCGGTCTGTTCCGGCCACGCGTGTGAGTATGGGAGTCGATGTCATAACCGGTTCGATTCTCTTTGTATGTTATGGTTGTTTTCCAATTTGGTTTCCAACCTTCCCTTTAGCTTAACCAAGGCTATATTACTGACTCACGTCGGGCCACAGGGGCATACTATGTGTTGTTTCGGTGTGCTTGGGTGACTATATCCGAGACACCTTGCGTTAAGTTATCCGTTCAATCTAACCGGACGGTAACGAGTTATGTAACGAGCTTAGCATGAGCATGGCAACATTCTCTAGGCTCTCCATGGGAACTAATTGTATTGGTTCACTTCCTAAAAGGAAATGCCTTGTATGTTAGTGTGATGTTGAGTACAATGTTTATGTTGTGATATATGTTTATGATGTATGAGTTAAAATGAATGCCATGTCATCATGACAATTAGTTGCGCGTATCCCGGTAGCCGATGGGCTGCGCGTTAACCATACCAGCCAAGGGTTGCTGACCCCCTCGGGGGCTCCATATTTCTTTTACTACAGGATGAGGATCGAAGAAGCAGAATGGCTTTAGATTCTAGGATGCAGGATTACTTTTGATTATTTTTGGATGTTGGGCCCGGGATGCGCCTATGCTCCCGTGGCGATATATATTTTGGTTGTGAACAGTTTACAGTGATGGTTTACAGTGAAGGATGTAAGTAAATACTCGGTATTGTGTTTATGTATATATGATTATTAGTTCTATGCTCGGGAGTCTGATCATCAGACCGATACGCTTGTATTTATTCAGCCTTGTTAACCACGTGGGTGGTTGACGGCGTTGTAGCACCAATCGTTTAGTTATTGTTTAGTTGTTTAATTCCACTGTGATTTCAATTAATGTTATGTGCGTAGTAGGGGTGTTACAAGCCAACTCGTCTACAAAACAGGGTATAAACCTATCTAAGGTATAATCAAAATCAAGATTATACCCATACCCTATATCTACCCCGCCTACTCTCGGCCGAGTCTCAGCTCCATCATGTACTTGAAAAATGTTAGGCCCAAAATGGGCTCATCACAAACTACTGGTATGAAAATGTGTAGCCCGTAATCTACCGGGCCACACACAACTACTTTGTCGTTAACATGCAGCTCATTATTACAATAATGTAAATGAACTATAAACACCCAAAAAGCAACAAATAAAGTAAGAAATCATTCAAAACAATGATATAACCCAACATAAACAAGACACTAGTAAATCAAGTCAGTGTTATGTTCCTCCCTGGGCTTTGAGATTAATTTTGGAATCTTGTTGAGGACCTTAACTTTAATTGCATTGGACAATCCACACAATGGGTTTGCCACTTCCTTAACCAATAACTTAACTTATTTTGGGTGTAATTAAACCTAGTTAGAAGAGTAACAAAACTCTAATTAACCACCATCGTTGTGATGTAGATTACGTCGGGTATGATAAACCCTTTAGACGAGATTAAGACTCTCGTATTATATAAATAGCTGGGTACGTTTAAACCCGTAGGCGAGTATAAAGTCCTTTAACCACCGTCGAGAATGATGTATATTTAATCAGGTATATATGAACCAGAGAGATGAGAAATAAGTTCTCAAATACAACTAACCACTGTCAAAAGTGACGTACATTTAAATCGGGTATATAGGAACCCAGTGGGCTAGTATACAACGTCCCCCGTAACCACCGTCAATGAAAGACATACATTTAATTTGGGTTCATTAGAACCCATTAGCGAGTGGGACGAGTATTAAAACTTTCCTCACAACCACCGTCATGACGTTCATTTATAATTAGAAGTCAATCTGATGTAGATAAGACCTCCCAAATTCAGCATGCATGGCCAGAACTACTGGAATGCGCACATCCCGTTACCTCGATCGTGTTAGAAGTCATAATGGAACAAATGTCCTACTTCTAGGGTGATAAGTTCGAACATCACATTTTGAGTGTCGACAATTTATTAAAAGGGAAGTTAGTGAGAAACTTGTGTACAAGTTTTCATTACGTAAATACGCTAACTCGTAATCCTCTTATTGTCGCATATATCGTATGTACGAATTATTCATTACTCTAAGGTATAGTTATCATTTTGTAACATGTAATGTGTAGTCAAACATGAACAATAAAACGAACAAACATACAATATTTTACATGCAATTATCTTAGTCATGATCACATACAACAAATAGCACACAAGACGATGTAACTCGGTAGCAAACAAGCTGTAAGAATCCATACCGTTCACAGTAGCGGGTACTCGTCCTAGGAACCTTCCTTGACCTCTCCTTGGGGGTGACCCTCGAGCATCCATCGGAAACTTCTTACAACCCCTTTCCCTTGCATCTTTGACGATATGGAGGACATGCTCGCCTTGGGACCGCCGTCCTACACGACACTCCATTCCTCCACAAGGCTGGGTAATCGGAGAGTAAACTCCTTTCCCCCACTCCCTAGAATCTCCTTGGGGGTGACCCTCGAGCATCCATCGGAAACTTCTTACAACCTTTCCCTTGCATCTTTGACGATATGGAGGACATGCTCACCTTGGGACCGCCGTCCTACACGACACTCCATTCCTCCACCAGGCTGGGTAATCGGAGAGTAAACTCCTTTCCCCACTACAACTCTATTCCTCCACTCCCCAGAATCAGTAATAAGAGAATAAACTCCTTTCCCCCACAAAAGTGGGTGGTAAGAGGATTCGAACTCAGGACCTTCCATCCCTTACTCCAATCCTCCACCACTCGGATGTCTATCATCACTATATATTATTTTATGCTCTCATCATGTAATATACTCTGTACATACGTACATATATATATATATGCGTATACCTACAACATGTATATTATATGCTTTCATTTCTCTTAATGTCTTAATAACCTTGCTATGTTCTTTTTAATCTCCATTTGTCATACATAACATAGTCTAATTTCCACTTACTCTTGTTTATTAAAATTCAACCCCAAATGTAATAAATTGTTTACAAAAAGTTTTTTATGCTTGTATAACCTATAGTTTTCATCCCTTAATTGTTTATACCCAAAATTTCATTTTAATCTCTTACAAGTTCCCAAATAGACCCTAAACTTTCCATATTCGAATTCGAGCCCCTTTTATTTTGGTTATTACAATTTGCCATACTTATTTTCATAAGTTTGCAATTCACCACTAATTACAATTTTATTGTATAGTTTTATTCCTTACTTTATTAAACTCCAATTTTCTGCTTATTTTTACGGTAATTACAAACAGACCACACCAAAATTTCTGCCCCTCCTATAATTTCCAATATTTATGTTTTGACCCATAACTGCTACAACCTTACAATTATCTCAGTATTCTTATTAATCTATAGTTTTCACTCCTTCATTTATTTAATTTAAATTCAAACTTAATTCCAACATTTTAGAAAATTATAGAACATACCCCATGTTTGTTAGTTTTGTCCTTAATTTTCCTTTAATTACATTTTGACCCACACGTCTTATAATCTTTACATTTCACTTATTAATTCTTATTTAATTTCATACTCCACTATTTCTTTCTCCAATTTGGTCAATACTTTGACCCTGAATCATCCTTGACTTATTAATTCATTTTGGTCTAGATTTTTCTTTTATTACGCTAAGACCCCAAGTTTGCCCATTACATACATTTTACTCCTAAAACTTTCCTTAACTTACAACTTTGTTTACTTTCCTAATAAACCTCATATTCTCGGCATTATACAGCCCTCACCCCATATTTCATTCTCTTCATGACTTAACAACATCTCTTTTTGTTTAATGCATCATTTAGCTTATAATTTAGTTTAAAGCTTATTCCTCCACCTTAGTATACCAAACACTTCCTTAACCTTTGAATATTTTGCCATAGTCTTATAATTATTCCAAATTACACATTAGCCCCATTAGGCAACAGATTTTCACACTTACACTTATAATTCCACAAATTACATTTTTGCCACCAAAATTTATAAACTTGACATTTTAGGGCTTAATTACTAACTTAACTTAATTAAAGGTAATAACATCAACTTATACACATATTAAGGTCATTATAGACCCTCTCCCACAACACACTCATGATTGTTTTTATTATATACCCAAAGGTTTCTAAAAAATGCATTTTATCCTCTTTTACATAACTTGTACACTTTATTCTTCTTTACTTACCTATGTGTTATATCATGGTTTTATACACAATATTCACTCAGAAACTGCCCCTGTTATACAAAAGTTTTCGGTTTGATATGTGCATAACTAAACAAATTTTTAAGGCATCATATATGTTCTAGGGTTAGAGCTTTCACCTTGTAACTTTCCAAGTAGATTTTTGCTGCTGTAACTCCCACATTCAGACCTATATTTACAGAGGAATACTTCATTTTTGTACAGATTATAGGGGCTTAAGCAAGCTTACATTACCAAGGCTTAGTTCAAGGATTATTACACCCTTTAAGGTTGGTTTCACCACTTATCGTTCCTTCTGTTTTTTGGTCAGATTTAGAGTGCTTGAAGACTTCATTTTTGGATTTGAAACAAGGGAGAAGAGAGCTCAAGTATTAGGACTCTATATGGTCTTTAAACAACCAGAATTTGTGACACGAAGATGGAGCTTTAAGAGGTGTTCTTACCTTGGTAAATTACCTTGTATTTTCAGCCTTCTTATGGGTAGATGCAGACCAAGATTTGGGTGTCAACTGAGCGACGAATAGAAAGCTGGGGATTTTTGAACTCAACAATGGCAGGATGGAAGTTATGACTTTAAAGCATCATTTACCTGATGTTTGTTTACTAAACTAGCTCCTTTTTCTTCCACTACTGCTATCTATTTTTACTGCTCCCATGGAGCATGTTTCCGGCTTCACCAAAAGGAGGAAGAGAGGTTGCAGTATATAGGGGGGAAGGAAAAATTTAGGAGCAAAGAAGGAGAAGAATGCCTCTGCTTTACGTGAAAAAAAGAAAGAAGTGAGAGGGCTTGTTATACCCAAAATTTTAAACCCCTTGGGATAGTCTCTAAGGCATACGCGTTACAAAGGGCAAAAGGGGTGAAAAAGCACCAAAGCGGGATTTTCCAAGGACATTATCGTGATTTTCTATTTTCATATGACTTGTTCTTTACCTCCAAACACTTCCAAATATCATAGTCATTATAAAAAGGTATTTCATGATTTTCTGATAATATTTATTCTTGAAATTTAGCTTTTAATTCATATTATAAGCTAATTTCTTTAATAATTAACACATGAAATAGCCTCAAAATAGAAATAAAAGGTTTTACAAAATTAAAATAAAATTGTCACATGGTTAGCATGACTACATACAATCATAAACCTGAAATTATCTTATTTGGAACCTTAGCCCAAAATTTAAAAGAGAAATTCAATCATTTTTGCAATTTTTTTCTCCTTTGGAAAAAACCGATATCAAATCAAAATGTCATGAAATTTTAATACAAGATAGGGGATGATTTTTAGTGACTAATTCTGTTGGAGTTTCATTATTTCGACTTTCCAATAATAAGTTATGAATTATGGGATATTCTAGATTGCGAGATTGTTATCTAATTGGTTATTTATCGAAATAACCTGATTCCAACTCTCAAAATTCCTAAAAACATCTTTTATCGTTGGTTAAAATTTCAGATTTTTTCTCTGCCTGCAGCATATTTTAAAAAATCAGATTCCCTTAGAGCACAAAATCAGCGTTTTAGATAAAGATCTTATTCTATCAACATGGCCTTGCTTCTTCTATATAAGGACCTTCCAAAAATGACCTAGGGCAGAGGAGAACATTCCCAAAGTCAGAAGAGGCAGCCATCAAGCTTCTCCCCACGTTTTTACACTTCCAAGCCTCAAATCAATACCGAAGCCCTGCTGAAATCACCCTGAAATCACTGAAAACACAATATTTCTTTCCCCATCAAACTTCCAAACACAAAACCACCTAAAATACAGGAGCAAAAATGTCCTTAGCAACACAAGGAAGAAGGGTCCAGAAGCTCAGGTCGAAGTTGAACCGGATTGGCCACCAACGATACTCTCAAGATTCCCGACGTGATGGAACAACAAATTTTCGAAATCCAAACAGGTTAAAAACCAAATTCTCTAACCCCCCTAATCTCAATACACTTCTGGTTGAAATTTCTAATTGAATTGAATTTTCGTTGCTTCTAAATTAAGGTTGTTTGTGTTTCTGCCTTCAAACTTGTTAACTAAGTTTCTTATTAATTTTGACTTCAAATTGAATTCTTTCAATTACTAACGTGCTTATAATCTTTCAGGGTACGTACCCATAAATTTTGAGCCAAAAACACCACCGGAAACCGCCCAAACGCCGCCGTCCGAGGGCGATCTGCGCCCACGGACACTATGTCTGGGGTCCCGGACACCCTGTCCGTAAGCCCGGACGCCCCCGGATGGTGGCGGGATAATTTTATTTTAAAAAACTAGGGGTTTTCAACTTATGTCCGGGCCTACGGACGCCTTGTCCGTGGCCCCGGACTTTTCAAAATTGTGTTTTCTGTTTAATTCGACTTTTATCTTCACTTAGATTAACTAGGGTCTGTGGGTTCGGACATTAGGTCCGTGGCCACGGATGGGATCAAAATTTGACCTAATTCTGCCTCCCAAACCCCGGTTTAGGTATTTTAATTTTACTTTAATTTTCTGTCAAAAATGTTAAAAATACAAAAAAATTAGAAGCGCACACTTAGATTAAAACAACTCGTAATAAGACGTAATTAAACTAAGTAGAGAAAAAATGACTTCCAGGGGTAATGAAAGTAATTGAACCCTAATTAAGTTGAATATCAAGCCCCTGAACCCGAACTCTCCTTTCCTAATTTGGTCTAGGTTAAAATTAGGTGGCGACTCATAATAGGTTCCAGTGAGCTAGCTTAGGTTTTAATAATTAATGTTATATGACATAGTTATTAATCTTAGGTTATAAGTGGACCTAAAACCCGACTAGATCCTAGTCAACTCAAAGCAACATAGGATAGGGTTTGAAAATCGAGGCTCATAGAATGGCGACTCCGTTGGGGACAAATTTCTTAATAGTAACTTGTTTAATTTTTAAGAAAGAGGGCTTAACTCGAAAATGTTTATTTACGGCTTTCATTATGTTGTTTGTTTACTTTCGTGCGTAATTTAAATTTCTACACCTTTGCATCATATAAGAGCGAGGGTCCAAGCAAACCGATCTCACCCCGGGACCCATTTGAGGGTCCCCTGTCAGGGACTCACACCTTTTAGGTGATGTGAATAAGCGGGGGAAAAGAGGAGGATGCCATCTAACCACATCCCCTTAATACCTGGGCTTTAGTCCCATGCGTTTTCCTGGCAGTGCCCTTACCAAGCCTTATTTGGTCATTCAAAGACCCGACCGTAGACGCACACCTTCAGGTTATGTGAAAAAAGTGGGGAAGCCCAAAGAGAATAGCGTGCAAGTCCTATTCCTTTGTGGTGACCTGGGCCCATGCCCCAAGCACCTCTCTGGATCTATCTATACCCGGTTTGATTTAAGCGTCTAGTGAGGACATGTTGAATTTGTGTGGGCCTTGTTTGCTTGTAGGATCGGCCCACTACCCAGCCTAGAAATTGATAGGAACTTTCCTACATCAACTTAGCCCAACCCGAATTTACGGCTTTATTGTTTGTGGCCCAAAGGCTATGTTTGGTTTAAATAAGTGAATTGTTTGTTTGGGTTTTGGCCCAAATGCCTAGACCTAGGTGATTTTCCCTTTTCAGCCCAATTTGAATCATCCATTTAGTTCTAGGCCCATGGAAAAGAAATTCACCTAAATTTGAGGTAATTGATAAAACCCGAGGAAAAATCAATCAAGCCTTTTCACTGAAATTCTTTCGGCCCAAGGCCCATTCTAGTCTAGGAAAACTTTCCACTCGGGCTCTGACCCAAAATCCTAGATCTAGGTGTCATCTTTTAGGCCCAACCAAAATTACTCGGCCTAAATTCTAGTTCATATATAGAGCAATCATTCCGGCCCAAGTACCACACTCAACTCATTCCATTTAGGCCTATAGACCAATTCATAGTTTTGGCCCATGAGCTTCACTCTCAATCCAGAATTTCGGCCCATAAAACATTTGAATCCAAGATAGTTTGCATAACTCATTCATTCCAGTTTCCGGCTTCAAGGCCCAACAAGAACATCAAACTAATCTTAGACTTCAAGGCTTATCTCTCAGCCCAGTGGCCCATTCACGGTCCATGTGACTTCCTTCAGCTTGTTTGCTCAATTTCTGGATTAAGGAGATTCAGGCCTACATATCCGTTCTAGTCTAGGAATCACTCTAATCTATGCACTTCACTCTTAGTTTGGAGAAGACTCGGGCCCAGTTACTTCCTACATAACCCATAGACATTCCTAGTTCAGGCACTTTACAGGGCCTACTCGAAGTTTGGAAGAAAGACAATCATGGTTAATGGCGTCCCGATGGTCAACAGCTCGAGTCTTCAGCATGTTGGCATCAGACAGTTCAACATCACTATTTTAGAAGTTTTCTCAATTTAGTAGTTTCTTTTCTCAGTCATTCTTGTAACTTTTATGGTAGCTAGCTTCCTTATCATTTTAGGTAGTTTTCCTAATATTACAATTTTTGATGTTATCTTTCCATTCGTGAATTAGAGCATAGTTCTATTTTCGTAATTTTTTGTGCAATCATTCGACAAAACAAAAACAAAAAAAATGTTTTTTAAGAGATCATGGAGTAATCATTTCCCGACTATGGAATAGAACGACTTGTCTTTTTGCTTCTAAAAGGGTGAACATGTTGGTCCTCACACCATAGACTACCCTAAAATATCCACAAAGCATTCCAAAATCCACATGTATTTAAGTGTTGTCATAAACCCCAAGTCAATACTGGGGGCAATCTGAGTTCAGGATCGTCATCTTTAATCTTTCGTTTAAGCGTGTGAACTAGTCTCTAAGTGAAATTCGTGAGAGTGTCTTGAGCAGAAAACCACGAGTGGACGAGCGTGTCATTTTTTACATGACTCCGGTGAGACCACATTCAAAGGTAAGGTAAACGGCATAACTTCGATCGAAGAAGATAATTTGTAGATTTATACTTGAACCTGCGAAAAGTAACAAAGAACGGATACACAACTATCAGGAATGACGAAGCACCTAGGTACAACACCACATAGCCCAAAGCTTGTGAACCCTGACATTAAACCCTAGGCACCCCCGCTGAGCCTTTCATATATCCCTTTTTGATGTTATCAACTCCACAAAATAACCCAGCCAATGATGAATGTCTGACCCGGTGACCAAAGGAAGCGAGGACTGTGACTCTCAGATAATGTTCTCATCAGTCCAAAGAAGCAATGCTGCTATTAGCATGATGAAGCGATCCGCAAATGGTCCTAGAGTGACACAGGATCCAAAGAGCTCACATCAAAACAGCTCTTGAAACTCAAAAACTGGAAGAATCAAGAACCCCGAAGGAGAAGTCAAGAAAGGATAAAACAAAAACGTAAACCTGAAGTGCCTCGAAGAAATCCAAATGAAAAAAAAATGAGAAATGGTGTAAAGGACAACTTCCAAAGTCCAAGTCCAGAAGCTCGAAAACAACGTCAACACGAAGCAGCTAGACAACTTCAAGACAAGGAAGATAAATCTGAGAGAAGATGCAAGGTGCAGCTTTGGTCACCCCTTTTAGCTCCACATACCCCAAACATCCCTCCATGGCCCCGTTGTCTTTCATCACACCCCATGGCCACGTTATAAGCTTTAAAGACTCCCGATTTGATAGTTGTGTATCTAATCACGTGAAAGTAATTGATCGAATGCGTAAATCCACCAAATGTCAAATTCAATGGTCTACAAGTTGTGACTGTAAGCGAGAAATGAGTGCAAACACCAAACACGTCGAGTGTAGGTTAGGAAGCACCACATCAAAACATAAGCCTTGACCCTGTGAGGACAAGACTCATTCGCACGTTTAATCATAGAAAATACTGGGGGTAATCAATCGTTCCGATCGATTGCCATGAACTCTAGCTCAGATCGTCCTGAGGAAAAAATACTGGGGGCAATTGTTGGTTCCAACAATTGCTATGACAACACCGATTGGAACCCAAAGCTCAAGCACCAACAACACTACCACCACACAGGCACACATAAGCCCAAACCTCCACACACACACTCTCAAGCCCGTCATTAGTCTTACCTCCACAAAAACATCAGGCCCGTCATAACCCTGACTACCTTCCAAAATCACAACCCAATCCCTGGTCTGTCATAAATCCTGAACACCAGCAAAAGCCTTTAGCACCATAACAAACACCACACACTTCCACTAGCGGCATGTTCATCTTCTAAGAAAAAAACTGCAGATCTATAATTCTTAGTCAAGAAATGATAATTTCACTTTCCTTTTTCAGTAGAGTTTTTCTCAAGCTTTGTCATGTTTGGCACCTTTTTTAACAATCTCTTGTTTTAGACAAGTTTCCAACATACACTTTAGTTACATTTTATAACTTCGGCATAACATCTCAAGCATTGTCATGTTTAGCACCTTTTTCAACAGTTTCCTGTTTTGAGCAAGTTTTCGTACAAACACTTTGATTTCATCTCTGCATAACATCTCAACACAGGCACGCTTGGCACATTTTCCAACAATTTCTTTCTTTGGGCAATTTTTGATTCTTACTGGCACTTTGGTCATAGTCACATTTGGCATTTTCACCATTGGTTTACATCACAATCAATTGCATAAAATCTACATCATTGCAGCTTTTGATACGAAAGTCCTCAAGATATAACCGAGGATTCAGATTCATCCGAGTATAAGAACTCATCAGAGTAGAAGAACTCACCAGAGTAGAAGAACTCACCAGAGTAGAAGAACTCACCCAAGTAGAAGAACTCACCAGAGTAGAAGAACTCACCAGAGTAGAAGAACTCACCCAAGTAGAAGAACTCACCAGAGTAGACGAACTCACCAGAGTAGAAGAACTCACCAGAGTAGAAGAACTCACCCGAGTAGAAGAACTCACTCGAGTAGAAGAAATCACCCGAGTAGAAGAACTCACCAGAGTAGAAGAACTCACCCGAGTAGAAGAACTCAACAGAGTAGAAGAACTCACCAGAGTAGAAGAACTCACCCGAGTAGAAGAACTCACCAGAGTAGAAGAACTCATCCGAGTAGACGAACTCACCTGAGTGAAAGAACTCGACCCTATACCAATTTTCAATCACTTTTAGGTAGTCAACACCTTAGAATAGCTTGATGTCACTTCATTTCACTTTAGGTAGTCAACGCCTTAGAATAGCTTGACATCATTTCGTTTATTATAGGTAGTCAACGCCTTAGAATAGCATAACATCATTTCATTTATTATAGGTAGTCAACACCTTAGAATAGCTTGACATCATTTTCGTCCCTGTAGGTAGTTGACACCTTAGAATAGCTCGACATTACTTCATTTTTGCTTATAGGTAGTCAACGCCTTTGAATAGCTTGACAACGTTTCGTTGATTATAGGTAGTCAACGCCTTAGAATGGCTTGACATCTCTTCATTCGGTTTAGGTAGTCGACGCCTTAGAATAGCTTGACAACATATCATCATTTCAGGTAGATGGTGCCTTCGAATAGTTCAACAACATCTCTTTCTCCTTTAGGTAGTCAGCGCTTTTGAATAGCTCGACACAACCCACTAGATTTCAAATGACATACGAGGTCTTTTAGGATCCAAAATTTTGGGGTATCACTCAAGCATCAACTAGACTTTCATCTTCATTACAAAGCCTTGTTGATGGGGGGCAATCTGTTATGCCCAAAATTTTAACCCCCTTGGGATAGTCTCTAAGGCATATGTGTTACAAAGGGCAAAAGGGGTCAAAAAGCACCAAGGCAGGATTTTCCAAGGATATTATCGGGATTTTCTATTTTCATATGACTTGTTCATTACCTCCAAACACTTCTAAATATCATATTCATTATGAAAGGTATTTCATGATTTTTTGATAATATTTATTCTGGAAATTTAGCTTTTAATTCATATTATAAGCTAATTTCTTTAGTAATTAACATATGAAACTGCCTCAAAATAGAAACAAAAGGTTTCCAAAATTAAAATAAAATTTTCAGATGGTTAGCATGACTACATACAGTCATAAACCTGAAATTATCTTATTTGGAACCTTAGCCCAAAATTTAAAAGAGAAATTCAATCATTTTTGCAATTTTCTCTCTCCTTTGGAAAAAACCGAAATCAAATCAAAATGTCATGAAGTTTTAATACAAGATAGGGGATGATTTTTAGTGACTAATTCCGTTGGATTTTCATTATTTCAACTTTCCAATAATAAGTTATGAATTATGGGATATTCCAGATTGTGAGATTTTAATCTAATTGGTTATTTATCGAAATAACCTGATTCCAACTCTCAAAATTCCTAAAACCGTCTTTTATCTTTGGTTAAAATTTCAGAATTTTTCTCAGCCTGCAGCATATTCTAAAAAATCATATTCCCTTAGAGCACAAAATCAGTGTTTTGGATAAAGATCGTGTTCTATCAACATGGCCTTGCTTCTTCTAAAAGGACTTTCCAAAAACGACCTAGGGCAGAGGAGAACATTCCCAAAGTCAAAAGAGGCATCCATCAAGCTTCTCCCCACATTTTTACACTTGCAAGCCTGTGAGCCTCGATTTAAACCCTATCCTATGTTAATTAAAGTTGATTAGGATCTAACCGGGTTTTAGGTCCACTTATAACCTAAGATTAATAACTATGTCATATAACAAAAATTATTAAAACCTAAGCTAGCTCACTGGAACCTATTAAGAGTCGCCACCTAATTTAACCTAGATCAAATTAGGAAAGGAGAGTTCGGGTTCGGGGGCTTGATATTCGACTTAATTAGGGTTCAATTACTTTCATTACCCCTAGAAGTCGTTTTTCTACTTAGTTTAATTACGGCTTATTACGAGTCGTTTTAAGCTAAGTGCGCGAGCTTCTGTTTTTTTTGTTTTTTAGCATTTTTTGATTGGAAAATAAAAGTGAAAGTTGAAATTACCTAAATTAGGGTTTCGGAGGCAATTAGGTCAAATTTTGTTTCCGTCCGTAGCCACGGACCTAATGTCCGTAACCACGGACCCTAGTTAATCTATGTGAAAATAAAAGTCGAATTAAACAGAAAACAAAAAATTTGAAAAGTCCGGGGCCACGGACAGGATGTCCGTAGGCCGGACATAGTTTTAACAAAACTAAATTTTTAAAATTTTAAAATCCCGCCGCCGTCCGTGGTGTCCGTGGCCAACGGACAACCCTCCGTGGTCCCGGACCACCCACGGACGGGGTTTTATGGTGGTTCCCGAAGGTGTTTCGGCTCAAAATTTATGCACGTGTAGCCTGAAAGGTGTACAATTCGTTAGTAATTGAAATTGCAGTTTGAAGTCGAATTATGTACGAAACTTGGCGAACAAGTAACAAGGCAGAAACAAAAGTAATTAGCAATACAGAAGCGTAAAAAGGTTAGTTTGAACCCAAAAATTTGACGAGAGTTAATAAGGTCGTGGAGAGTTAGAAAAGTAGAATTGCAGCAACCTGTTTTACCTTCGAATTTAGGAGGATTCTTCACGTCGGGATTCTTCGGAGGCCTCGTTGATGGCGGATCCGAAAAACTTCGAACCCAGCTTCTGACTCCTTGTTGTTCTTGATGTTCTTCACGTTTTGGTGCTGTTTTGGTGGGGGTTTGATGATGGATGATGTTGTGGGAGTTGAAATGTGTTTGGTGTTGATTTTGGTGAGATTTCGGTGTTTGATCGTGGCTCTGGGGTTCAAACGTGGAGAGAGAGAGACGGCTGCTTCTTGAGAGTCTAGGGTCTTGAGCTTCTTCTTTGATCATGGGATAAGGTTCCTTATATAGACCTCTTTAAAGATAGAAAAATCCGGTAAAAAACCGAGATTTACCGACGTTTTAGCTCAAGGGCTTCAAAAGGAATTTGATTATGAAATTTCACACATGGGTAAGGATGATATTTCTGATTTTCTAAAGTGAATCGAATTTTTTGGATATTGGAATATTTTTAAATTCAATTTCTCGTCAGATTCAATCAGAAATTGCTAGAAAATTATTGAAATTCGAAAAAAAATCAAAATTCCAACGCCATTATGCTTAATGTCATCCTCTTCTTGGGTAAAAATTTCAAAGCATTTTGAATTGATTGACCCTTATTTGGAGGAGAGAGAAAAGCCTGTAGGGGGCTTAGGCCTTGAAAAATTACGAAAATGGCCCTGGAGATGACTAAGCTGTCCCTAGCAACTCTGAATGTGCCGATCGATCTGGGAACCCTCACTACTAGCCATAGAAGAGACTCTCCTCCGGGGGGTTGAAATTTTGGGTATAACAGATTTGCCCCCCGTCAAACTAGACTTTGTATGGAAATGAAAAGGCTAGTTGATGCTTGAGTGGATACCCCAAAATTTTGGATCTTAAAAGACCCTCGTGCAATTGAAAACCAACAAGTTGTGTCGAGCTGTTCTAAGGCGCTGACTACCTTTGAGTAAAGTGGAAAGGATGTCGAGCGATTCTAAAGCGTCGGCCACCTAAAGGTAAAAATGAAATAATGTCAGACTATTCTAAGGCGCCGACTACCTATAACGAATGAGATGATGTCAAGCTATTCTAAGGCTTGACCACCTATAACGAATGAGATGATGTCAAGCTATTCTAAGGCGTTGACTACCTAAAATGAAGTGAAGTATGCCGAACATTCTAAGGGGTCGGGAACCTGTAATGCAAATGTAGATGTTATGCAGAAAAAGATGATATGATGATGATATGCTAACGATGCTGATGATGATGTTGATGCTGATGATGCTCGGATGCTTCTGGGGACCGAAACCCACTCCAATGCTCCTGGTTGGTATACTATGGGGACTTATTGCCTCTGCCCACCAAGGGGTGCTGGGATAACTTCTAGATACCAAGGGGACTTATTGCCACTGCCCACTAGTTGCTTTCCCAAGAAGTTGACATAAAGATGGGGACTTATTGCCTCTGCCCGCCAACTTAGATCACGCTCTATCTCGCACTGAAGATGATACTAGGTCTCGTACTGGTCTCGCACTGGATGATGATGCTCGGTCTCACACTAAAGAAGATGATGGGTCTCGCACGGAAGATGATACTAGGTCTCGTACTGGTCTCGCACTGGATGATGACGCTCGGTCTCGCACTGAAGAAGATGACGGGTCTCGCACTGAAGATGATACTAGGTCTCGTACTGGTCTCGCACTGGATGATGATGCTCGGTCTCGCACTGAAGAAGATGATGGGTCTCGCACGGAAGATGATACTAGGTCTCGTACTGGTCTCGCACTGGATGATGACGCTCGGTCTCGCACTGAAGAAGATGACGGGTCTCGCACTGAAGATGATACTAGGTCTCGTACTGGTCTCGCACTGGATGATGACGCTCGGTCTCGCACTGAAGAAGATGACGGGTCTCGCACTGAAGTCTCGTACTAAATGGATGAAGGAAAAGCTGGATCTCACACTGATTCTTGGTCTCGTACTGAATGAAGATGCTGGGTCTCGCACTGAAAGAGGAATCTGCAGGGCCTTGCACCGATTTTGGGTCTCGAACTCAAAATAAGTTAGGAGGATAATGGTCTCGTGCAAATGGTAAAAACTGATCACTGGAGTGCCAAACATGGCAATGATGATAAGATGTACACAATCAAAATATATGAAAGATACTCGTCCAAAACAGGAATTTGTTGGAAAAGGTGCCAAACGTGGCAGTGTTTGAAGAAAATTCTGTTTACTGAAAAGGAAGGTGAAATTATCATTTCCTGACCATAGATTTCGGACTTGTAATTTATCTCCTAGGAGATGAACATGCCATCGGTGGGGTATAGTGTATGATGTAAAGGTAAGGGCTTATGTGGGCCTGTGTAGTGGTTTGGGCTTGTGTGGTGTATGGTGTGAAAGTAAAGGCTTATGTGGGCTTGTGGTGTTTGATGTGCAGGTAAAGGCTTTTGTGGGCTTGTGGGTTTGGTGTGCAGGTAAAGGCTTTTGTGGGCCTGTGTAGTGTGTGGGGTGTGGAGGTAAGGGCTTTGGGTTCCAATTGGTGTTGTCATAGCAATTGTTGGAACCAACAATTGCCCCCAGTATTTTCCCTTAAGACAATCTGAGCTAGAGTTCATGGCAATCGATCGGAACGATCGATTGCCCCCAGTATTTTCTTTTATTAAACGTGCGAACGAGTCTCGTCCTCACAGGGTCAAGGCTTATGTTTTCACGTGGTGTTTCCTAACCTACACTCGGCGTGTTTGGTGTTTGCACTCGTTCCTCCCCTACGGTCACAACTTCTAGACCATTGAATTCGATATTTGATGAATTTACGCATTCGATCTGTTACTTTCACGTGATTAGATACACAACTATCAAGTCGGAAGTCTTTAAAGCTTATAACATGGCCATGGGGTGTGATGAAAGACAACGGGACCATGGAGGGATATTTCAGGTATGTGGAGCTATAAGGGTGACCAAAGCTGCAACTTTCACCTTCTCTCGGACTTGTCTTCTTTGCCTTGAAGTCGTTTGGCTACTTCGTGATGACTTCGCTTATGAGCTTGGAACTTTGAACTTTTAGGTTGTTCCTTGCGCCTTCTCTCTTTCTACTGATTTTGGACTACTTCGAGGCTTTCCAGGTTTGCCTTTCTTTGAATCTCTTTTCCTCCGGGGTTCTTGTGTTTCCCGGTTTTGAACTTTGAGAGCTTTTGATGTTAGCGCATTTGGATCCTGTGCCACTTTGGGGCCATTTGCGGATCACTCCGTCATGCTGGTAGCAGTTCTGCTTCTTTGGACTTGTGAAGTTGCTGTTCGGAAGTCGGGCTCCTTGCATCCTTTGGTCACCGGGTCGGGTATTCACCATTGGCTGGCTTATTCTGTGGAGTTTGTAGTGTTGTAAAAGAGGTCATATATCAAAAGCTCAGCGGGGGTGCCTAGGGTGTGATGTCAGGGTTCACAAGCTTTTGGATGTGTGGTGCTGTACCTAGGTGCTTCGTCATCCCTAATAGTTGTGTATCATTTCTTTGTTACTTTTCGCAGGTCTAAGTGTAAATCTACAAATTATCTCCTTCGGTCGGAGTTACGCCGTTTACCTCACCTCTGAATGTGGTCTCACCGGAGTCGCGTAAAAATGACACGCTCGTTCGCTCATGGTTTTTCCACTCAAGACATTCTCGCGAGATTTTCACTCTGAAACTCGTTCGCACATTTAAACAAAAGATAAAAGATGACGAACTTAAACTTAGATTGCCCCTAGTATTGATTTTGGGGTTTGCGACAACAATTCAATAGATGTGGACCTTGAACCTCTTTGTGGGTTGTGAGTTGCAGTGTTTGGTTAGGCATGTTCAGATTTTCAGAAACAAAATGTAAGTCTTTGTATTCCATTGCATAGTCAGAAAATGATTACTTCGTGATCCTTGAAAAACGTGAGTGCTCTTTTTTTTAGTTTTTCAAATTAATGAATAATGCTTTGCACAAAGATTATGAAAATGGAACTATGTTTTATTCAACAAGAAGAATAATGTTGGAAATTACAAACTCAGGAAAACTACCGAAAATGGTCAAGGGAACTAACTACTACAAAAGTTGAAAGACAACTAATCAAGAAAAGAAATGCAACATTTTTGATGATGCTTGGGCAAGCGTGCTCTGCGCTCTCCACCATGTTCTTAGAATTGGAGCCCTTGGTCAATTAGATCCTGGATTCTGTGTTGTAGGGCCCTGCAGTGGTCAGTGTCGTGACCGGGCAGCTGGTGGAAGTGACAAAATTGATTAAGATCCTTCCCCAAATGAGTAGTTCCTGGCCTTAGGGTGAGCGGTTGCATCGGATATCTTCCTCGAAGCTCTTCAAGTGCTTGTCTTGGTGTTCGACCGATGTCTGTAAACTCTCTCTGTCGAGAATTCGTCGGGGTGGTTCTACTGTCCCAATGCTCCAACCAGGTCCTCTTGACTGTTGATCACTGACTTCCTCATGTCGCCTGGTTCTCTTGCGAGTGCAGCTTTGGATGCAAGTTGCTGCTCCCGGTTGCCTAATCACTTTCCTGAGTTCCGTAGCAATTTCTTTGACATTCCCCTTCGATCCTCGGACCCTAACAGAGCCAACTTCAATGCAGTCATAAAGGGTGTTGAGAAGCCTGTCCACTAACTCATCCCGAGCTTGACGTTCGGACTCGAGGGAAAGAGCCTTTTCTTTCAACTCTTTGATAACAGCAACGTAGTTAGATTCCACGGCGTCCATGGCAGCACTATGCCTCTGTTCCATGGCTTCAATGGTGGCCATGTGCTTTTGTTCCAAAATTGCGAGCTGGGCTTCCATGTCGATTGGACCGCACTTAGGACTTGAGTCTACCTGTGTCCAAGGTGTCCATTATTAGCTAACAAAAGGAAGTGGGCTGAAACATGACGCTTCACAAGATAGATCGAAACAGACTTAGGCTGAAAGCAAGTGGGCCAGGATACCCAGAGAGTGAGGTGTTTGAGCTGGAGTATCTTTCAGACTGTGAACTGGAATTTGGACTGAAATCTAAACAGATGGCTTTGATTGGGCCTGCGAGGTGACACCTAGACCTAGGGTTTTGGGTTAGGGTCATGATAAGAAGTCTACCTAGACCAGAATGAGCCCTTGGGCCGGAATGTGTTTGGGCCTGAGGTGAGGCACATGGGCTGGAATGGTCCCTAAATCACAAATGGGCCTAACTTTCTTTGGGCCAGAGAAGATGGTTGCGAAGCCGAAGAAGGACTTGTGAGTAATTTAAAGTTCAGGTGAATTTCTTTTTTATGGGCCTATAAATAATCGGATTATTCAAATTGGGCCAGAAGAGAAATCACCTAAGTCTAGGCTTTTGGGCCGAAGCCCGAACGACTCACATGTTAAACCACACAGGGCCTCTGGGCCGCAAACAAATAGAGCTGCCAATTCGTGTTGGGCTAGGTTGATGTAGGAGAAGTTCCTATCAATCTCTAGGCTGGGTAGTGGGCCGATCATACAAGCAAACAAGGCCCACACAAATTCAACATGTCCTCACTAGACGTTTAAATCAAACAGGGTATGGATCGATCCGGAGAGGTGCTTGGGGCGCGGGCCCAGGTCACCACAAAGGAATAGGGCTTGCACGCTATTCTCTTTGGGCTTCCCCACTTTTTCACATCACCTGAAGGTGTGCGTCTACGGTCGGGTCTTTGACTGACCAAACAAAGGGCTAGGTAAGGGCACTGCCAGGAAGACGCTTGGGGCTAAAGCCCAGGTATTAAGGGGGTGTGGTTAGACGACACCCTCCTCTTTTCCCCCGCTTATTCACATCACCTAAAAGGTGTGAGTCCCTGACAGGGGACCCTCAAATGGGTCCCGGGGTGAAATTGTTTGTGTGGACCCTCGCTCTCATATGATGCCAAGGTGCAGAAAATTAAAGTGCGCACGAAGGTAAACAAACAGAGTAATAAAGCCATAAATAAACATTTTCGAGTTAAGCCCTCTTTCTTAAAATTAAACAAGTTAAAATTAAGAAGTTTGTCCCCAGCAGAGTCGCCAGTCTGTGAGCCTCGATTTTAAACCCTATCCTATGTTAATTAAAGTTGATTAGGATCTAACCGGGTTTTAGGTCCACTTATAACCTAAGATTAATAACTATGTCATATAACAAAAATTATTAAAACCTAAGCTAGCTCACTGGAACCTATTAAGAGTCGCCACCTAATTTTAACCTAGATCAAATTAGGAAAGGAGAGTTCGGGTTCGGGGGCTTGATATTCGACTTAATTAGGGTTCAATTACTTTCATTACCCCTAGAAGTCGTTTTTCCTCTACTTAGTTTAATTACGGCTTATTACGAGTCGTTTTAAGCTAAGTGCGCGAGCTTCTGTTTTTTTTGTTTTTTAGCATTTTTTGATTGGAAAATAAAAGTGAAAGTTGAAATTACCTAAACTAGGGTTTCGGAGGCAGAATTAGGTCAAATTTTGTTTCCGTCCGTAGCCACGGACCTAATGTCCGTAACCACGGACCCTAGTTAATCTATGTGAAAATAAAAGTCGAATTAAACAGAAAACAAAAAATTTGAAAAGTCCGGGGCCACGGACAGGATGTCCGTAGGCCCGGACATAGTTTAACAAAACCTAAATTTTTAAAATTTTAAAATCCCGCCGCCGTCCGTGGGTGTCCGTGGCCACGGACAACCCGTCCGTGGTCCCGGACCATAGGTCCGGGATCCCGGACCACCCACGGACGGGGGTTTTATGGTGGTTCCCGAAGGTGTTTTCGGCTCAAAATTTATGCACGTGTAGCCTGAAAGGTGTACAATTCGTTAGTAATTGAAAGATTGCAGTTTGAAGTCGAATTATGTACGAAACTTGGCGAACAAGTAACAAGGCAGAAACAAAAGTAATTAGCAATACAGAAGCGTAAAAAGGTTAGTTTGAACCCAAAATTTGACAGAGAGTTAATAAGGTCGTGGAGAGTTAGAAAAGTAGAATTGCAACCTGTTTTACCTTCGAATTTAGGAGGATTCTTCACGTCGGGATTCTTCGGAGGCCTCGTTGATGGCGGATCCAGAAGAACTTCGAACCCAGCTTCTGACTCCTTGTTGTTCTTGATGTTCTTCACGTTTTGGTGCTGTTTTGGTGGGGGTTTGATGATGGATGATGTTGTGGGAGTTGAAAAATGTGTTTTGGTGTTGATTTTGGTGAGATTTCGGTGTTTGATCGTGGCTCTGGGGTTCAAAACGTGGAGAGAGAGAGACGGCTGCCTTCTTTGAGAGTCTAGGGTTCTTGAGCTTCTTCTTTGATCATGGGATAAGGTTCCTTATATAGACCTCTTTAAAGATAGAAAAATCCGGTAAAAACCGAGATTTACCGACGTTTTAGCTCAAGGGCTTCCAAAAGGAATTTGATTATGAAATTTCACACATGGGTAAAGGATGATATTTCTGATTTTTCTAAAGTGGAATCGAATTTTTTGGATATTGGAATATTTTTAAATTCAATTTCTCGTCAGATTCAATCAGAAATTGCTAGAAAATTATTGGAAATTCGAAAAATCAAAATTCCAACGCCATTATGCTTAAAATGTCATCCTCTATCTTGGGTAAAAATTTCAAAGCATTTTGAATTGATTTGACCCTTATTTGGAGGAGAGAGAAAGCCTGTAGGGGGCTTAGGAGCCTTGAAAAATTACGAAAATGGCCCTGGAGATGACTAAGCTGTCCCTAGCACTCTGAAATGTGCCGATCGATCTGGGAACCCTCACTACTAGCCTATTAGAAGAGACTCTCCTCCGGGGGGTTGAAATTTTGGGTATACAAAGCCTCAAATCAATACCGAAACCCTGCTGAAATCACCCCGAAATCATGAAAACACAATATTTCTTCCCCCATCAGACTTCCAAACACAAAACCACCTGAAATACAGAAGCAAAAACGTCCTTAGAAACACAAGGAAGAATGGTCCAGAAGCTTGGGTCGAAGTTGAACCGGATTGGCCACCAATGAAGCTCTCAAAGATTCTCGACGTGAAGGAACAACAAATTTTCAAAATCCAAACAGGTTAAAAACAAAATTCTCTAATCCCCCTGATCTCAATACACTTCTGGTTGAAATTTTTAATCGAATTGAATTTTCGTTGCTTCTAAATTAAGGTTTGTGTGTTTCTGCTTCTAACGTTAACTAAGTTTCATATTAATTTTTGAATTCAAATTGAATTCTTTCAATTACTAACGTGCTTATAATCTTTCAGGCTACGTACCCATAAATTTTGAGCCAAAAAACACCACCGGGAACCGCCCAAACGCCGCCGTCCGAGGGCAATCCGCACCCACGGACGCTATGTCGGGGTCCCGGACGCCTTGTCCGTAAGCCCGAACGCCCCCGGACGGTGGCGGGATAATTTTATTTTCAAAAGGGTTTTTCAACTTATGTCCGGGCCCACGGACGCCTTGTCCGTGGCCCCGGACTTTTCAAAATTGTGTTCTTGTTTAATTCGACTTTTATCATCACTTATATTAACTAGGGCCTATGGGTTCGGACATAGGTCCGTGGCCACGGAGAGAATCAAAATTTGACTTAATTATGCCTCCAACAAAACCCTAGTTTAGGTATTTTAAACTAAGTAGAGGAAAAACGACTTCTAGGTGTGTAATGTAAGTAATTGAACCCTAATTAAGTTGAATATAAGCCCTCGAACCAAACTTTCCTTTCTAATTTGGTATAGGTTAAAATTAGGTGGCGACTCATAATAGGTTCCAGTGAGCTAGCTTAGGTTTTAATAATTAATGTTATATGACATAGTTATTAATCCTAGGTTATAAGTGGACCTAAACCCTACTAGATCCTAGTCAACTCGAATCAACATATGAAGGGTTTGAAAATCGAGGCTAATAGGGCTGCTGCCTTTGCTGTAAGAGAAGAAGGAAAACAGAATTGTTGCTGCTGTTTTGTGGATTAAAAGAAAGAATGAGAGGGCTGCTGCCTTTTGCTAAGAGAAGAGGAAAACAGAACTGATGCTGTTTCGTGGGAATAAAAAGAATGAGAGGGTTGCTGCCTTTTGCTGTAAGAGAAGAATGAAGGTTGCTGCTGCTTTTGCTATAAGAGAAAAAAAAACAGAGAAGTGCTGCTGCTGTCCGTGAGTATGAAGGGAAAAGAATGTTGCTACTTACGTGATGAAAAAAAGGGAATGAGATGCTACCGCTGTCATGAAATGGAGTGGGTGTGAGGGGTGTGGGGGTTCCTAATGAGAGTAGACATGAGGTCTAGGAAGTTTCGTTTTTTGTTTTACACACTATAAAGTACTTTGTGTATGTACTTGCCCTCTACCAAATCGGTAGCACCTTATTTGGGGGGGGGGGGGGGGTTAATGTTTGAAGTTTGGGGTTTAATATTACAACTTACTTGTTTGTGACTAATTAATGTCAGACTAGCATTTTGTAACTTGGTATATAATTTTATCTTTGTGTTCTTAATATTATCCTTGTATATTATGCCTTATAATTTATTGGCTATATAATTATACCACATAATATCTTCATTTGTTGGATATTTAAATCGTGCATTAGTTGTACATATGTAATTACCTTGTTTCAACATATATTCTTATGTATTCTTGGTGTTCTTATTTAATTGGTATACTTACTATTCATTGAGCATATAAAGTATACATATAATCTTAGTTTGTGATCTAATGGGTAACATGTTATATTACATTTAATGATTGATTTCTCCTTATAATTATCTCTTATTTAATCCATTATTCGTGTAGGATTTAAAAGTTATTTGGACTATATAGATACATATATATATATCCAAGTATATATATTAAGAGGTTATTGTTTCCTTAATGATTAAGATTTATTATCTTTATGATTTAATGAATAACTTTGATTTACCTCTTCCTTTTATTATTTCATGATTAATTAAATAATTAAGGTTGGGGTATTTCAATAAACCCCTAAAAAGGACTTCGTCCCGAAGTTTCATTCCAAATTCAGTTGGTCTTAAGAAATCTAATTCCACAACTACTATCAATCATTGGGATCGAGTCCCGTATCTACTAACTTAATCACAAGGTGCATATTCAGCACAACATCAACCACTAATCATAGTGCAACAAGTGCATATAACATCTTACCATAGTGTAACAAGAGTACACATAAATACAATCATAGTGCAACAAGGTGCACATCAACAACCACTAGTATCATATAAGATACATCACAATACCAAAATAGTGCAACACGAGTGCATATACAACAAAGTGCAATATCCAAACATAGTGCAACATAAGTGCACTTTCAACCCAAAAGCGAAAAAGGCTCTACCCCTCAAAACTAGGGGTAGAACCACGTACCATAGACTAGGGTATCTAGTGGTAAATAGCTAATGGAACTTCGCTCTCATGTATCCTCCAGCTCCCATGTGGCCTCCTCAACCTCGTGGTTCAACCAAAGGACATTCACTCGTAGTCTCACAATTATGGCGAGTGTCTTGGGTCTTTCAATAAGTATCCGCTGAGGAATCTCCACGTACCTCATCTTCGACTCTAAAGATAGCCTCCAGATGTAAGCCGTGAGAATGATGGGCAGTATTTTGAGCCGAGAGATTAAAAAAATCATGTACCCTATTATACCCAAAATTTGAAACCCCCTGGAAGGAGTCTCTTGAGGGCTGTACTAACGGTAGCTTGGTAAAGTAGCAAGGACTCCCAATTCAATCTGCACATTCCAGAGTGCTAGGGTAGTTAGTAATCTTTAGGGGCATTTTCGTAATTTTTTTCAAGGCCCCTAAGCCCCCTTATAAGCTTCTCTCTCCTAAAAAATGGCGTTAAATCAGTCAAAATTCTTTCAAATTTTAACCCATGATAAATGATGACATTTTGGGCATAATGGCTTCGGAATTTTGATTTTTTGAATTCCCAGTAATTTTCTAGTAATTTCTGATTGAATTTGATGAGAAATTGAATTTAAAAATATTCCAATATAAAAAAAATTCGATTCCACCTTGGAATAATCATAAATATCATCCTTTACACATGGTTAAAATTTCATGGTCAAATTCCTTTCGGAAACCCTTGAGTTAAAGTGTCGATAAATCTAAGTTTTTACTAGATTTTTCTATCTTTAAGAAAGCCTATATAAGGACCCTTAACCCTTGATCAAAGGGGAACCTCTCGAGCCCTAACAAGTCAGAATTCACAGCCGTCTTAAGCCTCTTACGTTTTTCGACTCCCAAGCCCCTAAATTATGTTAAATCTTCACCAAAATCACCTTCTAAACACTTTTTCCAACTCGCAAAGCATCAACTATCATCAAAACCCCATAAAACACCATCAAAACGTGGAGAACATCAAGAACGACCAGTGATTAGAAGCCTGGTTCAAAGTCCTTCTGAATCTGCCGTCAACGAGGCTCTCAACGAATCCCGATGTGAAGGATCACCATAATAAAAAAGGTAAAACAAGGTTTTTAAAAGAACAATTCGACTCCTTTTATCATCAATTGGTCTCTATCCAAATACCAGATCGAACCGACTCTTTACGGCTCCTGAATCAATGTTTGTTTTCGTTTCTGTCAACTAACTTGTTCTTTAAGTTTCATGAGTAATTCGACTTCAAATTGAAATCTTTTAATTTCTAACATCTTGTACATATTTCAGGCTACGCGTCCATAAATGTTGAGCCGAAAACATCATCGGGAACCACCGAAAACCAACTGTCCGTGGGTGGTCCGTTACCTCGGACCTATGGTCAGGGACCACGGACACCCATAGATGGTGGCGGGATTTTATTTTTTTCAAAATTTTAGGGTTTTAACAGTACGTGTTCGGGCCCACGGACAACCTGTTCGTGGCCCCAGACTTTTCAATATTGCTTATTTTGTTTAATTTGACTTTTATTTTCACATAGGTTAACTAGGGTATGTGGGTTCAAACTTTGGATATGTGGCTACGGACGGAAACAAAATTTGACCTAATTCTGCCTCTGAAACCCTAGTTTAGGTAATTTCAATTTTCACTTTGATTTCCTATAAAAAATGTTAAAAAATACAAAAAAATCAGAAACATGCGCGCTTAGGTAAAACAAGCTCGGAAAAAGCTTTAAATAACCTAAGTAGAGGAAAAACGACCTAAGAGGGGTAATGAAAGTAATTTGAACCCTCAATAAGTTGAATACCAAGCCCCCAAACCCGAACTCTACCTTCCCTAATTTACCTTAGGTTAAAATTAGGTGGTGACTCTAATAAGGTTCTAGTGAGCTAACTTAGGACTTAGTAATTTTTGTTTTATGACATAGTTATTAAGCTTAGATTATAAGTGGACCTAGAACCCGACCAGATCCTAATCAACTTGAATCAACATAGGATAGTGGTTCAAAAATTAAGGCTCATAGAATGGTGACTCTGCTGGGGACAAACTTTTAATTTTAAATTTGTTTAATTTTAAGAAAGAGGGTTAAACTCAAAATTGATTATTTACGAATTTTATTACATTGTTTGCTTACTTTCGTGCGTAATTTAATTTTTTGCACCTTTGCACCATATGAGAGCGAGGGTCCAAGCAAACCGATTTCATCCCGAGACCCGCCTTAGGGTCCCATGTCAGGGACTCACATCTTTTGAGTTGATGTGAATAAGTGAGGGAAAAGATGAGGATGTCATCTAACCACATCCCCTTAATACCTAGGCTTTAGCCCCGAGCATTTTCCTGGCTATGCCCTTACCTACCGTTGTTTGGTCATTCAAAGACCCGGCTATAGACACACACCTTTAGGTGATGTAAAAATAGCGGGGAAGCCCAAAGAGAATAACGTGCAAGCCCTATTCCTTTGTGGTAACCTGGGCCCACGCCCCAAGCATCTCCCCATATCGATCCATACCTGTTGGACTGAATCGTTTTGTGAGGACATCTACATATCTCTCTTTGTATGACCTCTGTTTGTCTGTATATCTTTTCTGGGCCTCAGACCCAACGTCTATATGAAGTCTTCAATTACCTTCAGCCCAAATAAGATATCTCAAAAATCCCTTGTGGCCAAAACAACTTCACTTCCACAAAGTCATCTCCTCAAAATGAGCCTGAAAATGCCAAATTCAAAATGGACTCCTCTGAAATTATTGGCCCAATCCATGTGTCAAAATTTCCAGCCCTCTCGGCCCGGATAATAAAAAAAGGAAAGATACCCCTATAACTAGAGAACAATGACCTTCAAGGGAAAAAAATCTTTTCATATCCATGAAATCTCGTGACCTAACAATTTCTGCTTTGTATTCTAAAATAGAGGAAATAAAATTTCAAAAGGCATTGGGACAGAAGTTCTTGCCACTTAATCCGACTACATACTCCCCCTCCTTCACCGCTCCCAGTTGAGATCGAGTCCGTTTCATCCGATATGTCAGTCGAGGCCCATGACGATGTCCCTCAGGAAAATCAACAATCAGAAGGGGAATTCAGAGATGCTACTTCTGTTAAGGAGCTCATGAAGGCTTTTGACTTAAAACATAAAGGGGCAGTCCAGGCACTCGAAAACAAGTACGTGGATACAATTGCCAAGCTGGAGGAAAAGTTGGCCACACAGGAAATGGCAGCTGAAAGTGGGACCACCAGAGCTCCGGTAGGGGGACAGATCAGATAGCTAGCTTGGTACAGAAACACCAGGCTGCCATTGAAGCCATGGAGGCTCACCACGTGGCAGCTACGGATGAACTCCATGAGAAGATTGTATCCTTAGAGGCCGCAAGACAGGAGAGACCCCGGTAGAGATTTGTCAATCCTTTATACAGCATGGACAACGCCTCCATGGAAGGGCACGACACTCAAGCTGGTTATGGAAGGGATGCCCCTGGAAATCTACTAGCTGCGGGAGTCCAGAGGGATCCTATGTTATAACCCGTATAATTGCAACATTATATTATATCCGGTTTATATTATTGTTATCTAAGATGGATTACATTACCTTTGTCAGTGGGACTTGGTCGGCGATCTTTTAAATGTCAAGGGCAAGGAAGTCTTTGCTTAAAACAATTAAGGTAATTGTTTTTTTTAATTAATAAGGAGGGGAACCTTATTTAATTTCTTTCTCTTCTAATTGTTTTACATCACGTCAGTTCTATTGTGAAGAGCGTTCTCCATTGTCGTGCTGAGTGATAGTTTTCCCTCTTTTCTCTCTCTCTCTCAAATCAGTTCCTTGGCTGAGAATTGTGAGTGTTGCCATCACAATCGGATTGGAAGTTTCACTGTTGTGTGTTCCTTCTTCGCAAGCCAGGTTCAGAATTTTTCAGGTTGTTGATTCGGTGTGGTGTCTTCTTCCTTTCCGTTTTCTGATTTTTGAGAGACTGTGTTTGCTGAATTTAGAGACTACTATGCTGCTGTTGAGTTGCGGGTTGCGCAGACTGTAGGTTGTTCAAATTATGGTATTTTCTGCACTCTCAATTCAGGTTTGTGTTGCAGATTTTGAGAGTCCAATGATTTAGGTTTCCCTTTCGTTACCTGATTTTAGAATCTCAATTGTGTGGTTCAGTGGTGGTGAATCCGTGTCTGGTTTGTGAAATTGTTCGGGCTTCGTCTACTGCTACAGATTGTCGATTTCTACACAGATTAGACGAGGTAGGTGGTTGCTTGATTCGGTGTGGAAGTTCAGCCTCGGGGATATTGAAAGGGTTGCTGTCTGATTTTGTGTGTGATTTCGTGGTGTTTCAATTGTGTTTTCTGATGGCTATAACCCCGTGGTTCTCTGTATTTTCCCGTGATTTGGTGTGTGTATCGATTTGGCAGTTCGTGGTGGTGGTTTTGCTTTGTTTTCTGCTCTGTTCGTCAATCTAAAACTACTGTTTTCGCACTGTCTGAACTTCTGTCCGAGCTTTGAAGTTCGGACAGTGTGTTTTGTGCTTTTGATTCTTAAAGTTTGGGGCGTGTCCGAACTTTGGTCTGAACTTCGATGTTCAGACACTCCACAAATTTCTGACTTCGAAGTCTGGACTCCACCACGTAAACTTTCTCATAAAACGTCCGAACATTTGTCCGAACTTTGTTGTTCGGACACTCTGAAATTTTCCTTTCTGTTTAATCGACTTGTGTCCGAACTTCAACGTCCAGACACAAGTTCGGACACCTTATTGTTTTCAGCGTAACTTCTTCGTTCGAACTCTGATTTGAGTGTCATTAGCGGCGTTGGATTCCTTTTGATCTGTACTACAGACTTATGAGTGTTTTGGCATATTTAAATGCAAGTTTTATTCTGATTATGAAATCCTTCTATTTTGGGACATGATGCTTTGTTTCTGAGCCGTGAATGGCTGGGTCGAGCAATTACGTGGTATACCATGTAGACGTCGTTCTGAGTGTGGGTCATTCCCTTTCTATTCTGTCGGGTTAACGAACCCTTTGACTCTTATGGGTCACTTCTGCATTGTCGAGAGATCTGTTATGATCTATGGGTCTTCGATCCCTTTTGAGTGTGTGCATTGTGTCTTGTCCCTTCTCTGTTTAAGAACTCTGATTGTTTTCTACACCGAGAACTTTGTGTTCCATTCTGTTTCTGATTCTGAAAACTTCTGACTGTTTAGGAAATTGTTGATATATTGTTTATCTTCTGCTCCTTCTTCTGACTTCATTTGTTTTGAGCGACCTCATTGATGACGGTCGCTGGTTACTGGGCATAGTTGTATGCTCATTCCCCTACTCTCACTGTTTTTGCAGATTGATCGGCGAGGATCATCTTAAGTTTCTGGAGCCATAGTTGTTTAGCTCATTTAATGGTTCAAACTATTTGTTTATGATGTTGTAGCCTTCGGGCCTTACTTTGTTTATACCTCTGTTCCTGATTTGAACATGTATTTGGGAGCTTGTGTTAACTTCCGTTGTATTAGAATACTCTGGTTTATACTGCTCATAAAGCATTGTTTTGGGCTTTAATGCGATTGTTACTTTTAGAGCCTTGCATATATTAGGTAGTAATACGCGGCGTGTAACGCCCCTAACTCTTAGGCCGGTTTTGGGGGTGTGACATTTAGTGGTATCAGAGCCAGGTTTGGCTTCCTTTGGTGTCTGTGGGTGTGTTTGCTTGTGTGAGGATTAGGTGTGACAGCTTCTTGAAGTTTGAGTCAGTTTTAACGAGTTTGGATTTGTTTGTCTCAGAATGCCTCCTCGTAGAGCACCAGTAACCCCTCAGGGAGATGCTGCACAGGCAGTGCAGCAGATTGTAGCGCAGCTGATGCAGACAGTGGCTGCAGCTGCTAGGGGAGCTGGTGGCGCAGGCCTAGCTGGGGCGAATGGTGTAGGAGGTCGGGTCAGGGCCCTCCAAGAGTTTATGAAGCTGAAGCCGCCTTCTTTCGACGGCTGTGGTGACCCTCAGGAGGCGAGCCACTGGATTACTGAGGTTGAGGACCTGTTAAGGGTGATGGGTTCGGAGGACAACCAGAAGGTGGACTTCACCACGTTCCTCTTTAAGGGGGAGGCGAAGGAGTGGTGAATAATGGTGATGGGTAAGCATCCCTTGCCTTGGACCTGGGATCAGTTCTGCTTGGAGTTCAACAAGCAGTTCTATCCGGATGTCTATAAGGACCAGAAGATCAATGAGTATGACTGGCTACATCAGGGGAGCGATATGTCAGTCAAGGAGTATATGAGGAAGTTCGTGACTCTCTCTAAGTATGCACCTGAGCCGGATGAGCACAGGAAGGCCCGAAAGTTCGAGAGCGGGTTGAGGCCAGATATTAGGTCTGCTGTGACACCTCTTTGTCACCGGACCTTCAGAGATGTGGCAGATGTCGCCCTGCTGGTTGAGACCGACATCAAAGGGAGGCAAGCTGGTAAGGACCACAAGGGGAAGAGACGTGCTGAAGAGTCTCAGAAGAAGGAGGCTGCTCCTCCTCAGAAGAAGCAGTCATATGGAGATCGCCGGGGAGCTTGTTCATCTTTGTCGGCTGGGGCGAAGTGTAGGTCATGTGGTCACTCTCATCCTGGTAGGAAGTGTTACAAGAAGACCGGTGCTTGCTTTAAGTGCGGGTCGATGGAGCACAGGATTGCCCAGTGCCCTCAGGCATCTGGTAGAGGCACAAGAGATAGAGGCACTGGCACAGATTCAAGGGCGAGGTTCGACTAGAAGAAGCCTTAGACACAGGCCCGAGTTTATGCTATGGATGAAGAGTGTGATCGAGCTGGTGATCGCGTTATCCCAGGTATTCTCCAGATCCATTCTCAGGATGTGTTTTGTCTGTTTGATTCTGGAGCTACGCACTCCTTTATCTGTTCTGATTTGTTGGGTAACCTTGGACTGACCGCCATGCCTAGTGAGGTAGACCTATGTGTGAATAGTCCATTAGGTGGGGTTGCCCCTTGTGTGCTGAATTCTGTGTGTAAGACTTGTCCCATAGCAGTTACGGACAAGACTTTTTATGCTGACCTCATCCCGATGCAGATGGCCTGCTTTGATGTGATCTTGGGCATGGACTGGCTAGCAGAGCACCATGCCCATATAGATTGTGCAGCTAGGAGAGTGGTATTTGATCTGCCAGACGGGACTCGCTTTGCTTTCTCTAGGAATGCAGTTCCATATGCGCCTGTGATTGTGTCGGCGATGCAGGCAGGCAGCTTCTTGAGGAAGGGCTGCCAGGGATTTCTGTGTTATCTGCCAGAGGTGCATGAGGGATCTAGTTTGGAGAGCATCCTGATTGTTAGAGAGTTCCATGAGGTCTTTCGAGATGATGTGCCCGGACTTCCACCAGAGAAGGAGGAAGAGTTCACCATTGACTTAGCGCCTGCGACTCAGCCTATATCTAGGGCCCCTTACCGTATGAGTCCGGCGGAGTTGAAGGAACTGAAGGTTCAGCTGCAGGAGTTGCTAGATAAGGGCTTCATTCGCCCTAGCGTCTCACCTTGGGGAGCTCCAGTGCTATTTGTGAAGAAGAAGGATGGGACCTTCAGATTGTGCATCGATTATAGGGAGCTGAATAAGGTGACCATCAAGAACCACTATCCCCTTCCACGTATTGACGACCTGTTTGACAAGTTGGTGGGCTCCACAGTGTTCTCAAAAATTGATCTTCATTCAAGCTACCATCAGCTAGGATTAAGGCCGAAGATTTGCCTAAGTCCACTTTTAGGACTCGTTATGGTCATTACGAGTTCCTAGTCATGCCGTTTGGGTTGACTAATGCTCCATCTGTTTTCATGGACATGATGAACCGGGTTTTCAAACCCTATCTGGATCAGTTTGTGGTGGTCTTCATAGATGATATTTTGGTATATTCTAAGAGCTCAGAGGAGCATGAGGAACATCTGAGGATCGTTCTCCAGACGTTGAAAGAGCGTGAGCTGTACGCTAAGCTAAAGAAGTGTGACTTCTGGCTCGATCGCGTAATGTTCTTGGGACATGTAGTCTCAAAGGACTGTATCTCGGTGGATCCCGAGAAGATTAGAGTTGTGATGGAGTGGGCAAGGCCCACAAATGTTGTTGAGATCTGTAGCTTCCTTGGGTTAGCTGGGTACTACAGGAAGTTTGTTGAGGGGTTTTCTAAGATTGTATCCCCGCTGACCCGCTTGTTGAGGAAGGAGATTAAGTTCGAGTGGAGCGAGGCTTGCGAGCAGAGCTTCCAGGAGTTTAAGAAGAGATTGACTACCGCACCGATTCTGACTCTGCCGTCTGGGATCAAGGGCTTCGAGGTCTTCTACGATGCGTCCCATAAGGGACTTGGATGTGTCTTGATGCATCAGGGTAAAGTAGTGGCTTATGGCTCTCGACAGCTGAAGCCCTATAAGAAGAACTACCCTACCCACGATCTAGAGTTGGCAGCTGTTGTGTTTGCGCTAAAGATTTGGAGGCACTATCAGTATGGAGCGTCATGTAAGGTTTACACGGACCACAAGAGTCTCAAGTATTTGTTCACTCAGAAGGAGCTGAACTTGAGACAGATGAGGTGGTTGGAGCTACTCCACGACTACGACTTGGAGATCCTCTACCACCCCAGTAAAGCGAACATTGTGGCAGATGCATTGAGTTGGAGAGGTGCTCTGGGCGTAGCTTATGCCTTGACCGGAGTTTAGAGGTCCGCTATAGAGCTATAGCGTATGGGTGTTTGGGTAGTTAGACCAGACAGTGCCAGTATGATAGCAGCGCTTCAGGTCCAGTCGTCATTAGTGGACAGGATCAGAGTAGGTCAGGAGTCAGATTCAGCTTTGTGTTGGATCAGAGAGGGGCTGTCTTCAGAGCAGAGTTCAGACTTCAGTATCTCCAGGGATGGTTGTCTGCGGTTCAGAGGTCGGGTGTGTGTGCTGGCTGATGCAGTTCTGCACAGGGAGATCCTTCAGGAGGCGCATAGAGCTCCATACTCAGTTCACCCTGGAGGGGTGAAGATGTATCGGGATCTCAGGGAGTCATTCTGGTGGTTTGGATGAAGCGTGACATCTCTGAGTTCGTTTCAAAGTGCCAGACCTGTCAGCAGGTAATGGCTGAGCACTAGAGGCCAACGGGTTTGCTTCAGCCCCTTCCCATTCCTGAGTGGAAGTGGGAGAGTGTGGGGATGGACTTCATCATAGGGTTTCCTAGGACCCCTTCAGGTTGTGATGCTATGTGGGTGATAGTTGATCGACAGACGAAGTCTGCCCATTTTCTGCCTGTGAAGAAGACTTTCAGTTTGGAGCGTTTGGCTCGTTTGTACCTCGACAAAATAGTGAGGCTGCATGGTGTGCCTACTACTATAGTTTCTGATCGTGATCCACGCTTTATGTCGAGATTCTGGCCCAGTTTGCATAAGGCCCTGGGTACAAACCTAGCTTTCAGTTCAGCCTACCATCCTCAGTCGGATGGTGAAACAGAGAGGACTAATCAGGTCCTGGAGGACATGCTTCGCGCATGTGTCCTAGGTTTTGGAGGTAGCTGGGATCAGCATGTGACCCTGATCGAATTTGCGTACAACAATAGCTTTCAGGCGAGCATTGTTATGGCTCCGTTTGAAGCATTGTATGGTAGAAGGTGCAGGTCTCCCATCTGTTGAGATGACCTGAAAGAGAGGGTCTTAGTTGGACCTGAGCTGGTGCAGGGTGCAGTAGAGAAGATCAGGATGATTTGGGAGCGTCTGCTTGTTGCTCAGGGTAGAAAGAAGTGCTGCGCAGACCAGAGGCGCAGACCGCTTGAGTTTGATGTCGGTGATCATGTCTACCTGCGTGTGTCACCTGTCAGGGGTGTTGTCCGGTTTGGAAAGCGCGGGAAGCTTAGCCTAAGGTTCGTTGGACCGTTTGAGATTCTAGAGGGGATTGGCCCTGTGGCTTATCGTCTCGCCTTGCCTCCATCCTTTTCTGCTGTCCACAATGTCTTCCATGTGTCCATGCTGAGGAAGTACTTGCATGATCCGTCTCATGTGATCGACCACAGTCAGCTTCAGTTAAGAGAAGATTTCAGTTATGAGGCGGTGCCTGCCACATTTTAGCTAGAGATGTTCGTCAGCTTCGGAGAAAGACCCTGCCTATCGTTAAGGTTCAGTGGGCTGATCAATCAGAACGTGAAGCAACTTGGGAGCTCGAAGATGAGCTACGTGCCAAGTTTCCTGATAAACTGTAGACTTATCATATTTTATAAGCTAGATTCGTAATAATATTAGGTAAATTACGGTTAGAATAGGTAGTATTTACATTATTTTATGTGTAAAATGATTTATATGTTCAGTCTTATGTTTTGTGTGTTTTCTATGCAAGGCGATAAATTCTATGTCAGCAACTAAGTATTGCCGGATACAAAGCCGGATTCCTAACGTACGGCACAATTGCAAAGTAGAGAAGAGGCAGGCCGGGCATTACGCCGGATGTTCCGTATCCGGCACAAGCAAGAAGATGCGTCGACTCGCCAGAAGTTAGCATTTATTTATCGTTAACTAATTAACCAGTGCCGGGTATGGTGCCGGGCATCCCTGTCCGGCACAAGTGACTTTTCACGCCCTGGCACTTTCAACCGTTACAGCCCGCACACGTTTTTAATAGTCATGCTGGATCAAATAGACCCGGCAAGACATCCGGCAAAGTGTTTCTGGTGCCTATAAAAGGAGGCCGAATGCTGCATTTATAGGCATCATCTCATATATACTTATACACTCTGAAAATCCTCAAAAACGTCCCGAAGTGCTGCTGGAGGAAGATCTTGCATCATTTACAAGGAGAAGAAGAAATTGTCATCGGGTTAAGGCTGAGACTATTCTCCTTCCCCCTTTGATTATTCTTCTTCCATTTAAGTAGAGGATGCATTAGAATCCTTAGTGGTTACTGATTTGAAGTGGTTTCTTTGTAAACACTATGGTTATTCAATAAAAGATATAAGTTCAACTTGAAATTTTGTGTTTGTTGCAATTGGGATGGAGTTTCTTCTCCTTCCATTTACTTCAAATTTTGACCTTGTTAAGGCAGAAAGGTTGAGGAATTCCAATTGGTCTTTCTAGTTGTCTTTTACAATTTACAGGATGAAACTTAAGACTTTGAATTAACCATGTGTTTTCCCCTTTTCGGTTCGTTGATTACCTGGATATTGTTAGTTTTCGATAATGATTAGGGAATGCTTAGTTCGGCTTCGAACTGGAAGAGTAATTTAACATTTTAAGAATGCCGGATGGCATGCCGGGTGCAAGACGTCCGACACATTCAAGGTTCTTGTCTTTGCCGTGCGCATCTTGTCCGGCATAATATTCGGCAGTCTCAAGAGTTGGCTAATTCGAAATTTATTCTTTTCCTTGATGATCATTTGTGTTTTTATGACGTTGACCATTCGAGTTTGAGGCGGATCATTGTAAATACCATTTTAGATTAGGTTTTAGGAAGTTTTCTTAATTTGTACTTATACACCTTTTCCCCCCTCTTTATTTAGTAATTACCAAGGCTAGGACTAATTTTCTATACAAGTCCCTAGGGTTCGACTTGCTTGGTCTTAATTGCTTCCCTGCTACTTTTGACCGGGTTTTTGCTTGCTACCCGTAGTAGATTGAGTAGGTTTCTATTATTTAAGCTTATGTCGTGCATAGTGCCGGGTATGCTTTACCCGACACATTCTTGATTTTTCCGTCGTTTTAGTTTAATCTTTTGTACATAAATGTGTATATATTACCTACAAAAATCTCTTTTAGCAAAATGGCGCCGTTGCCGGGACTTGGAATTAGTCCAAGTCCTAAAATTGGTAATAGCCTTTTTTTGTTTTATTCGTTGGTTTTTGTTTTCCAAATGTTGAATATGCCGGACTTAGTGCCGGACGTCTTATACCTGGCTTAATCAGAGGAAGTTTGTGCCAGATATTAAACTCCCGGCATGAAACCGGCACATTCTACAATTTTGAAACCTCCCGACCAGTGCTTTTTAAATATTATTTATGTTTTCTCTAATTTTTACTTGTCGTGTTGGATGCCGGGTTGCTATGATCCAGCAAATTAGGAGGAAGTCCGATGCCGGACATTTCCTATCCGGCACCATCCGACTCGTTCAAATTAACATTTATTTTTCTCTTTCTCTTGTTATTTATATATTCCTTCCTCTTACAAATGTCTCACCTTCTGTCCAACTTTGTACTCAGGATGTCTAGTAACGTTTGGATGGCAAAGTTATAGAGTGAAGAGCCCGACCCTTTTCATTTTCTACATATCTATGTAGGAAATGAACTCTACCCTCGTACAGGGGTAGAAATATTTATTAAGAGGAAGAAGATGAGACCTGCTCTTTGTTACCACCGCCTTAGGACCACCACACGCATGAGAGTCATGCCCGTGGATGAACTTAGGCGAAGATTCCCGCATTGGGCCATCTTCAGTAATTGAATTCCCCAAAGGCCCCCCTCATATGCGATCTTCACTAGTAGAGTTAGGCGGGCTATGTTTAGGGTTATCTATTAGTATACCTTAGTATCTCTTATATAGTTTTTTTATTTAGTATCTTTTATATGTTTTATTTTTAGTTTATTTTCTCTTTTATATATTATGTAATGACGATGATATGTCCTATTTAATAAAAGCATATATTATTAATTACATGTTCTTTTCAATTACTTAAAAACATTTCCTTTGTCATCTCTTAGGTACTTGTTTTTCATTGGGTGAATGCTTCTTACGATCCTGAGATTGAGAGAACATTCCTGCGCTCCTCACGACAAAGAAAGAACCAATCTTGCCCACAGGAGGAACCAAGTACTTCAGGCGAGATGGCAACAGTACACAACATCAACAGGCCCTCTAACCAAGGCCAAAAGCCGGCAATCAATCTCCCTACTCTTCCCCAAGCTGATTATAAGGAATGGCTGAAATTGAAGCCATATCATCAAATCCGTTGCATCAAGGAGTTAGGAATGTTTGATGGTTCCAACCCAGATGAGGCATTGCTCCACGTAACAAAGTTCCTGCAAATGTCAATAGCCTCACCGCTACTAACGAGTCTTGCAGTTCGCTCGTCCCTCATTTTTTCCTCACAGCCTCTGGAATGCAAGAAAATGGTACCACAGCCTGACTTCAAACACTATCTCCATGTGGGACGGCATGACAACGAAGTTCTACGACAAATTTCTACCGCCAAGTCACACTTTAGATATGATCGCTGAAATCTACAATTTCAAGCAACCTGGATCAGAGAATATTTGTGAAGCTTGGGATAGATTTAAAGGATTACTCCTGAAGTGTCCCCACCATGGTTTAAACGAAGGAGCAACTCTCACAGTTGTTCTACAAAGGGCTCGTGAACCAATATAGACGATGGTGCTCCTCCCTTGGTGCCGACATCCTGAAGAAACAAGAGAACAATTCTGGACGGGATTGAATCCTTATGTGAAAAAATCTGTGATTGGCCTACGGGAGGAACAAGAGGTAATACTCCAGGATTGTACCACATTGGATAAAGTGGCAACAAATTTGAAAAGTTGATGAAGAGTTACGAGCAATTGCTAGAGAGCAATGCCCAACAATCAACGAAGGTAAGTGCGCTACAAAAAGTTGTAGAGCAACTGGCTATGAGCTCCCTCCCTCAGCAGGCTAATATGGCTAATGCAAGACCAACCACTCAGGTTACCCGCTCTCCCATGTTTTCTATACCACCTTCTGACGTGTGTTGTACACAATGTGGCGGACCGCATGACTTTGAGCAGTGTCCTGAGTTACAAGAGCTCTAAGCATCTGAGGAAGTAAACTACGTCGCTAACAGTCAAGGGTTCAGGCAACCCTGGCAAAGAGGCGCCCAACCACCCCAAAATTTCCAAAATAATTCCACTTATTAAGGAGGGCAGAGGCAGTTTGCCCAAGCTCCTTGTAACAGAATGCCTTCTCACCAATCACCTCACATTCCATCTAACTCTGAAGCAGAGATGGCAGAAATGAGGGATATGATGAAGGCCCTAATGAACAAAACCAGAGATACTCAGGAAGAGATCTCTGCCCTACGCAAGGACCAAAAATCCCTGCATTCTCAACTTCAGTAGATCCTGACCCAACCTAGGCCTTCTAGCCATCTACCCTCTCAAACTCAACTAAATCCCAGGGAGCATGCTAAGTCAGTGCTTATGGAGAATCGAGGTGCAAACGCTATCACTCTCTAAAGTGAAAGTGAAGTAAGTAAAGGCAAGGAAAAAGAAAAAGAAAAACAAATGATCCTGGGTAATGAGGAGGAAGTACGGCCCTCCATACCATCTCAGGGGACACAGGCCCCTACTTCTTCTCCCTCTACTTCTACTAATACCTCTAAGGACATTTCTCCTCCTAATAATCAGTCTTCCACAGAAAAACTGTCATTCCTCACTAGGCTCAAGAAAAAGCACATGGATGAGTAGTTTAAGAAATTTTTGGAAATTTTTAAACGTTTGACTATTGGCATTCCCTTGATTGATGCGCTACAGCAGATGCCTACATATGCTAAATTCCTTAAAGAGTTAATGAGCAACAAACGCCAAATGGAAGACGTGGAGACGATCACCTTGACAGAGGAATGTTCAGCGGCCCTGGTACGTACAATGCCACCCAAACAGAAGGATCCTAGACTTCCAATAGTACCTTGTTGCATAGGTGATGTGGATTACGGGCATGGTGTATGTGTCCTTAGAGCAAGCATCAATATAATGCCGTACTCCATATTCACCAGGATTTGTGGTAGCCAACTGAAGCCAGTCTCCTTCTGTCTCCAATTAGCAGACAAATCCTCCATCAAACCCATGGGTATGGTAGAAAACCTAGTGGTGGGAGTTGACAAGTTCATCTTCCCTGCTGATTTTGTCGTCCTAGACATCAATGAGAATACTGAAGTCCCATTGATCCTTGGGTGACCATTTTTGAGCACTGCAAGAGCGGTCATCATTGTATATGATGGCAAGGTTACCTTCCGATTCGAAGATGAAAAGATTGTGTTCAATATGGCTCAAATGGTAAGGAAGAGTGTCGTTGCCCATACTATCTATTGTGTGGGACTTTCAGCAGATGGTGGAGATGACGATTGCACAGTCGATGAAGAATTGTTCACTTTACCTTCCATTGAACCGAATGAGTTGGAGGCTCTTGACCAAGTCTTGATTTCATCTATTGAAGAGTCCCCAATCAAGGAGGTCAATAATGCCATCGTTCAACTGGATAAAGGCATCAAGCTGGATCCTAACTACAGACCATCACTAATCAGTCTAGACCACCCACCTCAAAAAGCCGTACCCTCCATCGAGCAGCCACCCAAGGTAAAACTGGAGGAACTTCCTTCTAATCTAAAGTACGCCTTCCTTTTAGGTACAAACTCTCTTCCTGTAATTATTTCCTCGCTTCTTTCTTCTGAGCAAGAAGTCAAACTGTTAGAAGTCCTAGGAAAGCATAAGAGAGCGATAGGATGGTGTCTGGCAGATTTGAAGGGTTTTGATCCTAGTTTTTGCACCCACCGTATCTGTATGGAGGATAACCATAAACCATTGAGGCAAGCTCAAAGTGGGTTGAACCCCTACCTTAAAGAAGTTGTCAAAAATGAGGTCCTCAAATTATTGGACGCTGGTATCATATACCCCATTTCTGACAGCCCTTGGGTAAGCCCGGTGCAGGTGGTACCCAAGAAGGGTGGGATAGAAGTAGTTCCAAATGAAAAAGGGGAGTTGATCCCCTAAAGAAAAACTATGGGATGGCGAATGTGCATTGATTATAGGAAATTAAATTTCGCCACCCGAAACGATCACTTCCCCCTACCCTTTATAGATCAAATGTTGGAAAGGTTAGCAGGACAGGAATTTTATTGTTTCCTAGACGGGTATTCGGGTATTTTCAGATCCTGATTGCACCTGAGGACCAAGAGAAGACCACCTTCACTTGTCCTTATGGTACCTTTGCATATACTCGAATGCCTTTTGGACTTTGGAATGCACCTACTACTTTCCAACGTTGCATGTAGGCAATTTTCGCTGAATTTATCGAAAAAAGTATAGAAGTCTTCATGGATTATTTCAGTGTATATGGCCCTAACTTTGATGAATGTTTGCAGCAACTAGATATAATCTTAGCCAGGTGTGAAGAAATCAACCTGGTGCTGAGTTGGAAAAAATGCCACTTTATGGTAAAGGAAGGGCATTGTTTTGGGCCATCGAGTTTCCAAAGCAAGTATTGAAGTGGACCAGGCCAAGGTCGAGGTCATCAAAAAGCTCCCTCCTCCTACCACAGTCAAAGACGTAAGAGCATTTCTGGGTCATGCTGGTTTCTATCGAAGGTTTATTGCTGATTTCTCGAAGATTGTGAAACCGTTGAGTGATCTGTTGGCCAAGGATACAAGATTCAACTTTACAGAGGAGTGTCTTGAGGCTTTCGAGATCATAAAAGAGAAGATTGTCTTAGCCCCTGTGGTCGTTGCCCTTGATTGGTCTCTCCCCTTTGAGATCATATGTGATGCAAGTGACTACGCTGTAGGGGTTGCGCTGTGCCAAAAGAAGGATAAGGTATTACGTATTATAACTTACGCAAGTAAGACTCTGGTGGATGCCCAAAAGAATTACACAACTACAGAGAAAGAGCTTCTTGTTGTTGTCTTCACCCTCGATAAGTTCCGTTCTTATCTATGGGGAAGTGAAGTTATAGTACACACTGATCATTCTGCCCTAAAGTACCTATTCACTAAAGCAGAGACCAAGCCAAGATTTCTGCGTTGGATCTTACTACTACAAGAATTTGATGTGTTAGTCGTGGACCAGAAGGGAAGCCATAACGGGGTGGCCGATCATCTTTCTCACATTGACAAGCCATATGACGGAGTTCCCATTCAGGAATATTTTCCAGACGAGACAGTGCTCAGTATCGGGCATATCGAGGACTTATCAAAGAAGAACGTATCCGCCAACTGGGTTGAATTGTTTGATGCATTAGTGCCAGCGCTGATGAACCATGGTATGCAGATATTGCCAATTACTTAGCCTCCGGAGTAATGCCTCATGATCTATCTTCCCAACAGAAGAAGAGATTTCTCTCTCAGATCAAGCACTTCTTCTGGGATGACCTTACCTTTTTAAGGTATGCTGATGGGGTCATCCGTAGGTGTATCCCTGAAAGTGAGGCCACCCCAGTTCTACTCCTTTGTCACATAAGGGAGGCAGGAGGACATCATGGTTCTACTTGGACTGCACCAAAAGTTCTCGAATCAGGTTTATTCTGGCCCACACTGCATAAGAATGCATATCAGTTTGTTTCACGGTGTAATAGTTGTCAAAGGATGGGAAATATCTCGCGACATCACGAGATGCCTTTGAACAACATTTTGGAAGTTGAGCTATTTGATGTCTGGGGAATTGACTTTATGGGTCTCTTTCCCCCATCTCAAGGACATCAATACATCTTAGTCGTTGTGGACTATGTATCCAAATGGGTCGAAGCAATTTCACGCCCCTCTGCAGGCGCCAAGACAGTTCTTAAATTCCTTAAGAAAAACATTTTCACAAGATTTGGGTTCCTAGGGCAATCATCTCGGATGGCGGTTCCCACTTCTGTAACCGTCAGTTTGATGCCTTTTTGCATAAATATGGAGTACATCACAAGGTAGCGCTCCCTTATCATCCTCAATGTAATGGGCGGCTGAAGTTTCCAACCGTGAGCTAAAGTGAATTCTTCATAAAACAATTAGCTCCTCCCGGCGAGATTGGTCTATGAAGCTTGATGATGCCTTGTGGGCCTATCAAACGGCTTTCAAGACTCCTATAGGGACCGCTCCTTTTCGCCTGGTGTTTGGTAAGGCCTGTCATCTACCCGTAGAGCTTGAGCACAAAGCCTACTGGTCTCTTAAAGCTTTGAATTTTGATATGACGGCCACTGGCATCAAAAGAAACTTCCAACTATCCGAACTTGAAGAGTTGTGCCACAACGCTTATGAGAATGCCCAACTTTATAAAGAGCACACCAAGAAGATCCATGATCAAGCTATCTTGCCTCGCACCTTCCAAGTTGGCGATCAAGTCCTCCTCTATAATTCCAGGCTCAGACTTTTTCCTAGGAAATTGCGATCTCATTAGACTCGCCCTTTCACCATCACTTCCGCAAATGACTATGGTTCTTTTGAACTTGAGAATGCAAGCGACAACCGCAGTAAAGTCAATGGATCAAGGTTAAAGAAATATCATAGTAGTGATCCTCGTAAAGCCATTCCCATCTTCATATGTTTCCAAGATAATATCCAAGCACTATCTCCTCACAAAAAGGTGAAAGAGAAACTTACCTGGCGTCGTTGCTCCCCTCCCTCGTGAGCACAGGCGAACATGGCCAAGTGTAGGGCCGTTCCAAATCCCATATCTACCTTCCACGGGAGTTGTTTTCTTTCTTTACTATTAATTTTTATATTTACTTCATTCTTTATTTATTTCCTTCTCTATT